>WBMZ01007090.1:0-59381 GCA_013400975.1 Atrichornis clamosus | reverse complement strand
TATATATACACATATATATGTTTATAAAGAGAGAATTCTCAGCCATTCAGTTCTAAATTACTGCAGGGGGTGAGCCCAGTGCCTGTTAAGCAGCACTCACTCACTGCCTCTTTGCCCTGGCACTACCACCAAACTACCATCTGTCTCTAGTCAAGCTGCCTCACCTCAGCCTACGCAAAAAACCTCGTTAGTCCTTTTAGGCACTAAGCTTTCCCAGGTGGGAATTATCCCAGGCAGAGTTAGTATAAGTGTTCAGCTCCATCTGAGGTAAAGGTGTATGTCATTCTGTAATGTAATGTCTGCTGTTACTGGTGTTAGAGAAAAGTTTTCCAGACAGGCAATTCTGTGCCAGCCAGAAAGATGCAGAAGTGTGCTTGTGTGGAAAAAGAGCAGGAAGAAAGCAGAGGCCTATCCACAGGCTACAAGGGCGTGTGAGCACCAACCTGTCTTGATATTTCATAAGCTTCTCTGTTACAGCTATAGAACTGTTTTCAGTAGTTTAATGAGAAGATCTCTGCTTGTTAAAGTTAGCGATCACTATCGGTGATTTTGCAATTACTCAAGCACCATGTATCTTGAAACAACAGAGGTCACTGGGTTCATTATAATGGGAAATATACTTTCAGTCTATTAAGTTTCATATTACTGAAAGGATATTTCAGTGCATTCATGTCAAACTTACTGAGTCTGCTCTACACAACCACCTGCCAGCATTATTTTAGTTATACATAGTACTTAGATTTTAATTCAAACAAGGTTCGCATTGAACCAACTTCTATTTCCATCTGTGTCTCATAGGTATCCCATAATGGTGTTCTTCTGTACTTTTAAGTTTAGTCAGCACGGTTATTAACCAAAAAAAAAAAATAGTTACTTAGTTAATTTTGACTAAGTGTACTTCCAGCTTGCCTCTCCTGAGTTAAAACACCTTGCACAACAAACATACACACTTTCCTACGCCACTTTTTGTTGGCACTTCGATTGTATTTTCGGTCAAAAGACTTTGGAGAACAAGTGTGTTCACTAACCTATTCAGTGCCTCTCATCTGCTTCCCAGCCTCTTTTCAATGTTCAACATAGACAACTTCTGTACAGGAAAAAGAAAAAAAATGCCACAACATTTTCATACAGGGAAAACCAATTAAATTCACTACTGTCATACCAGCTTGGTAAAAAAAATAAGAATGTAAAATATTCCTTAACAATATTTGATATAAGTTCCAAAAATCTCCTTTATTTTGTAGAGGTACTGTGTCAAGTTTCTTCCAGAAATATTTCAGACATCTTCTGTTTGAGTTTAATTATTGTCTTCTATATCAAGCCTTCCAGCAAGGTGATGTAGTGAGAAATATTATACTGTTCTACCAGGATATCTTCTGAGTGTAAATTAACTCCTGGGTCTTATCATGTTGTTGTATTGAGTTGTGTGGCAAGGATTTGGTAGTGGAAGTCGAGCTGAGGGAAGGAGAGAGGCATTGACTGCAGGGCTGGTTTGAGTTATAAGACACCAGAAGCTGGCACTATGTCCAGTGCAGTCAACGAGGCTCCAAGACAGATTCACAGCTTACCAAACCATAGCCCATCAGTGACAGTGGAAGTCTTTGTGATAACATATTTAAGAATGGATACATAAATCCTGTCCAGGAAGAGATAGCAAGAGTGAGAGAATGTGAGAGAAAACTGTGCAGACACCAAGGTCATTGAAGAAGGAGGGGGAGGAAGTGTTCCAGGTGCCAAAGAAGAGATTCTCCTACAGCATATGGAGCTCCATGGTGAAAGAGATATGCACCCTGAAGCCCATGGACAACCCCACACCAGAGCGGCTTCCATGAAAGAAGCTGCAGCCCATGAAGAGTCCACTCTGGAGCAGGTTTCTGACAGAATTCATGACCCTGTGGAGGGAAGCCTATGCAGAAGAAGGTTTTCTCGCAGGACCTGTGACCTGTGACCTGCAAAGGAACAATTTGTGAAATACTGCAGCCTGTGGCAAGTACCCATGTTGGAGAAGTTCATAAAGACTGACTTCTCTGGGTGAAACTCCACCTTAGAGCAGGCGTAGAGCATGAGAAGCAAATAAAAACAGATACAATATGGAATGTGGACCACAACCCCTGGTCCCTGTCCTTCTGTGGCACTGGTGGAAAGGAGGTAGACAGATCATGAGTGAGGTCAGGCCCAGGAAGAAGAGAGGGGTGAGGGGAAAGGGGGTTAAGATTTGAGTTTATTTCTCCACCCATGAGCCTTTGGTTGCATTTTCTATCCTGGATCCTGTTGGTGAAAGGGACTGGTAAAGTGGTTTCAGTGGGCAATCACACAGGGGCAACCAGCAGTTGTTAAGGTCAGTGCACTCTTCCCTTATGTCTATTGTCTGCTACAACTTCACCACAGTAGTGTGAAGGAATCTCAAAATTCCTGTTCCGACTGGAGGGATTTTGCTTTAACACAAGTTGATTCTAAACTATAAGCATTTGACTTTGGTTTGGGGTTTTTGTTTTTGGGGTTTTTTTCTGTCTTTTTTTACCTAATAGACAGATGCAGAAGTTTTAAGTATACAAGAAACTCAGTGCAAAGTGGTTTTATAACATGTAGTTTCAGAAGCATATGAATAATAAGAAGCATCCATTAAATGACTGAAATGTGATGTATTCTCAAAGCAAATACCCTGGGCATGGCAGGATATTTGGATGTAGGCTTGTTGGATGTGGAAAATTAGCAGTAGCTATCAAATCAACCTAAGGTATGTAAGGCATATCTTGGACCTCAAGCTTTATGGAGTGGTTTGCTGGAGAAGACTTTTGTCATAGCCCCACTTGGCTAGAAGCTGGCCTGAGCCTTTAATTGTTTTATTCACTTCTGAGTAGATCCTATTCAATGCACACAAAGCTCTTATGGATATCAGTGCAAGGGGCAAAGTCTGACTGATATACTCAGCTCCTTTGATATCCTTCTAGAATATAAAAAAAAAATCTTTTTTTCATGTATATATATGTCCTGGAAGGATGTGAAAAAATACATAGCAAAGTTTTCTATTTGTTTTCATTACTGCTGTGAACTAGAAACATGACAATCCATGGACCTTAATTGCAAATTGCTAATATGTTTTTGCTTACTGCTGCCTTTGTGTCTTACTGCTAGAAGCCTTTGCTTAAAATGATTTTATCTGTATTTTTGTAATTTACAATGAAATCCTTCCTCTGACAAGTAGTGCCTGTGGGAAACTCGGGTATTGCCTATTAACTTTCCCTCTCAGAGGGAGCTGTTATTGAATGTGCTACGTTTACATTTACGGTAAAATGAAAAAAAAACCAAACCAACTCATAACCAAAAAAACAGACCATAAACTAAATAGCAACAAAAAAGAAATGAAAAGAAAAATAGTGAAGATTAATCATACCATACATTGAGGAAGATCAGTCCCTTTTACATCCCATATTTTTAGATGATTTCAGGATTGGAAATATGCTTATGTTATTTCACATGAAGCAAACAGATTTGCTTCATCTCCTTCCATGTTAAATGGGGTTGTATAGCATGCACAGTAATTGCCATGTAAAAGGAAAGCCAACTGGCTTTACTCATGTGGTTTCCAAAACTCCACATAAAGGTTCATCTGCTTCTGCCTCCTTTTAAGGGAAGGTTATCTTGGAATTGTGTGAAACAATTGCATTAGGGACTGTGTCCAGAGGTTGTACCTCACTAAACCAGATAAATCAAGGACTGTCTTCTTTGCAGTACAAAGGTGGAAGGAATAATACAAATTATACAAAGATTCTATAGTATGCAACAGGGCAAAATGCAGGAGAAGGCAATTATATTTCCAAAGAGACAGAAAGAGTTTGATTAGCACAGGTTATAAGTAACTGTTTATAAACATAGGGTAAAATTAGTTCTAAGTAGTAATTTTATGTGTTAAGATCTCTTTTTTTTGTATTCTTCTGTAAAATTCAGTTTCTTTTTCTTAAAGAAGGGAGGTAGACGTCACATTTTTTGTAAAGGTTTTATTTCTTTTAGATACGCCAAATATATATTTTTTTTTCTGAAAGAGAAATAATGAAAATTTTGCAGACGTTCTCTTGAAAGCTATACACTATTTGCTGTACAAGTACTGCTAAATTGGAAGGAAAATACCATGCATTTGTTCTCTAACGTTGTGTCAGACTAATAAAGAAAGCATGTTGCTTTTGAGACAGACACACATATTAGAGCAACAGATATTACATGGTCAGTCCCATAATTAGAGAGTTGGTGTCAGTAATTAATCAATGATGCTACACTCTGTATATCTCCAAAAGCTTGGGGTTTTTTTGTTGAGTTTTTTGGTTAGTTGGTTGGTTGGCTTTTTGTTGCTTTGGTTTTTTTGGTTCACTGATTAGGTGGTTGGATGATTGCTGCTGTTGTTTTGTTTTGTTTTGTTTTGCTGTTTTGGGTTTTGGGGATTTTTTTTTAGAAAAGTTTATGTTAATCTATTAAGGTGGGACTTAATTTAAATGCTGTGCTAGCTGTTGCTTTATTCTGGCCTGTGGAATTGTATTTCTTAGCAGCTATACATTAAAAACTGCTGCTGGAGATGTCAAATTTGAGGATTATCTCAACTGCTGATCCTACTCATGTAAATGGTAATGTATGGCAAAGAAGGTTGTAAGGTCTAAAGGTTGTAGGCAAAGAAGGTTGTAAGGTGTAAATTACAGTTAATATACTGAGCCTATTGAAGGTAAAAAAAGATATCAAGGCTGTGGAAAATTGTTAAAAGTATCATTTCTGAAGGTAAGACAAGAAAATACAGAGAATGTGAGAGGATGAGGATGAAAAAAAAGGAAAATAATCTTTCTACCATAGATTAAAATAAGTGAAAACAATAATGTCTATATATAGGAGGTACAGTCTTCCTCTGTGTGTGAGACACTCTTGGTATGTTACACACAAATGTTTCAGAATTCTGACTTTACAGCAGCCAGATCCTGCCAATCCTGAGTTTCTGTTAAAAGTTCAGTTTATTGCAAAAACTGTTCACACTGGTCTGGAAGCAACATGTGGACAAGGGTTCTGGAGGAGGAGGTCACACTTCCTATCTGGGGAGAAGTGGGAAAAGGTAAAATCACAGTCATCCGGTTGGACACATAAATAAAAAGTAAACTACTTGTATTCATTTAGTACTATTCCACCTGGTTCTGGTATTTGGGATTGATCAAAATGGCATACTGGTTTTGTCTGGGATAGAGTTAATTTTCTTCATAGTGGCTTTATGGGGCTGTGTTTTGAATTTTTGTTGAAGACAGTCTTGACCACATCAATGTTTTAATTACTGATGAGCAGTGCTCTCACACAGCCCAGGAGTTTTCCGCTCTTCACTCCACACCACCAGTGAGCAGGCTGGGGCATCATTTGGAAAGGGCGGATGGTCCCAACTGTCCAAAGGGATACCCCATGCATTATGGTATCACAATCAGTCATAAAAACTTGGGGAAGAGAAAGTATGTCAGGACTGTCATTGCTAGGCACCAGTTGGCCGATAGTGAAAAATTGAATGGCTTTTTTTCTCACATTTTTTCTCTTTGGTTTTGTCTTTTTCTGGGGCATTGTTTTGGGGTTTTGGGGGGGGTTGTGTTTTTTTACTATAAGACTGTCTTTATCTTAACCCAAGGGTTTTCTCACTTTCACTTTTCAAGTTCTGTCTGCCAGAGTTGAACCTCAACTGACACATAGGGGGATTTTAGCATCCATCCACTACTAAGAAAGAGATTGAGTTGAGGTAGGATACAGGTCCAGTGAACAAAGATCCCAGAAAAAGAGTTGGTGAAATAATGAATACAGAGTGAAGTTTCTTTTGAATTTAATAATAATTAGAAGTTGGAAATTTTATCATAAAACAGCTCATTTTAATTCTGCTGCATCTCACAAAAGAGATAGTGGAGTAATCCTTTTTCTTACAAGAAGGCAAATTGTTTTCTTCTCTACTTAATTAGATTAAAGGGAAATAACTTTTTATGAATCAAATCTGCCCATTGAAAAAAGCTACTGTCTTGCCAGGGGGACTTGACCTATAGTAGTTATATTTTGAATGGAATAAGAGACACAGCACCTTCTAGTCAGTGCTTGATTTAAATTATATTTTTTTCTTTTGGCCTCAGACCTAAGCAAAATATTCTTGCTAACAAGCACATCAAATTAGCTCTGAAGGGTTCAGCTTCAATTATTTTGTTTCTTTGTATAAAATTCTTTTGCCTGTAATTTCCTATTTGAAAAGCCTACAACTATGTGCAAAATATCTAGAGCTTGGTATTTTGTGGGCAGGACAGCTTCTGTTGCTCTATCACCTTTGATTTTGAACATCCCTTCGCTTGCAGGGTGGATGTGTGCCTGCAGTGTAACAGACCAATTAATTGTATCACTATTTAGGCAAGAGAATGCAAGGTTTTTGATGTTGGTCTTTCTACACATTTTAAAAACTTATTCCCCTCAGTTCTTGTGTTAAGACATTTATACCTAGTATAAAATTGTAAATTCATCGTTTTTTCTTTTAAGTAAGAAATAAATGTCAGTTTTTGGACATTTGACCACCACATATATAGAAAACCATGGATGCACCATGATCCCAAGGGTTTTGTTTCTAATAAATCCTTTTGTTCTCTTCCTCATAAATGAGATCTTTTGAGACAGGGTCTATTGATCATGTCAATAGATGGTTCTATTTCAACAGAATTGATGAACTCCTTTTGTAGATATGAGGTCGTGAAAATTTTAAGTTCCCTTTAAAATGAAATGTGACAATGAACTTGAATTTATTAAGAACTCAGATTCTCCTAGAAGAATTTGTTTTTAAAACTCCACTGGTGGCTTGTCAAAAATCTAAGTGACAGTGTGTAAGACTTAAAAGAGCCCAGTTGCCTGGGCTCAAGACACTGTCAAGGCCACAGAACTTGCCATAGGACAGCCACAATAGCAGGAACATGAGATAAGCAGTGACAAGGGAAATTTGCAATAGGAAGGCACTAATTCTAGGCTTGACAGAAGTGAGATCTGGTTATCACACCCTAGATAGTACATCTGGACAAAAAATTCCCACTGGGGCAAACTGTGGGAAAGGAAGCAACTGCTCAGACACATGCCACTCCAAGTTATGGAAACATCTGTGACCATCCCGTGGATACCTGGAACTTGAACCTGTATAAAGGTGGTACCCCCCGAAGAACAACTCCAGGACCGCTACCAGTGAGATGACCAGGGTGAAGAAGGATCAGTGGGAAGTCACTGGATCCATGGGTGGTGATTCTTGTCTTCTTGATCCCTCTCTCTCACCCTTCCCCCTCCTCTTTTCTATTTCCTTCTATCTCTATACCTCACATTTACTGTTGAATGAAATCCACTTGATTGATTTCAGCATATGGTCTCATATATATCTTGCACCTTAAATTGTGCAGGGCCATCTCTCACTAATCAGATCATAACACAGTGCTCTAACTAAAAAACATTATTCATATCTGAATGTTGTTAATTCAAAATGAAAGTGAAAAGTGCTGTACTGTGGGCATTTGCGAAAACTGGGCTGAGAATAAATTATTTAAAACATGGGTATAAAATACTCTCGGGATCTCTGGAAGGCAAGGAAGGCAGTACTATATCTGCATTAGGCAGATCTGCATTAGAGTCCGTACTTTTCAAATAAATATTATGTTAATTTAAATTTTCCAACTCTAGTTTTATTTTAGGCTAAGGTGAAGAAGAGGGTCAATAAAGATGGAAAAATGCTTCCAAATCTAATTTAAGAGGTCAGAAAATCTAATTATTTTGATAACTGCCTTATGGCCATGGACAGAAAGAGGGTAAATCCAACAATGAGCTAATTAGTGATCTCCACTTGTAGAATTAAGATAATGCCAAGTAGCATAGAAGATGTGCCAGGTGCATGTAGAAGGTGCCAGGGTGGATCCTAAATGAATACGGGTGCAAAAGTGGGTAAAGTTTATTAGAATTTCTTAGCATTCTGTTGCTAAGGTTGTTCCACTACTCTGAGGGTCCAATATTCCAATTTAAAATTTAACTGTGACTAAAAACACACACTTTTCTACACACAGAGAATGATTTTCAGCTTGGATTGCATATCTGTTTAATTTGAATACTATTAAACTCATTATTTTTAAAGTAACACTGTTCAAAACCCTGGCAATTTGTGTGGAACTGTGATTTTTCTCTAAGAGAAAAAATTATTGACTGATTAAATTTTCCCTTGACATTACTCTTGAATAGGCATATGGATTAATATATTTTTGTAGTAGATTAGATATTTTCCCTTGCAATTAAATTTTCAGTTAAAAATTTTTAATTAAAAAATGAAGGGGAAAAATGTAGTTTTTAGCTAGGTAAAAATTCTGAAAGTAATACCCACAAAAAATTATTAAACTAATTTTAAAAACTGTTGCATTTGACAAGCCATTCTAAAGCATAGAACATTGCTTCTAAAGGAAACAGAGACAAGTAAAATGATGGATGAGGCTCCCCCAAAATAGGAGCCTTGAACTAATGAGGAGGTAGGACCAGAACTCCTCACCGTCTGAAGAGTTTTTCTAACTCATTTGAAGAGACATGATGATGACTTACTTAGACAGTATCTGAAGCACTGCCAACAGAAAAAGGTTGCTTTTAGCAGTTAATATATACTTTGTAATTTAAATAAATAAATTGGTTTTCTCCAATTCTTGATCAGAGAGGCATTTGTAGATATGTGGTCATCAACTGGTCTTTGCCCTTGGCCTCTTGACAGAGTGGACTTTATGACCCCTCAAGGCAGGAGACAGAGATGTTAAACAGGAGAGGCCCCAGTAGATGCCCTGTGAGATCCCATGAGACATCAGTCTCCAGACAGACACGCCTGCATGCCTACTGTCTCTGAGCCCAGATGTCCAAACACCTGGTTGGAAACACACCCAGACACCCTTTTTTGCAGCTTGGCTTCAAGGACATTGTAGGAGATTGCTGGAAGCTTTGCTAACAACCCCTGTTCTCCCCTTATCCACAAATCCAGACATTTTATCACTGAAAGCAGCAAGGTTGGCTGGGCATTGGCTCCTGCTCAAGACACAGTGACTGTTCCCATCACCTTCTTCTCCCTTATGTGCCCAGAGATATTTCCCAAGAGGATCCACTACATGACTCCTTCAGGGAAGTCAAACTGACTGGTTGGCTGTTTCTTGCACTACCTTTCTTGTCCTTTTGAAACTGGGCATGAAGCTTGCCTGTCTCAAATGGTTGATAATCACCCCTAACGTCCAGAGACGTTCAAAGATATTTGACAGTGGCCTTACAAGGACACCCCCCAGGTGGCTCAGGTACTCTGCAAAGGTCCCACAGAACTGTATGGATTGAGTCTGTGTAAGTGATCTTTGATTACACCTATATCTTGTGCTTGTCCTTCTTTTTCTTAAACACCTGTTTTTTTCTAAGCACAGAGACCTTGGATGTGTTCGTGGAGACTGGTTTCCATTTTATTTTTTTATTAGTTGCTTATTTGCCAGAAGACAATAGCATGAGGCTTTTCTGACATGAAAACTTCTGTTCAATAATGTCTGTACTACAAGAAGTCTATGTTTTATGTAGAGACCCAGCACACAGGTATACATGCATTTGCATGAGTGCTAGAACTTCACACTGAGAGACATACTAATTTTCTGACAAAAATGTTAATAGAAGAATCCTGTGAGCTTTGCAAAACCAAAAACAATTACTTATAATTATATGCACATTCATCTTTTCCATTATTTGACACTCTCCTGGTATTTTGTTTTGTAGAAACAGTTCCCATCTTGAAAGCCTTAAAAAAACACACCTGTGAGTGAGATATGGTGTACATTCTGAAAACAAAATATAACCAGTTTTTAATTAAAATTTATACAGTTACAATGCATGATTTCAATAAATGCCAATGTACTGGTAAAAGCAAAAAAAAATCACAGGAAATCACATGAAGAATTACAGTACAAATGACATGTTTTACATTATGATTGTTATGTACACATCTAATTCATACATATGTGCCTAATCTGAAAAATAGGAGGGGGAGAACGGTATTCAATGGCAAACTAAAATTAACATATTGCAAACCATTTACAGCTACATGTGCTGGAGGAAGAAAAGCTACTAGACCATATTACACATTTAGTGAGAAATGTTACTAATGGTTGCCATGTGACTCAGTAAGAAAGCCAGAGAGCTTCACTTGTAAATGATGGTGAACTCCAGGGACAGTGCTTTGGTCCCTAGAGCTATTATTCAAACTGAGAACCACAGCCACAGCAATTAGCAGCATGTTTCCAAAGCTCATCACAGAAAGCAGACCTGGAGTCTCATTGCTTCGGAGTGTCTACCTTCCTCAGCCACGTGGTACTGGAAGGACAGAGTATTCAAGGTGATCAACAGATTGACAAACAAGAGTCTGCTAAAGGGAATTTCAAACAAGGTTGCAATCTCATTATAAGGCCTTGGCAAGTCACTTGAGTTAATTTCTTGTCCAGAGATTTGAGAAAGACAAAGAAAATAATGAAAATTCCAGGTGGGATTGTTGTGATAGGTATTGTGATTCAGGTGCAGGAAACATGACAGCAGAAGTGTAGAATTGTGTTTTTCTGTCCATCCTGCTCTAATGTGCAGCATTTCTTGGTAGATCATTCCAATATATGCAGTACTTTTGTAGTGTTTCCAGGACAGAGCACTGAGCAAGAATGCAAGGTAAAAATTGGCATCTGTTTGTCTCCAAAAAACACAAAAGCTGGTTTAATAGCTAAGATGGGAGGAAAGAGAAGAGTGGCATCTTTCAGCACACGATAAATTTTGCTTACAAAGAGGACTGTGTTAGGAAGAAGGATTTGGGGGAAGAGAAGGGAAGGGAAGGGAGGGGAGGGGGGGGGGAGGGGGGAGGGGGAGGGAGGGGGGGGGGAGGGGGGAGGGGGAGGGAGGGGGGGGGGAGGGGGGAGGGGGAGGGAGGGGGGGGGGAGGGGGGAGGGGGAGGGAGGGGGGGGGGAGGGGGGAGGGGGAGGGAGGGGGGGGGGAGGGGGGAGGGGGAGGGAGGGGGGGGGGAGGGGGGAGGGGGAGGGAGGGGGGGGGGGGGAGAGGGGAGGGGGAGGGGGGAGAGAGGAAGGGAAGGGAAGGGGAGGGGAGGGAAGGGAAGGGAAGGTGTTTATTATTAGGAGAGTAAATGCGCAATTATTTGTATTTCTGCAATAAATGTAATCCATGGTTTAATGAGATACCAGCTAGACCACCACAATGGGGAAAATATTATTAGCATTTTGACTGATAAGAACGAGGGAAATATTAACGGAACAAGAACTGACAGGGAATATTAAAAGAAAAGAATGTATGTGGAAGATATCCTGATGAAAGTCATGTAAAAATGCTCTCAGGAAAGAAATGATTTAAATAACCTTGAAAACATGAAACTAAAATTATAATTATAAAAGGTGAAGGAAAAAGTATTTTAAAGGAAAAGGTAAAAAAGAACTTCTAGTAAAACAAATCTGAAAAAAGAAAAAATAATTAAAAATAAAATTAGACTGAACTTTAAGAACGAATTAAAATTTTTACTAAATAAAACCAAGAGAAAATGAAGAAAATACATCCTGAATTCTACAGGAAGCTATATAAAATGCCTTAAGAAATAATGATTACAATGATACTAACGAGATACCACCAAGAGCAAAATGATTGATTTTAAAATGTAAAGAAGTTATATTATTGAGGTTGAACAGAAATTTTCAAGTATATTATCAAGGTCAATCACTCTTTTTACACCAAGAACATCTTGTTCAACTTCAGTTTCACATGTACAAGTGGAAGAAACACAAAGGCAGAGAGCACTATTTCAAAATCAATACCAGAATTTTCCAAGGTTTCATATGTAGGAGCCAGATCAGTCAGGTAGTTTTGGTACCTTTCAAAAAAAGTAGTGGCCTTATTGTTTTTATAAGTGTGTAAAATCATACTGGGTGCCTGATTAGCTGTAATGGTCAACTGCTGTCCTTGCAATGTGGCAGTAAGGGTTGGGAAGGTACAGTAAAACCTATGTACCCATACCATGAAGTGATTTTTTTCCTCCAAATCCTTCTGTGGTCCAGAAGACAAAACAACTACTGTTACAGGTTAATAGCAAAAGTTTCATAGAAAAAAGTTTATGGTTTGGGTACAGACAGCCTTTGGTTCTAAACCTAGTGCAAGTTCAGATCATGCCCTAGCATTCTCTTTATTTGAAATTATTTTGAATACAGGTGAATTTCTACCCAGTGAACTGGACACCTTACATTTCTGCCAGCCTTTTAATGACCTCAAAATTAGAAAGATTAGTTCTTTAAGTGTTGTTTTACAAACCACCTTTTGACAGCAGGCATTGTCTGTTCTTACTTCTCTCTTCTAACTCATTTGACCACTGAAGTCATGTTTTTTGCTCACACAAGGGTTTTGATGCTGGCATGATAGTACTCAATTCAATATGTACTGATTCTGGGGAAATAACAGGAAGGAATGGGCTGTGATTTCTTAAACCTGTTTACAGGTGCACAGAAATCAACCACAGACTCAGCGAGAAACACGCAGACAGCAAAAACCCTGACTTCTCTGTTTGCTTTCAATCCTTTACCCACTGCAGCACCTTCCTCTTTTCTTCTTTCTTTTTCCTTTTTTTTTTTTTTTTCGGTTTGGTTTGGTTTGGTTTGGTGTGGTTTGGTTTGGTTTTTTTTTTGTTCAAGGAGACATGCAACAAATTGGTACAAATGAATGGTTACCTGTTACAACTGAACGATGTGGTAGAAGTGTTAAAAGAAGGTGACAAGTGAGGAAGAGGACAGTGGAAGAAAGGAGGTGGTGTGACCTTAACCACTAATGATACTTTTAGTCGTAATGTCAACTTACAACCTCATTTAAAATGCAGCTAGGAAGAGCAGGCCATGCTAATTTGATCAACTAGAGACTTTGGGTAAATACAGGTTATGACAGGTTATGAGTGTAGATAGCCAAAATGAAATCCATAGCTGTGAAAGCTCTGCAGGAAAGGCATGGTAACTGTAAGGAGAAAAACAAATACAAAGTACAAGAAGAAGAAGAGATGGACAAATAAAGGGAGAATTTTTTTCTTCTCCTGCCTTTGAATTGCAAAATGCTATGTATTTTTCAGCTGCTCATTTGAGCAGCTAAAGAACATTGGTAGGAATTACATATTCTTGCTTTATTTTGCACATTATAAATTCTGTCAGAATATAAATTTTCTGATACATAAAATGACCTTAATATTAGAATGACATCCTTTGTTTAAGACAGCATACAGGCATCACCACATCACTCTTAAGTTCTCTTTCGTGGTGTGTGATGCAGTAGTTAATGTATTCTGGAAAAGACCATTCAACTTGGACTGACTATAATAAATTGAGAAATCAAACCATGAAAAGTACACATTTCTGTATTTCAGAAAGGAATTGGAAGATATTTTTAAAGGCTTTTTTCCTGTTAGCTTTTATAAATAGATCATTTTGGGGCTACATTAGACTCTAAGAGATTTATTGCACATCTATATTCACACAGCTATCATAGTTATAGCTGTGTATCAGAGTTATACTCACTATTTTGATAGTGAGGAATACAAACTAGGTTATGTATGGAGGCAAATACGTAGAACAGAGAACAGCTTTTCTATAAGAAATCACCAAGATCACAAACAACAGAATCACCGAGGTTGGAACAGACCCTTGAGATCATCCAGCCCAACCATCCACCCAGCACTGCCACTCTAACCCCTGAACCACTAAACCATATCACCCAGTGCCAGAGCCAAATACCTCAAACATCTCCAGGGATGGTGACTCCACCATCTCCCTGGGAAACTTGTTCATATGCCTGACCACCTCGACAGTAAAAAAAAATGTTCTAATATCTAATCTGAATCTCCTCTGTCTCAGCTTAAATCCATTTCCTCTTGTCCTCTTATTGCAAGAACAGTAGAAGACCAGTCCCCACCTCACTACAACCTCCTTTCAGATAAATCACAGATTATAGAATATTCTGAGTTGAAAATCACCCACCAGAACCATCAAGTTCAACTCTTAAGTGAATGGCCCACGTGGGGATTGAACCCACAATCTTGATGTTATAACCATGATAGAGCAACATGCTCAGGGTCATAGCTGTAGAGAGTGACGAGGTCCCCCTTTGAGCCTTCTTTTCTTGAGACTATATAACCACAGCTGCCTCATGTTTTCTAGACCTTTCACTTGTTGCCCTTCACTAGACACTCCAGTATCTTCATGTCCTTTTTAAAGGGAGGGGCCCAGAACTGAACACAGGACTCGACGTGTGGTCTCTCCACGAGCTTACTAATGGTAAGCTCAATCCCCTCATTGAGATCATCCATAAAGATGTAAAACAGGACTGGCCCAATACTCAGCCTGGGGAACACCACTAGTGACTACATACCAACTCAACAGAGGACCATTCTCCTCCACCCTCTGGGCCTAGCTGCTCAGAGAGGTTTTAGTCCAGTAAAGAGTGCACCTGTCCAGGCCATTGCCTGCCAACCTTTCCATGGGAGATGGTGTCAAAACTTCACTCCAGGTAGATNACCTTTCCATGGGAGATGGTGTCAAAACTTCACTGAAGTCCAGGTAGATAACATCCTGTATTGGGTCTGACTGAGATAGAGTTCACCTTTCCCTTAGCAGCCCTCACAGTGCTGCTGTGCTTTGCACTGGCAGCTGGAAAGGTGTTGATAACACACCAGTGTTTTGGTTACTGCTGAGCGGCACTGCCCCTCTAACATTCCCTCTCCCATCAAGAGGGCTGGAAGTGGGTAAGATCCTGGGAGGGGACACAGCCAGGCCAGCTGACCCAAACAAACCAAAGGGATATTCCATACCATATGACATCAACTCAGGTATAAAAGTTCAGGGAGAGAGGAGGAAGGGGTACCATTCGTTACTCTGCAGTGTTTGCCTTCCAGAGAAGCCACTACGCGTGCTGAGGCCCTGCTTCCCAGTAAGTGTCCGAACATTGCTCGCTGATGGGAAGTAGAGATTAAATTTTGCTTATTTGTGCGCAAACTCTCATTTGTTCTTTGTTCTTTTTTGCCTTAGTAAATTATTTTAATCTCAACCTTCCAGTTGTTTTCCATCTTATTCTCTCCCCTATCCCACTGGGAAGGGGAGCGATGGAGCGGCATAGTGGGCACCTGACACCCAGCCAAGGCCAAACCACTACGCATCCACAGCCTTCCCCTCATCCACCAGGTGGGACATCTGGACATAAAAGGAGATCAAATTGGTCAGTCAAGACCTGCCTTTCCTACATCCAGAGAGAAGAGGACCAAGAAATGAGAGTTGAGGTGATTAATACATGTTTACATCACGTGGAGAAGGGTGGGTCACCCAGTAATATACAACCATGATAGCAAATTGCTCTTATGTCACCAGGATACCCTTGCTTGTAAGCTAGGACACTATAAAGGCCTCAAAATATCTACTAAGCATTCAAACCTTTGTCATGGGAATTTGGTACTTGCATTGCTCCCACTTTACCTGGCTGGAAGATGCCTGTCTCTGTTATAGCTGAAGTTGCATATTCTCTGATCTCTTGGGTCAAATGCCCTGCCTGAAAAACTGCAGGCCAGTTTTTGAAGAGTGAAGAGTTTAAGTGAACACTGAACTTCTTCCACTTCGTATACAACTTGACTGTGTCAACTGTGCATAATATGTTTGCAAGATGAGTGCACTCAGGCATAGGTGGAAAGCCAGCATGAGAGACAGACTACTGTGACCTTAGACCTTTTACAGAAACACTGAGGCTGATGAGCACATCTTGCCTCCAGCCGTCTTTCCTTATCTGGCATCTCGGTGAATAGCAGAGAGCAAGGCTCTGAGGTGGAATAACAGTTAAGAATATCACCTGTGCCTTCTGAGCTAAAATACAAACCCTAGTTGATCACAAGTGTTGCATCTAATGTCACACTGGTAATTCCATCCTCCTTGACCCAGTAAAGCAAACAGTCCATAAAAAGAGATTCTCCTCAATCCACACAATGATATCTAGACAAACAACTAATTGGAAGAGATTTTGCAAACCTTGGATTCTACTGGTCCTTGGAGCCGATATTTCCTTACTTTAAATCAGTACATTTTTGGTGGAGGTTCATCTGCAAAAAAGGTGGTTCTGCTTTTCAGAGATGTCTGTTACTCTGCATTTCTGTCAGATTTAGGCCCAACTGGCAACTAAGCCACTTGCTCACTTTGCTGAGCAAAATGAGGGAGAGAATCCACAGGGTAAAAGTAAGAAATACCATGTGTTGAGATACAGGCAGTTTAATAAGAAAAGTAAAATCTCTGCACACAAGAAAAGGAAAACAAAGTTTTCATTCACTGCTTCCTACGGGCATCCTCAGGAAAGCAAGATTCCATAATGTCTAATGTAAACGTGGGCAGACAAATGTCATCACTCTGAACATCCATCCCTTCCTTCTTCTTCCCTAGATTTATATTGTTGAGAATATGGTAAAGGTCTAGAGCCAGGACAGGTGACCCCAGCTGACGCAAATATCCCACACCATATGTCGTCATGCTCAGCATATACAGCTGGGGAAGACACAGAAAGGGGGGAGCAAGTGATGGAGTTTGTCTTCCAAAGTAAACATTAGGAGCAATGGAGCCCAGCTTTCCTTGAGATGGCTGAACACCTGCCTACCCATGGGAAGTATTGACTGAATTCTTTGCTTTGCTTTTCTTGTGCGTGCAAGTTTTGTTTTCCCTATTAAATTGTCTTTATTTCAAACCATGAGTTTTCTTCTCCCCGATCCCACTGGAGTGAGCAACAGGCTGTGTGGTTAAAACACAACAGTCTTCTGTGTCTATTTAGTTTTCTTGTTGTTCATATTCTCTCAGTGTTTGTTCAAATGGTTCTCCTGTAGGACTTGTCATCTGTTCTGTACAGTGTGTACACTCATCCCCTAAGTGGCATGCTAATTTTGTTAAAGTAGAAGGATTTTTATTTGTGGGCAATTATAGTAGGAATGTAAATGGACCAGGTTTTGTGTTGTAAAGAGAGACAAAGATTCATTTAGAATGAATCACCAGCTCTTAAAAAAACCCCAAAAAACAAACCAACCGACAACAGAATGTTAACTATTCTCAGATAGAAAGTTCTTTTTTTTCTGCAAGCCTCTGCATCCTTTAATTCCGTAGGACTTAAGGGGCCAGGCATCTATTATTCCTAGAAGTGCCAAAAATTTTCTTTGAAGGGTAAGGTTTTTTCTGGGTGTAATAAAGGATGGGTTTTGCTCTCCCCCAAAACTTTTATTTTCTCTTCTCCCTTCTGCCATCCCTCCTTTAATTTTGCTACTTGTCAACACTTTTAGGTTTTTTTTACTGCTCTGCAGGGAGATAAAACAATAAGCACTTCTTTTCACATGGACAAATACAGATGCATCAAATTTAAAGGGCACGTAACTTGCACATGACAGCATAATTACTGTGAATTAATAAATAATTAGAACCTTTTTTTTCTATTGAGGAGGGAAGGAAAAGAGAGAGAGAGAGAAGTCCTGAAACACTGTGGAGCAAATGGACAAATATCTGACTTCTTTCATGGGAAGATGACATGGAGTGCTCAGCCATTATCGTTTTAGGAATAGGACTGTTGCTAAGCAACAAGTCTCACATAATCTTGCACAGCTTTTGTATCTGAAGAAAATTGAGGCAAGAAAGTTTGGAAAGCTAATGAGGAAAAAATAGTTTCAGTGCAGAACAGTCAATAGTGCACCTGACCAGAAAATAAACTATTAACGGGGGCAGAGAAACCAAAGCTACTTAAAGATACTTAAAAGCAAATTTATTATTATCAGGTATGTTTAATTGGTTGCATTCTAGTTTTCCTTTATCTTTGTGTGCTTTAGAGAATGGTGTACTGCAATGTGACCACAACAACATCCACAAACCTTAGCACTCAGTAAGTATTAACAGTAGAGCAAATAATGTAGTGTTTCTTTTATTTTATGACATTTAAGCATTCAGTAAGCAGCCCATAGCCTACAAAAGCATTGAGTGGCATCAATTTTAAATTTTACATGGACGCTTAAAATAAAACCTTAAAGCAGGGAGCAATTCCCAAACATCTTTTTACGTCAATACCACGTAATTACTCAAATGCATACTATTGGTACCAGAAAGACACAGTGTGCCTGCCAAACCACATGAAGTCACCAGTGTTATTTTCATATTCCTGCATTCAGCTCTACTAGTATCGAGTCTGATAATTCATCAACATATTATTGTTACTCAAGTGTAATCATCTGAAGAATGCAGCCCATAGCATCCAATGCAAAAGCACTGGTTTTTATTGGTAATCTGAAAAAGATAATAGGTCAGATGCAGTAACTAGAACTATCAATTATAATTAACTGTTGTTGGTTTTTATTGTTATTATGGTAAGAGTGGTGTGGTAGATGCAAATCAGCTGACTAAGTTCTTTCTGTTGACTTACATCAGTTCACTATACTACTAAAACAAAGTAAATGTAACATCAGTATGATATATGCACCTTGCCAGTCTGACAGGCAAGTGCTTTTATCTTAAAAGACCAAATTGAATTCATAATGTAAAGGAAGGAATATATTGGAAGCCACATTTTAATGATCCAGGGAATGACTTGTGCAACACAAGCACAAGCTAGAACAAGATCTCTATTATGCTTTAGCAGACAATGCAGTTAAAAGAGAAAAACCACAGAAAAATAAACACAGGTGGTCATTAATCATGACTTTATGCTTCTTAAAGAAAAAATAAAAAGATCCTGAGCACATTATAATTGCTTTGGTTACAATGTTCCTAATATCTTCCTGTGTGGAAGCTTTCAGTAGAACTCACACTTTTTGAATGCACACTGGCTTTCAGAAAAAGCTTAAGAACTTTATTCCCCAAATTAATAGAGTTTCAGAATTAGCAGTATACTTATTAAGTTTTTAAGTTTGAAGGATATGATCCATCCTACTTCCTCAAAAGAATTATTTAAAGGGCAAGTCTTGAAACAGAAATAATCATCAAGAATGCTGAACTGAAGAGAATCCTGTAACCTCTCTGTGTGCCAAATTTAGCACAAGCCTCCCTGTCCACAAAACTAAATCAAAGGCAGTTTACTAACAGGATAAACCATCAGTATATTATAAACTATTCTGTATCAAATAAAAATGATGATAATGAAAACATTAATCTCATTTGCTATCACCAGTATTGCAAAATTCATCTTTGTGTCACTGAAGTGGAAGGCTCCTTTTTCTTGATGTTGTTCTCAGCTTCTGTTTGTTTAGCCTGGTTGCTGTTGATAGTGGCTTAATAGCAAAGAACAGGAAAGAGCTGTACCTTAGGTTGAGTGATGGGATCAGAGCATGCTGCTGCCTGTTCATTGCTGAACATTTTGCTTTCTTTTCTTCTGGAAAGAGGAAAACATTTTTGTCATGGCTTACCCAATTTAAAATATCTATGACTGTCATCCTTTCACTTTCTCATCACCTTCATGAGATTGTTTGGCTTGTTTTAGCTTAAGAGAGTGCTATACTTTCATTTATATTTTTCCTCAACTTGAAGGTTTTCTACTTTTGGCATTGTGACAAGATATTTCAGAATACATTTACTAGGATTTGAAATCTCAAATTTTTCTTTTTTTTTCCTTTTTCTTGTATTGTTTCTAAAACTCTTCTGATCTTGTAAGTCCTTTTTCATGTAATCCTTAAATGGAATCTTTAGCCTTGGTTAATCTTGAAAGAAAATTTCCTCTCTTCTTAAATACCTTTTCAGAGAATGTTGTTATTTTCTTTTGATAGATGAATAGTTAAACCACTGCTAGATATATAATTAATTTTCTTATGTAATTCTGCACTTTTTAATCATGAAACTAGTTAGTTAATGAAGGAGTTATTTAGTTCATGCTGTTATATTTGTGTATCTTATAATGACAAAAAGAGATCATGAGATCCACAAAATATTTTAGTAGAGTTTCTTTGAGGTAGGTTGATCCTTACTTGTGTAGAGCTCCACCTGCACAATGTAAATGCAGTTTCCTCAACCAGTGAGCACTGTCTGACAGGCTGTACAAGAAAATACTCCGTCAGAGTAAGAAAATACTCTTGTCAGAGCAACAAAATGGCATTCAAAATTATGCTTATATTGAACTATTCATCATAAAATGCAAAATATTAATTGCAACAATTAGCAGTGTTTATCCAAGGGGCAGGTGAGGAGTCTCAAAATGCACAATTTTGCTGACAGAATGGTTCATAGCATGTGTACACCACTGACAACGAGACTCATCACAAAACCCACAGAATGGTGTCCCATACAATAACACAAGTCTGACAAATAATATGGGCAGTAAAGAAGAGTTAAATCCATGACATCTTGTCTTCATTATATCTGTACCAGACGTGGTAAAATAAAAGCTATCCTGAAAGTGCTACCTGTCTTACACAGGTTTTACTCTTGGTTTAATGACTAGCTTTATGTATTAAGCATAAGCATCAGTATTATTCCAGTTTTGTCTTTTGATTTAATTAACTTAGTATGATTGCTGTAACAGTATTTTTTTTTTTATTTCCTGTGTAGTTAATTACCTGCAAATGCCTGCTGGAGGATTTTTCTTCCGGTCATTGTACCTTGGAAATATACGGAAAATTTCAGTTTTTGGTTAATGTTAACTGGAAATTATTTCTGTCCTTATTTCTGAAGTGAGCCAATTCAGAAGCCGTTACAGTTTGATTTTATACCCATGTTTTTTCCATCTCAAATCTTATGACATGAGGATAAAAATGAGTGAGACAGCTGGAAGAGGTTGTGTCAGATAAGAAACACCCACTATGGAATTCCTAGTGGATCTGGAAGCAGGAGACAGCTGGTAGAGGAGGAGGTTGTGTCAAAGAAATACCCATTTGTGGAATTCCTAGTGCATTCAAAAGCAGTGCCTCCAGGAGAGGATCGAACCATTTGAAGAAACATATCCTATAGAAATGAAAAGATAATTCTCCTATTGAAACCTTCAAACTCCAGTATGATCCAGCCTTCTCTGCATAAAAAGAGGATTAAAATAGTAAAAAAAAAAACAATCCGAAACAAAACAAAAAAAACCTCAACCCAACCAACCTAACAAAACCCCCTGAAAAAAAATAAACAAAAAACCCTCACAACCAACTGGTTATGTGACATACTGGACAACTACTGGGCAACAGAATTGTTTTCAATCTTCATGTCAACTGAGTTTGGGTACTTGTTTGTTCATCTGACACGTTGTGCATTCATCTGACACAATTCAACCTATTTATAATTGCTAGCTTCTCTGCAAGAATGAGTACTTTGTTGAACCAGTTATTGCTATAAAGTTCTAGGCAAGGGAAGTTCTCCACATATCACTTTGGAGATGCCACACTGTACATGTTCTCATGTTATCATAAGCATCTTCTTGTTTCTTGACTTGACCCTTATGTTATTTATGGTTAGAAACCTTTTTTATGATTATGCACACTTATGTCTTTTTGCAAGAAAAAATATTTCATTCTGGAAATATACTTCAGTCTATTTGCATAATTAGAGTGAACCAAAACCTGCTCTTAATCATCTGACCCCCTCAGACCCTGAATCATTATAGATGCTGCCTTCTAAAAAATAAATAGATGCTTAGCAATCTCATCTCAACTGTCCAATGACAATTACATCTCCAGTACTCTCCCCTGACCTGCACTTTACCATAGCAATAGATACTATCACACCCCAACGTTTTTCTTGATGGCAAGAAATACTTTAAGCAAATGCTGTTCTCCTTTGGACCAAGTGACAAGTCTCTCATACAGCAAAAAATGTAACAAAGGTTTTCCTTTGCTTGCAGTGTCGTATCTACTGCTAGAATGCAAAAGCCAAAATGCTGTCCAGTATGGAGTTTCTGTAGTGAAATTTTCTGATGAGGCAGATTGCTATAGCGTCTTTAAAAGTAGTGATAATTTTTTATATCATAACTCGTGGTCTGAAGAATCCAATGCAAAAGAATTTTAACGTATTTGCTTTACATAGCAGTAAAAATTTGTCCTGCCATCCAATGACTAAGGTTGTAGGGGTCAGGAAAAGCCACTCAGGAACTATCATCAGAAGGTCCCTGTCTTTCTGACTTCAAGGTGGTGTCACAGCAATCTCACCTATGGTGAACAGCCGCAGTAATCCAACACAGCAGCTGTTTCATAGGCAAGCAGCCAGACCTCTGTCCATTGTCCCTGCTGTCCACAGGCCATTCTCAGCAGGAGCCACCACAGGTCCTCTCCCATTCCTGTGGAGCAGCTTTGCAGGTTTTGTCGTACACAACTGTGTACTGGATGTCTGACTCCTAAAAATGAGAAAGTAATAGCACTAATTACACCTCAACACACTGCAGAGAGGTTCCAATACTTCAGTTCTGGCCTGCTAAACACTTCCTGTTGTGGTACTACGCAACTCAGCTTCCTGTCCGTCATGTTAAGTAGTTATGTCTTTTATTGTTGTTGGTTTGGTTTTTTTTTCATTTACTTGTGCAAATGCTAGCTAAATGGGGAAGTCAGGGAACACAAATATTTACTTATTATGCACTTTCAATCCAGGTCTCCAGAGGCAGAAGGTTATTGCTAATTCATCTCTTCCTGAGATGGATAAAGATACATTTTCTTTCCTTTATCTTTAAATCCCCATCTCTACTTTTTCTACATTTGATTACAGTGGTGTGACTTTTCAGAAACACTTCTCTTTGTTTACTGTTTCTTTTTCCTGGATTTAAAATTACTGCATGGATGACTAAGGAACTTTCTACTGACCATGTATTTTCAAAAATTTGGTACAAAACATAAACTAACCTTACTATTAGTCACTCACAATTTGATGGGGGTGTGGTGATTACTTATCTCTGGGGTCATTAATAGGACATGAAGAAATGAGGTGATCCAGCAGGAACAAGCTCCCCTGAAGAAATTATTATCATTCCAGTTCTGTCAGTATTCAAGATTCAAATAAGCAACGCTCTTAGATATATGATTTAACTTCACGGTTGCCCAGTGTAGAGTTAGGGATTTAATTCAATGATCCTCATGGGTAGCTTTCAACATCCATAAGGATATTTTATGATTATGAAATCAACATTCACATGCAGAAAATGGGTATTCAGTAGAGAGATAAACTACTGGAATCTCACCCTTGCATTCCAGGGACAGGCCCCATTTCTGGCTTAAGGGATAGAAGGCAATGGCAAAAATTCCTGTCTATTGCAGCAGGTGTATCCCCTCTGAGACTATTCCATCCTCCTACAGGCCTCTGCATAATAGGTATGAGGCTCTGCAAATGTAATTCAAAAATAATGAGGATGAGGTTCATCTAGCTTAGAGGTGTTGCTGAGGCTAAGTCAGCTTATGTCTTGTCAAAAACACAAGGGAACTGTTTAGCAACCTGCTACACCATTCAGATATGCATAAGTCTATGTGACCGGAAGGGTTTCACCCAAGGGTACTGAGGGAGCCGGCAGAAAAGCTCATCAAACTATTTTCCAGCGTTTATCAGTAGTCCTGGATAATTTGGGAGGTCCCAGATAACTGGAGGTTGGCCAATGTGACTCCCTCCCCAGCAGGAAGATCTGGGGAACTACAGGCCTGTCAGCCTGACCTCAGTACTGGGAAAGGTTATGGAGCAGAGCATCTTGAGTGTGATCACACAATACATGCAGGATAACGAGGGGATCAGGCCCAGCCAACATGGGTTTGGGAAAGGCAGGTCCTGCGAGACCAATATGATCTCCTGGTATGACAAGGTGACCCATTTGGCGGATGTGGGAAAGGCTGTGGATGTTCTCTTTAGTTAAAGCCTTTGATACTATTTCACACAGCATTCTACTGGAGAAACTGGTTACTCACAGCCTGCAAGGGTGTTCTCTTCACTGGGTAGAAAACTGGCTGGCTGGCCACGCCCAGCTGGTATACAGTCACAAGTAGGAACGTTCCCCAGTCCTGCTTAACGTCTTTATCAATGATCTGAACAAGGAGGTCAGTCAGTTTGCAGATGATACCAAGTTGGGTGGGAAAGTTTGCCTGCTTGAGGTTAGGTAGGGACTTTAAGGGGATCTACACAAGATGGATAGATTGGTTGAGGCCAATTGTATGATGTTCAACAAGATGAAACGCTGTTTCCTGCACTTGGGACACAGCAGCCCCACAGAGCACTGCAGGCTGGGGCAGAGTGGCTGAAAAATTTCCCCTTGGGAAATGACCTGGGATTGCTGGTTGACAGTAGGTAAACATGATCTGGCAGTGTGCCCACGAAGCCAAGAAGGCCAGTGACATCCTGGTGTATATCACCAAAGTGTGACCAGTAGGACGAAGGCAGTGATTGCGCCTCGGTATTCAGCACTGGTGAGGCAGGACCTTGAGTTCTGTGTTGAATTTTGAGTTCCTCAATAAAAGAAACACACTGAGGTGCTGGAGAATGTCTAGAGAAGGGCAATGGAGATATTGAAGGGTCAGGAGATTCCTATGAGGAGTGACTGAGGGAACAGGAGTTGTTTAGTCTGGAGAAAAGGAGTCTCAGAGGAGACCTTATGTCTCTACAACTACCTGAAAAGAGGCTGTAGTAAGGCAGGTGTCAGTCAAAAAAAAAAAGAAATTTTGAAAACCTAGGAAAGCGCAAGGAGGTCAGTATCAAATATCTCATCAGCAGTTTGCAGATGTTTATTTCATGTAAATAATTTACAGGAAGCAAATTAACATCTACCCATCAAGTTTCCTTTTAAGTACAGAAACTTAGTGTTTAAGCTGTCACTATTTTGAGAGCATGAAAAGTCCCACTAATGTCAAGTGCAATATACTGTATTAGTAATCTAATTGAAATTTTAGTGTAGCTGAAGTTTGTATTTAGAAGGACAAAGTAGATTAAGTTTACGGGTTGGTTTCCAGGTTGTTTTTTTTTTTTTTTAAACCATTGCTATAGGTATATAAATTATATTAATGTACAGAAGTTTCAAAAATGTCACTGGTGCCTTCAGGGAAATGTATATAATAAAGTTGGCTAAATGACATGTAAACCTGGGACTCATTGAAGTCAAGAGCAAAATCCCTGTCAAGTACAAAAAGACCAGCATTTTGCCTTAGAAGCATCTTCTAAGAAAGAAGAGATACTAACTGCATCTTGCATGCCGTATCACTCCAAGCCAGACTTGCCTCTGAGCTCATCAGAGAAGGTGGTAGCACCTCTGGGATAACAGGTTTAAGGGGAAAAAGTTACTGTAAAAAGTTTATTTTAGCCAGGAAAATGAGGAGTGAGAACATGACATCAACCTGCATCAGCCCTGCAGACACAAAGACCAGTGTAGAAAGAGGAGGAAGACATGCTTCAGGCACCAAAATAGAGATTCCCGTGCAAACGGTGGTGCAGACCATGGTGAGACAGGCTGTTCTGTGGAGCCCATGGATGTCTGTGATGGAGCAGAGACCCGCCTGCAGCCTGTAGAGTTCTCCGTGCTGCAGGAGGTGGATTCACCTGACAGGAGATTGTAACTCTGGGAAACACATACAGGAGAAGGATCCTGGGTGGATGTGTGGCCCTGAGGAGAGAGAAGCCTGTGATGGAGCAAGTTTGCTGGCAGGACTTGTGAACCCATAGGGGACCCATGCCGGGAAAGTTCATAAAAAACTGCAGCCTGTGAGAAGGATGCCATTCTGGTGTGAGGGAGCTGTGTGAGGAGTCCCTGCCTTGTGGAGAAAGAAATGGTAGAGACAATGTGTGATGAACTGACTACAGCACCGTTTCCCATCTCCTGGCACCACTGCGGGCAAGAAGGAAGAGAAAATGGTGAAGATGGGAAGAATGAAGGTGTGGGAAGAAGGAGTTTTTAAGATTTGGGTTTATTTATCTTATTCTGATTTGATTGATAAAAAATTCAACTAATTTCTCCTGAGTCTGTTTTGCCCATGGTAGTAACTCGCGAGTGATATTTCCTTGTTCTTATCTTGTCCTTGTCTTTTTTCTCCCCTGTCCAGCTGAGGAGCTGTGAGAGACTGGAAATGTCTTGAGACATTTTGTGATGCATATGTGTGGGGGAAGGGGCAGGTCAGGCCATGGTCTAGTGCACACCTCATCCCTTGAGCCTGGATCGCAGCCTGGCAATGTCTGCCAGTCTCTGGCACACCAGTGGAAATGCACCATACTCCATCCCTGGAGCCCCAGTCTGGCTCCCGAGTGGCCAAATGACCAGAAGTCCCACCTGGGGGAAGAGCCCAGGAGGGGCTTTAAGGTCAAACACAAGACAATGAGACATCTTCATCCTATCTCCTCTTGGAATTTCTGTCTGAACACTGCTGGAATCAAGGAGTTGGTAGCTACATGTGTGCTTTTCTACATCTTTTCTGGTTTTATTTCTTTCTTTCTCTTTCTTTTTCTTGTAATTCCCTCTTCTTGGAATTTTTGAGTAGGTTAAAATCAAACAAGCTTACATTTTGCTACCTTGAATGAACCAAGTTAATGCTTTGAGAAGTGTTTTACATTGATTGACTGTTGCATTAAACCTTTTGCTGAAGCTCTCTGCTTTTCTAAAGTTCCCAGTAAGAGGGTTTTTTGTTGTTTTGATCACTTGAGAATATTTTGTCAGTATTTCTCCCATGTATATAATACCAAGTACACGAACAACTGCAAGCCCTTTTAAAAGCCTTGTTGAGAGAGTTTTTTGGTGCCTTACAGGAGTAGAGTGATAGAGTGGCTTTGGTGGGCACCTGGCATCCAGGCAAGGTCAATCCACCAGAAATGTGTTCTCTTCTGCAAAGATATGTGCAGAGACAAAGATTGTTTGATACCTAGAGAGTCCTAATTTAGTTTTCTTCTGAAGTGACCTAATAAAATATCTATGTTTGCATGTATAGCCGGTACCAAATACACCTTTTAAAATATATATTGAATAAATAGTCAAAAATGCCCTCCCTTAACAGTCAGAGGACTGTAGTTTAGTGTTCTGAAAGTAATTTATGGAGAGAATCCTCAGCTAAGATTAATAGGTATAGTGTCAGTTACATAAGACAATGACATTTTAACTCTCATGAGTTAACTGTTCTCACATACCATTTTATCTGAAGGTTTATGAGTTCATTGAGACTGATAGCATCTATTATTTCACATTTTTTCTCTCACCTCTACTTTCTCTTAGATGGTAAATCCCATCTTTTATTTGGAGGACATCAATAATAAGACCAATTTTTAAGTGTGACAAATGAAAAACTAGAGAGGCTGATTCTGTTCCTCTTCCTTTTTTAAAAGAGTGAGCCTTGTTGGCAAAGGCCATCTGGTACTCATATAAATGTGTATGTGATCATATTTGAGATTTATGACTGGCCATATTGACCGCATCTTTGCTCCTTCCAAGGTTTTTTCCAACCCTATCTTTTCCCTTCCATCCATCTTATTCCACTTTGTTTGGACTACTACAGGATCATGATTTTTCATTCATGGTGTGAAAGAATTCTGGAAAATGAGATAAATTTGAATTGAGTTGGAAAGAAATTCAGACACCCAAGTATAATATGCATAAGCTCATTTAGAAAACCCTGCAAACTCACAGATTTTTCCTGCTAAAAGACAAGAGTGAAGCTTCCAGTGTTGATTCATAATCTGAAAATGAAAGATGCCACAAAACAAATAGTATTACTTTGTTAGCCAAGGTAAAATAATGTATTTTTACTCATTTTATTTTCTTGTTGGAAATTTTTCTGTCATTCCACTCTTCCTAGCCTAACTGCATTAGAAAGCTTTTGAAAAATTTGCAGAGAATTTTGTATGGTTCTCTAGTCCTTTAACTATTTGATGGCTTCACCAAATGGTGATGCATAGAGTACTGTAGTGCTGCAGCAAAGTAGCCAAGATAAGATTCTTGACCAGGCCGAGAAAGTGGGACACAGTGACAATTTGGATGATATTGTCAAGAATGAGCAACTCTTGATTTTAATAAAAATAAAGAAAAAAATTTATTAAGGAGGAAATTAAATAAAATTAAATAATTTTGTTTAATGAAAAAAATAAACTCTAGGAAAAACAAAAAAACCTCCATGAACACAGGGACTGGAGACGGTGCAGGCCAAAGCAGCTCAAGGTTCCCCACGTAGAGAGCCTGTGACGCTGGGGTGACTTTAGCTAACCTAAAGTCAAATAGTTTAAATTATCTCTTGGAAGAGATTGAGTCCAGAGACCCAGCACTGTACCTCACCCGCAGCTAGTCTGCGGAGAATGGCGACACCCGTCTGGTGTACTGAGGTTTTATAATGTCCTGGCTCCGCCCACACTGCCCACAGTCCCGCCTCCATGGCCTGGGATGATTGGTTCTCTCCTGAGGTGAGGTCATCTCAGTCCGCCAATGGTTGTGCACTTGTCCAGGGGATGATGTCATTGGCTCAAATGGCGGGAAAGTTCCTCATTAAAATTCCAGGTTGCCATGGCTCCGAGTTGCAGGGCACAGGGGGGTTACCAAAAATAGCTCTCTGTCATCCAGGAGTCCTGCTCTCCAACAAGGTTTTAAAACTTAGGGGACATCCACATACATTAAAACACTTAATAAAAACATTTTATTTGATTATAAATACTTTTAAAACCTTTTAAAAACAGGGTAATAATAGGTGAACAAGAATATGAGGTAAAACAGGAACATTTCAAGGGTTAATGGGAGACTCAACTGGTGGTTCTTTAGGCTAAAAAGGATTTAAACTTTATAAACACTTCTCAATTTGTTAATTAGACAAATAACTTCAAAACTTAGGTTGATAATTTGGATACGGAACAATTAACAATTAACACTTGACAAACAAATTAAAATCACTTGACATGCAAGGGCCAATTACTTGTTATATATACATAACAATATGATTCAATGTATAGCTAAAATCAGTATCTAAATATTAATTCCATTGTTACAATGTGTTATAGCACCATCAAATCATGGTCTCCCCTGTTGAATCATGAACATCAGTGAGTCCCTGCAGTTCTCTAAAATTCTGAGAAGCCTAGCTATGACTGGGTTTACTTAGCCTTAGATTTGGTCAACAGTCTTAGATTATCCTAAAGGATAATGATATAAGTACGTTCATCTGGAAAAAATCATATTTAGTCTTTGGCCTCTTGGAATTCATAATTACAAAGGGAAAAAAAAAAAGCATCTATGGAGCTACTTTAGCATTTTATCTCCATATTTCACTGGATCTTAGTGTTTTTTACTCACACGTCCAAAAGTGACAAAAGTTCTCTGTCTTTGGACTAGACATATACTGCAGGTGTCACTGTCAGGATGGAGATTCACTCAGAAATGATCTGCATCCTCTGGGAGACAGGTATTCCCAGTTGTCTCCAGCAGCATTTTATACCCTTTTGCAGGTTGATGTGCACCAAAGCCAATTGAAAACTCTTCAGCTTCTCTACCTCTGGAATGCAGTAATTACGTATGCATCTGGACAGTTCCTCCTGCAATAGCCACCTAGTGTTTCTAGATTACCTGTCAGAGACTGGCAATGCAACGAGGGACCAGTCAGGTGAAGTTCAATGCCAAAATTATACAGAAAAAATAATATTCAATCATGGTGAAAACTCTGTGAATATATTAAAGAGGAAAGCTCACATGGAAGTGCTAGAAAAACACCTAGCACAGTGAAGATTGGTGGATAGAGGTCTACAAAAATTTGAAGAAAAATTTAGCAGTTCTGCTATGGGTCTTTTTTGCTGTATTTGTCTGACACTAAATCTGAATAAATCTATTGAACAGAAAATGTCAGTTTTGAAATTAGACCTACAACTTTCTGATGGCAAATTTCTTTTCATATGCACGATGCTGTGGCAGTCTTTTATGAATGTTCTCATACAGAGCTGATTCTATTTTCTGCCAACAACTCAGTGCTGGTGAGATGAACAATAACAGATATGTATTATTTACAGTAGAAAAGATCCATGCTGTTAGTGGTATTACAGCATAATTATCTTTTATTAAGCTAGAAAAAATGTGACAGGTTTCAGATGTATAGCATACCTGAAGCTGCATCACAGTGTTCTAATCCAAGATTATTCTTATTGATTAGAAAGATATGAGAACTCTTATAGCAGCTTTTTCTCAGATAGGTACTGGAGACACTTTGTACCCACATGCAAAATACTCGTGGTCCCTTCCAGCTAATATGACCGTTTGTCAGCAAGACTAGATTGTCAGTCTAAGGTATGGAAGTGCTTATATTGTAAACAATCAAAAATGCTGAGATATTAAAAAATGTAATCTGCAATTTTGCTCAGATTTTCAAATTTAAAACAAAAAAAAAAGTGAAATTTAATTTTTTTTCCAAACATAACTTCTAATTCATAAAAGGGAGATAGTATTATCTTTTCTAGTGAGCAAAGGAATTTCTAACTATTCATCTCTGAACTGCTGCACTTTCCTCTGCAGTATCTGCTACATACTAACATTGAAGAAAGGACACACAAATTAAGAAGTCTACTATGACAATACCTGCATTTCCTCATGTGCATTGAGTGTCAGACCACAGTTAAGCTTGAATATTTGTGAGAATGTCCTTGATAGTTTTTCATTCCCATCCTGCATAGAATCTTTACATCCTTTTGTAGGCTGCTGAAAGGTAGGCAAACTGGGCCTCAACCATGAGTGTTTACACAAAGGAAAGTGTCTACTGTAACAGCTAAAGAAACAAATTAAAACAGGTGAAAAAAATATTTTTCCCTAGTATAAGTCTGTTTTCACATTATTTTCAGAGCTGAGTGTGTGGAAATTAACCACTTTTACAAAAAGTAGCTGTATAAATAGTTACACAATGCAGAGTCAGATGCAGTGAGAGAATTTCCAAAATTAGTAGAGGGAAAGACTCATTTATTGTCTTCCATATTTTGCTATATAGTAAAGGCTCCTATTCTCTGTGTTTTATGTCTTGGGGTCTGAATACAACATAAAGTTATTTGTTACCATATTTAATTTCAGGATTAGCATTTTTCAGAAGAAAATCCTTGTCTTTATGATGTAAAATACATCAGGAAGCACAATAAAAATGTAGCTTACTAAGAGATGCATTGGAGTAAACTTTTATGAGAACACTGCTTTAAAAAAAAGGCTCTTCTGAGTGTTTCTTCATGGATCATAAAATATTCTTAAAACATTAGAGAAAATCAAATGTCATAGGTGACAGAATTTTCTCCATTAACAAACATATTTTTCCCCCTTCTCAGTTGGAACCTCAACTTTCAGTAAGTTTGGGCACTTATAGACACATCAATGTTAACTTCAACCAGAACCAGCTGAAACCTACCCTTGACTGCCAATATTTTTGTTTCATAAAATCAGTCTTTCCTCATCATTATGTCCAAATATAAGAGCCTGATATAGAGCACAAGGTAGTCAAGGGCTACAGGTTTTAATATCCTTCAACAAAGATGTAGAACACAATTGGCTCATTATCTGGTGGAAGATTTCGTTCTTTGAAACAGAGTAAGCACATTCATGCATTTCAACACGGAGGATCCTATGAATCAAAGCTGACCTGCAGACCAATACAGTCAATTAAATTTATATGATGCCTTCATGGTCCAGATTTTTCTTCTCTGCTCTTTTCTTGCCATTTGTCATTGGGGGAAAAAAGAAAACTGGAGTCTTCATTTTCATGCCTTACTTTGAAGACTATAAGGTACTTTAGCCCGTGAGCTCCAAGGTCCTAGTTCTATTGCTAGGAAGATCTACTCTTGAAGTTGACAATTCCATGTACCTAAAGAGTGCAGCTTGATACCTCAGACAGATGTATAAGAACACTAAGTGGGATACTGACGAAGAAGCAGGAAAGTAACCAAGGGCAAACATGTCTCAGTAAGGTTTCCACACTGTGGGAAGCATCCATGGGCTGCAACTGGAAAAATCTAATTGAACTCATACAAATTAGGTGGGTCTGTAATGAAACATATAAACCAACAAACACTAGACAACAGAGAAACTTCTTTTCTTGGCAACTTCCTTCTTACCAGTTGAACAATTGAAGGGTCTCAACCACAGTGCTTGAGGCAAGTCATGGTTAACACATATATATAAATTCTATATAAAAAATCCATCACTTCTTATCCACAGCTGGATTTATTTTTGTTGCTGCTATCCTTAAGTATGCAGGCAACACTTGAAAAATTAATAAAATGTGAAATTCTTATTAAGAATTTAATTTATTGTTTTAATTTTCTCTACAGTTTCAGGACTGTCACATAGAAAAAGTATTTCCTATTTTGTCTCGTTGTTGTTGCTTATTTGGTTGCATATAGGAAATCACTGTTGCATTTAGAGGGGTTTTTTTACATTTATTTAATTTTATACAAAGTATAAATCAGAAGTAACCAAGACCTCTTAGCTGCAAAGCCAATACTGTGTGACATAACACAGTCAGGGCCTACATGCATGTCTTTACGCTCTGACCGCATTTGTTGTTTCTTGTACAATGTGTCTTTGACAGAATGTAATAACACTTTTCCTGCATCTGTTCCATCCTCTCTTTGCACTACAGTGAAGCTGAACCTTCAGTCCTCAGTACACAAACACCTAAAGCCACAGTGGCACTACACTAGGCGTTACGGAGAGCAAGGTATGCAGTTTGCATATCCTGAAATATTCCTTAAACAAACTCATAAGGGACTAGTCTTGAGACACAAGACCTATTTGATTCCAGTGTTAGCACAGAGACAGAACTTCCATTGTTTAAATACACAAAGTAAAAATTAAACTCCAAAAAAAATTGAAAAACACTTGCATACACAAGTTATTTTTTTCTGGATGTAACATTTGGGAAATCTGTACATTTTAGACCAAGTTAGGTGAAAATTTTTATGAGTTTTCTGTTCTGTGTTAAGTAAAATACCTTGGAAATATACTATTACAATGTCAATTACTTGAGATAGATGCAAGAAAATATGTCATTAACAAGTCTTCCTCTTGCTAATTGCAGAATATATAACTGACACTTCTTTCTACTGAGAGTTTTGAGAAAGGTGACTTTAACTTGCATTTTACATTCATTTCTCTAATACTGCTCAGCTGTAATACCACAGCAGCAAGTGAAAGAATTTCCTGCTCACTCAAATGCAGTTCCATCACTGTTTTGTAATAAACCATTCATTTTCATGTGGCAATAAAAATCAAGAGCATGCCAAAATTCAGAATAGCTTGTCCTCTTATATATTCCCTCTCTAATTCACATTTCCTTGTAGCTATATAGAAAAGACTTACTAATACTGGTTCCTTCCATGCCAGGTGTATTTGTGAGAACCAAAAAAATTTTCTTGGTTGTCTACATATTTAAACTAATTTGTATGTTATTTCAAAACCTTAACATTCAAACACATTAATTGGTAAAATACTTCTTTTTCAAATCAAGATTGCTTTTGTCAGCTTTTTCATTGAAGGAGTCAAAACGTCCTGATGACCTGAGCTTCTTCCTAGGAAGCATACATATTAGGTTTGTTTCCACTTCCTCCACGTGTCACTATGGGCTTGGCAATTTTCTGGTACTGGTGTGAATATTGTCTGTATACATAATACATTTTATAGAAGTAGCATACACACTGTAAACAACTATTACTTAAACAAAGACATACTACAAAGACTCTCATCTGGCCTTTATCCTCCCTCTTTCATGTTTTCAAGAATGGCATTTAGAGCTCTCAGCAAAGGAGATAGATGAGTAAAACATTGAGACTACTTGATTCAAGGTTGCTTCTCCTAAGGAAAGATCTCAAAAACAGTAGCACAAGGCAATTTGGTTCTCAACTACAGCCTCAGCTGTGATTACATGATACTCCATAAAGAGGACTATATTTTGAACAGATGCATGAGCAATTAGTTAAATTTCTTTAAAAGTGGTACTAAAATCTGTCAACAACACACAGAAAGAATACTCCTAAAACTCCTAAAATGCTTCATGACTATTACAATTTATTAGAACATATTCCTCTCTGTACTTTACAAAACTAATCTTAGCTACTGTTAACAAAATTTCTTCCTTTTTTTATACACTTAATGGCTCCAGGTTTCATGCTCAAAGAATTATTTTATGCATTTTATGCCATTTTTGTCTTCCAAGGGGCTACTGTAATAAAATTGGTCTCATCAAAGCATGTCTTTTTAACACCTCTTGGAAAGAAAGCCTTTACCATTCACGTATTTAAAGGAAAGAAAAGCAATATTATCAAACTTTATTATTACCAAAATATTTGAAAAGTAGTCACAGAAGAGGTTTTTATTTCACCTATGTTAGACAAAAAGGGTTTAATTTGAAAGAGATGTGATTTTGACAAGACACTAGTCATAAAAGAAAGAAAATTATAAAAGAGTGAATGCACCTCAAATACTTAAAATGATGGGTGAACACTATCCATATCTATAGGAGAGTAATTTACGTCTCTGTAACTTGTTCTCTTGGAACTTTGAGATTAGATCAAAAAAAGCCAGTCCCTGACCAAAAACTTACATTAAATTTTACTTAGACATATTTCTTGAGGGAATCGAAACAAGGAAATAAAGGTTAAAAAAATTGAAAAGTTTAAAGACAAGTAGATCTGAATGTATTTAACACATCAGTAAGCTGAAATAATAATTAGCATCATTAGTACCAACAGACGAGACAATGGCACCTAGGAAATTTTAATGCAAATAATGGTGTCTAATAAGAAAATAGAAGGAAATGACATGTATGTATCACATATGTAAAGAAGCTCATATTCTAACAATGAAGAGTCAAAACTCAGGATTCTTTTCTCAAGATGTTTCACAATACAATTTAAACTATTGAGAAGAAACCATTTTCCTGAATACTTACAGATAAAACCTCATACATTCATTATATAACCTCTTTTCTTCTCCCAGCCACCTCTGTCATTACCTTTTGCTCTCACAACTTTTCCCTCAATATCTTTCCTATTACGTCAATAAGTTACTCTCTTCCAGAAGGGTTCTCTCCTGGGCTTTTTGCACCTCTGTCATTCTAAAGATTGCTTTTTGATGTCCTCCATGTTTCATGCTCCTGAGTTTCTTATTGACAGCTGCTCCTTTTTGAGTTACAAGCTGCACTTGCAGAGATAATATAAGGTATCTACAAACAGAGAAGGCAGCAGTTGACAGATTATCACATGATTATTTAAAAAGGACTCTGGCTTCCCGTTCATGCATAACAGTCAAAGGGCTGTAGTCCTGGGAGTTAAACTATTACAGTAACACAATTACTTATAATAGTAGTACATTATTCAACTGTCATAATGTCAAAACTACTATTCAACAACTAATGTCAAAAACATTCATTTTTCTAATAATAAAATATAGAAGGCCTCATGGCTAGATTTCACCTTTCCATTATAAAAGAAGGTTTCTTCCTTGACCTATACATATATACAATGTTTATATAACTGCAGAATTTACAGTTTGATCACTCCAGGTTCTATTTTTGGGTACTCTGAATCTCAATTAGTGTTTGCAGCTCAATTTTTAACTCTGTAATTGAAAGGTATAATAAAAATGCTGAAGATTATTAATTGTTAATAAATCAGTGAAATTAAGGGGAAAAAATTAGCTGAGGATTCCCAGTTCTCTTACACTGACTTACATAGCAGTTGCCTACACAGTTTTTACTGAATAAATTCTCAGTAAATTTCAGACATCACAAATACTCTGACCAAGACATGAACATCCCCTAAAATTCTTGATTTTTAACTATACCTTAATAAACAGGCATTAGAGATCATTGACCTAATTCCCTAGCCATGCTGCATTAAAAACTGTTGGACCCTGTCCTCAGCAGATACATCCAGGATTCTCACCTTTCTTCACTGAAAATTTGCTTACTGTTCTGAGCAGCTGACATCTTTGGGATTCTCACAGAGAAAGGGGGAGGGCTGGGATGTACAACAAAACCAGGAATATGGCTTTTCTGTAACTGAATCTTTACTTGCAATACGAATTCCTTGTTTTGAAACAAGTTAAGAATATGCCCATGTTTCCTTTCTAGCAAAGTCTCTCATTTCTTGAATAAAATTCTCTTTGTGCCACCTCACTGTATTTGTGATGAACGTGAAAGAAGACAGGAGTGAGGAATGGTAGGACCCATGATCCCAACTATGAAGTCTTCCATGTGTACAGTCTCCAGTATTCCCTGGACCAGTCATGAAAGGCAAGGACTTTTCTGCAAGGCAGGTGTATCCTTCCACCTCTTAGGTAGTCAGATATCTTCATGGGGATGTGATGGCAAGGGGAAGGTGCTGTGGTTTCACCCCATCTAGAAACCAAATTCCACACACCTGCCAACTAACTGCCCCACCAGCAGGACCAGAGGAGAATCGGAAGAGTAAAAGAGAAGATTTGTAACTTGGGCTAAAGACAGTTTGAGACACCAAAAGCTGCACACACAAGCAGAGTAAAATAACAAGTTCGTTCATGGACTTCCCATGGACCAGCAAGTGTTCAGCCATCTCCAGGAAAGCTGTGTTTCCTCACGCATGACTCTTATTTGTGAAGACAAATTCCTTAAGTCCAAACATTCTCCCCTTCTTCTTTCTTCCCCCCTGATTGATGCCATATGATATAAAACATCCATTTGGTCAGTTTGGGTCCCCTACCCTGTCTGTGCCTTCCCCCAACCTCCCATGCATCCCCATCTTCCTCACCAGCATTGCAGTGTAAAAAGCAGAAAAGGCCTTGGGTTTGTGTAAGTCCTGCTCAGCAAGAGCTAAAACATCTCTATAGTATCAACCCTGTGTTCAGCACAAATCCAAAACACAGGCCTATACCAGCCACTGTGAAGAAAATTAACTCCACCCTAGCCAAAAAATGCACAAAGGGAAAAGGGAAAGAGAAAGGGAAAAGAGGAAAGGGAGTGCAAAAGGGGACAGGAGACGAGATGGAGTAGAGTGTGTAAGGAAGAAGAAGAGAGAGAATTCCTTGTTGCTATGCCAGGGTGTTTCATTATGTTATGGGTCCTTTTGCAAGACCTTTCTTAAGAGGTGGTCTATATAAGACAAGGAGAAAAAAAAAAAAAAAAAAAGAAAGAAATGTTTTTAATTAGTCATTGTGAGGAATTTTTTAAAATCTTTTTCAGAGGTTAAGATGTCCTTCAGTTTAAGAATGTCTCTTACTAACAGTTCAATAATAAATTGAAAAACTGTTTGCATGCAGAAGCAAAAGAGTAGGCTTTATAAGAAAATCTAGAAAAATCCTGGTAGAGCTTCAGCATATCTGAAAATGTTAATACAGCATTTAAGAAACTGCTGAAAGTAATGAGGTTCCCGACTGAGAACTACATGAGAGGCAAAGTGCCACTGCTTGAAAGACTCACCAAGAGGGAATTCCTACCAAAATTCTCGGGCGCTTTTATTGTCTTTTTAAAAAGCTTATAGTTTGGCTGAGAAGATGGGTTTTTTCAGTCCAAATGTAACAGAAGGCTGATGCACGATACCCAGTCTGAGAGCAGCAGAGCTTGGATAGTATTCATTTTCAATGTATTGACACATCTCCCTGCTGCTTCTGTCAGTGATATTTCTGGCTTTACTTCACATGCAGGACAGGTACATTTAGAGTTTTAGAAAGGGTCTGAAAGTGTATGACCACCAACTGACAGCACAGAGTAACAGGTATCCCTGCAGATATAATGTTTACTTCAAAACAAAATAAATAAGAATCGAACTCAAATATTTGAAAACAAGAGGGAAGATAAAGGGGACACAGTGGGAATGGTTGTGTTAAACAGAACACTAATGTAGCTGAAAATGCCTTCAGTCTGTTCTGAAAGATAGTCTGCTTTCCAAGGATTCCTTCTCACATCTTAGCCTAGAGGGTGATTTATCCCAGGATTGGGATAGAGGACAAAGCATCTGAGTCAACATGGAGTGAATTGACACTGTTGCAGAAAAATTGGCAGTGGTCTAAACCACCCTGAGGAGATTGCTTCAGTTTCTGATGTCTCTGCAAAACTGTTAGTCTAAAATTACACTTGAAATCATGTCAAGACTGTGCAAAAAGTGCCAATAAGAAGTCCTTTGCCATTTAAAGTTTTCTGAAGCCATATCTACGCAAGCTTTGTAGTCTCTGTTGGCTGAATGTTTCTGCAATGGGGAGGAGTCCATCTCTGAGAAGTTGCTACTCTTTTATATATTAAACATATTGGAATGATGAATTACTGTTAAGTGACGTTCTTTGCTTTTTCCTGAGACCCTTTGTACAGAATACAAAGTCAGGTGACTGCCTGCCCTAATGAAAAATAAAAAACCTTTAAACCTGTATTTCATTCAGTTGTGAGAAGATACAGCTGGAATTCACCCCTTTTAGACCTTTTCAGATCAAAAAGACTATGAGGAGCCATAAAGAGATACTAGCAACCCTATTAGTCACTCAGTGCCCATCTGTTTCCAATGTATATTAAATTGGCAACAACCTTTACTTGCCCTGGCTAAATAATTCCCCAGCAAGTTATACTGTCTTCAAAAAAATGACAGAGGCTAACAAATTATTCCTGTCTTTCTGCTTTGTCTTTTGATTGAGATTTTCCCCAAGCTGAGTGAACCAAATTACTAGATGGAAGTGCTTTAAGGTTTGTTTTGCATGAGAAATATGCAGTTGCCTTCTTGCAGTTAGGACTCCCCTGGAGCATGTAGTCTCCACCTAGGAAAAAAGCTTATTTTCCTGGATGATCCTGTAAGGGTCCTTCATCTGGGTCACTCCTGAATGAAGGGAAAAACTCCTGTTCTGACATCCACTGGCCACTCTGACCAACAGGAACTATTCATATCTACTAGAAATACATTTCTTTGCTATTTCAGACTCACATTTCTGAAGATAAATGACAGAAAAAAATGTAGGTCTCAGAACAACTGAAGGCAGACTGCTGTTGCAGGAGAGGGCGAGGTGGTCAGGGTGCCGCAACCTTCCGAAAGTGTCCCCGGTTGAGGTGGGTCTGCTCGGCAAGATACTTCCCTGAAGCACACACAGTCTCGCACGCACACACACGCAGGTTCTTGAGGGCAGGTCGGTGACAAAGGATGAGGGAGAGGTCTTCGTGTGGGTTCCGCAGGGGAGATTTATTCGAGCAGCCACGCAAAGAGTCCAGAGACGAAAACAGGGGAGAGCGGAGTGCTCGAGGTTAAATACGGGGGTGGAGAGAGCATCAGGGCCAATGATCTGAGGGTGCACGGGCGGTGCATAGGCGAGGTTAGGGTCAGGGAACCTATAGGTGAACTCTGGGGGAGGGACAATAAGGCAGGGGCCAATGGGGGAACCAGGAAGGGAGAAGGTTCTGGTAAGGAGAATAAGGAAAAAAAGGCAGGGAGGCCAATGGGCCAATAAAGGAACTGAACAGGGGTACATTTGCATAGGTGGGCAGGGGATCCTGGGAGAGGCAATTTTCCTCAACCTTACCCCACAGGATATCTAGGAGGCTCCCCTCCAGGGGACAAGTGTGGTCCTCTTGATAGGCCTTGTAGCCCCCACAGACTGCAACCATGGGAAAGCTGAAAATAGATATGTCATTTAACTACCCTTGCTCTTTGAAAGGCAATGTCCACTCTTAATTTCTCTCTTTCACATAGACATTATATACACACGTGCACATGAATATTTTGGCATGTGTGTTTGAAGGTTCTGTTGTCAAAAGAACACGATTTCTAGATTTTCTACATACACTGAATTTAGTTCAAGCCATGTATAGTAAAGCACACATGCATGATCTCTAAACTCATTCTGGAATGACCTTTTTATCATGCTGGTTGGGTAGACCAGACCAAGCCTAGGCGCACATTCAATACCAGATTACAACAGAGAATACCAGCAGTATCTCACACAGGAGGCTGTTCTTCACCTCTTCTCTGACCTTGTACATTGCCTTTTATTCTGTTGAGCTAAAGGTAGAGCTCAAACTAGTTAGCTGTTCCTAGAAGTAGAAATTTTCATTTCAATGTATTCAGAACAGGAACCTGAAGGTGCAGATCTGTAAAGTTAAGAGTGACATTTGAGAACTGTATTCTATCAAGGATTTAAAATCCCAATCCTGCACCAGGTTGAAGGCGTTTTTATCTTTTATGAATGAAGATCAGGATATGTGTAATTCTTCCCAGAACACTTCTTTCTATGACACAGCTATTTTGTAACTGTGCTCTGAGTCCCCAGGAACCCTAATTTCAGTACCTCAACTATAAGATTCTATCACAGTTAACATAAATGAAAAACATGAAATGGAAAGCGTGTGCTATCACTGTTATAGATTTATTGAAGTGTCTATTCCCATTTACACAATTTGCTATGCCTTAAGCCAAGGTGTTTCAACAGAGTTAAAATCAAACTTTAATTATTTTGTTCTAGACAAGAGACCTTGAGCTAAATTCCTTAATCCTGAGAAAGTGTTCTCTGTTAGTATATTCACATTGTTGAGCAAGGCAGATCATATTTTATGAAACAAATTTAAACTTACTTTTATTTAAAAATACTTATTTGACATATTGGCTTTTCTTTTCTAATGGGATTTCAGCATTATCATTATTGTTTCTAGAGCAACATGTTTATATCTAGGGTTCAGCCACAGAACTGCATAATTAAGATGCAATTCAAATTATTTCATTTACTCTCCAGGCCCAAAACCAGCTGGTGTATACAAACAAAAGGGAAAGTTGAAATCAGAAATTTAGTTCTCTGATCAGTTAAACAAACAAAAAAGTAACAAAAAGAGACATAAATAATTAAACAAACAAACAAACGCCTCTTTCACTAAAAAACACTACTCTTTTTTTATACACCGAATTTATTGTACTCTGTTTGTCAGAATTACAAATATTGACTTTATATCTGAACATACAGGATTGTCATCTTTATGGGTTATAGGTCCTCTTGGATTTTCCTCCCTTCTTCCTGTCATTCTCCTGACTCATCTACTCACCTGTCTGAGCTACTTGGATTTACAGAAAAGAGAAAAGAAAAAGGCCTGCTGAAATAAAGAAATGAAAAAGCAGAAATAAAAAAAAAGAAAAAAGAAAAGAAAAAACAAGAGCAATAACTTGTGAGCAAGAAGATTTGGCAGGTTACTTGCTTCTTAACAAAGGGCAGTTGTATAACTTTTCCTCTAAATAAGCTTAACTGTGTGTAAAATAGAGGCAATGAAAGTACTGTGACTGTTATTATAATTTACTGACATGTACAGAGCACTTTGAGATAAATAATTAGGTCTATTCTAAAAAAAAATGAACTAATGTCAAATATATCATATCCATTCTGTGCATCAATGTCTCTTTGAAATACTTTGTCTAAAACATTCACTGAACAGACAGCAGAAATCCAGACAAGGCATAGGAAAAATGAAGATCTTTAAACTATGCACAAAGAACGGATATGTGTATGTGTCTATGAAGGCATTAAGGAGAAGGACAACATATCTTGTCTGCTGTAAATTGATCCAGTTGCACCTAGCAAAGGAAAAATTTCTGTGGTTTACATCTACCAAAAACTTCAAACAGTACTTTAAAAAGAAGCAGAGAGCAATTGGGTATTTTCAGCAACACAGCATTTTTCATATGAATAAGACATTTTCTATTGCTTCCGATCTTTGTGCAAAACAAATGTTAATACCTTTTTGTGACAAATAGAACAGCTAAAGATAGCATGACATATCTGACCTTTTTTTCTTACTGCTTCTATGTTAATGTAAACCTTTAGGCAATCAACACAGGCTCTACAATCAAGCCTGTATTGTTTTATTCTCTTTTCTAATATAATCCTTTGTGGCAAGAATTTTGGGCATAATTTAAGAGTTAGAGTAGTCACAAAAAGTTGTTCTTATAAATGAATTTTCATACTTTTGCTACTTCTCTTCATCAATGTTTGACAAATGCATCTTTAGGGGAGCCCTCATACAACCTATCTCAGTGCCTAAAGGTAATCTACTAATTATCCAGCATGAGTGCTGACAGAATGCTGCACTTGGCATTTTACAGGGACGTGGGCATTGTCTGTCTTATCTCAAAGAACTTCTTAGGACAAAAGAGAAATTATAAGTCAGAAATTAAAAGCATTACTTCTGTTTTTCTTACCTTCCCCTTGACTGCGTATACTTTACACATTCCAGTACACTTCCTGAAAACGTTCCAGTTAATAGTGCAAAAAGAAGGAAGTCCAACATCTTGTTTCTTTCTTTGGCACTGTCTGCCTTCAGCCTCCATAAGTTCCATATTGTCTAAAGATGATTTCTAAACATTTTTCTTCCCATTCCTTTATGAAAGGTATCTTATCTTCATATAATTCAAAAAGAAGAGGAAAAAAACCATGATACACATATCAAGACAAAACGCCTCTGTTCTGTGGTCTTCCAGGTTTGGGATCAGGTTCCCACTCAGTCCCAGGAGAGGAACAGGCAGGAAAGGATGGCCATGCAGAAAAATTTTCCACATAGTCATCTAACTGTACATTGGAAGTACCAGATCATGTTTTGTGGCATAATAATATATTTCTATGAAAAATTTCTGTAATAGTAGTGTCTTTTATTATATTATATTAACTATAATAGTAAAATAACAACATATCCAATGATGACTATAATAAATACAAATATAGCTACAATAATAAAATTCTATTATAAATAATTTTTTGAGGAAGTTCTTTTCCCCAAAGATTGTGAGAAATCTTCCAAAGCATTACCTTGACTTTTGAAATATAGCTGTGGAAAGAGCAATGTGATGGCATTTAAGGAAAAGGTCAAAGAAAATGGAGTTTTCTTTGTGATCTTTAAGTTACTGCTATGCTAAATTTATATCTCTTCAGGAGAACTGATTGCAACTCCTTTAACAGAAGCTAAAGAAAATTCTCTTTTTGTGATAGAAATAAGATGGGTTCAGAGCACCAACTCTCTGGTTTACCCCTTGGGAACCAGCAGTTTTATAGGAAATTAAACAAGGCTATGACCCTGAAGTGAGATAACACATTCTGAGATATAAAAACATTTCTCCATTTGTAAAGGAATGATTCTTAATATACAGTAAATTCCCTGAGCTCTGGGGACATTTTCATTTGCTTTAATCTGGTTTGGTTATTTCAAAGAGTTTTGAGATGAGTTTGAATTATTCTGAATAAAGTAAAAGAGGAAATCTTTTTTTCCATAGATGTGACACTTTTTTTGTCGTGTGTTTCATAAATATACTGTCAGGTCTTTCTTTTCAGAAGAATTTCATAATTCACTGTACTCCATCAGAACAAATAAGAATGATGTACATTTGTTTTAATTATATTGAGATTAGGGCTCAGTGATATAGGAAGGAAAAAAAGGTGTGTGACTTGAACAATTACATTCTAACTGTGAAATAAATTGAGCAGCAAAGCAAGCAATGTACGGTACTCAGTGAAAATCTTCAAACCATGCATACTTTCAAATCTAGGTTATATATTAAAAAAAAAAGGAAACTGTAAAAATGAGTTTGATAGGAAAGTCTATTTTAAAAGTAAGATGGGAGGTCAGCCCCTCAGTTTGATTTTTCCAGTAATTTTTTTACAGAAGTTTCAAAAGTAGTTACACTCAGAGCAAACAGCTCCCTTGTGCATATAGCATAGAAAAAAATGAATTCTAAGCCTACATTCTGATTTTATTTTTTTCATTGTTTGAGCATTTGGTGGGGGGGTTTGTTTGTTTGTTTTTCTTTTTTTTGTTTATTTGAGGTATTTTTACCTCCTGAAAATTAAAATATACCATCAAGTCTCCAGGATATATTGCTTTAAGAAAACATTATCAACGTCTCTAAATTCCTGGATACAAACAGTATCACACTAACCACAGCTCTAGTTCTGGTACTTTTTTGTCTCAAATTTTATAGTGCTCACACGACTGTGTAAGCATTTCAGACAATGTCATAGAATCATAGAATGTCTTGAGTTGGAAAGGACCTTAGAGATCATCTAGCCTGAAAAGCCCTGCAGTTGCCCCATCTAGCCTGGCCTTGGACACTTCCAGGAATGGGGCCTACATATCCTCTCAGGGCAACCTGTTCCAGAGCCTCACCACCCTCACAACAATAAATTTCTTCCTAACATCTAGTATAAACCTCTCCTTTTTTAGTTTGAAATTGTTCCTCCATGTCCTATCACTATCTGCCCATGTAAAAGTCACTCTCCATCTTTTTTACAAGCCCCCTTTAAATACTGAAAGGCCACAATGATGTCTCCCCAGAGCACTCACCAGGCTGAACAACCAGACTCTCTCAGCCTGTCTACACAGGAGAGGTGCTCTGCCCTTTAGGTCATCTTTGTGGTCCTCCTCTGGATCCTCTTGAAAGAGGTCAGTGCCTTTCCTGTGCTGGGGACCCCAGAGCAAGATGCAGTGTTCCAGGTGGGGTTTCACAAGACAATAGCAGAGGGACAGAATCCCCTTCCTCACTCTGCTGGCCATGCTGCTTTCGATGCAGCCCAGGACATGTTTGGCTTTCTGGGCTTTGAGACAACAGTGTTGGCTAATGCCCAGCTTTTTATTCACAAGAACTTCAAGTCCTTCTCAGAAGGTCTGCTCTCAGTGCCTTCTCCCAGTCTGTTCTCTTGTCTGGAATTGTTCCATCCCAGGTAAGGTAACTTGCACTAGTCCTTGCTGAACTTCATGAGGTTCTTATGGACCCGCTTCTCAAGCTTGTCCAGGTCCCCCAGATGACATCCCTTCTCTTGTGTCTACTGCACTACTCAGCTTCATGTCCATTGCAAACTTGCTGAGGGTGTACTCAACCTCACTATGTCATTGATAAAGATATTAAAGGGCACCATTCCAAGAGAGAGCCCATCATCATTACTTTCCACGTTGCAATTCCAGTTCTTAGAATTCAACTGTCCTGCTGCACTCATTTATTGATGTTTCTTAAAGCAGCTAATGTGTAGCTTCCAACTCAGGGAACAGGCAAAAGTCATACAATCATAGATTCGTAAAATAGGCCAGGTTGGAAGAGATTTCAAAAGGTCATCTGATTAAACTCTTTGTGACAAAGGAAGGAAGGATGATATTACCTAGCATGTTTTTCCATTTGCATCTTGATCTCCACAACACTCCAGGTGCAGTATGTCAAGGTCTTCTCTCAACACGCTGGGGTGAACTCTGTGCAGACCAATGGCTTTATGTGGGTTGAGCCCTTGCAAGAAGCTGGAGACCATCCCTTCCTCCACTGCTGGTGAGTTTGCACATGTAGTGTCATAGCTTCTTGATCCCATGGTCTGAGGTCGAGGTATGTGAAAAAGGCAGAGTTAAAGAAGATATGGAGAACCTCTGCCTTGTCAGCACTGTTAATAACTAGTCATGAGTCTTAGGACTTTCTCAGATTTTCATACTGTATAAATCAGACTAATTTGTACAGCAACATTCCTCCTAGCCCGTGAGGCTTGATGCACAGTTGCATATTTAGGCAGCCCAGTCCACAGGCAAGTAAATAAAGTAAATTCAGTTCAACATTTTCCATTTGACTGCCATTGAAACAGTAGAAGTTGGGTTAGCAGATTAAAACTAAATTTTGACAAGTTCTTTCCAAATTACTGTAAATTTTAAAAAATAAATAAATAAATAAAATGCCTAAATTTAGGAAGTTAAAGACACAAAGAACTGAATGAAGTGGGATTAGGAGGAAGGGGTGGAAATGAGGTGATTTGCTTCTTATTGAAGAGAGAGAAGGAAAGACACTTGGAAAAACACTACATCTAGAAAAACTGAAGAAACCTTAACATTTAAGGGTAGAATAAGGTGATGTCATCTAAAAAATGTTGCCAGATGAACACATTCCTAAATATACAGTTCAAGTTACTTAGGTAAACATCTATTATAAGAGGGTAAAAGTGACAGAAAACCCAATAAATAAGCAGGTTATTTTGAAAATTGCTGGTTTTTTCCATGGTGAAATAACCGGAGGAGTGTTCAGAACTAACAGGGAAATCACACATATCACACCCTTTATGTTGAATAGAAACATTGCTGGATTGATCTTGAAGAATTCCATAGCTGAATTATATCTATATTGTTTTTTCTGCTTCTGGTTGCAAACAAAGGGTTACATGCGATTGCCATATGTAAAAGAAGATTGGAGTAACATTGCTCTGACCTGTGACATATTTTAGTGGCTAATTTTTGTCTTGACTTTATTGAAGCTACCTTAAACGTGCTTCTTTCTGATAGAAACTAATAACAGCGACAAAACGTCAATACTGATTGTTGCTCTTCCTGACTTTTTAATGTAACTAAAACTTCCACTTAAATGCCATTAGATGGAGTCCCCTTGAATCACTTCAGAAGAAAATACTAAGGACTTGTACGTCCCTTGCCAGTGACAAATTTTCCCAATCTATCTGTCATTAATGCTTCAATTTTAACAAGATGTGAATACCACCTTTGAAAAATGTATCACTGGATTTGAATGAGTTATGGTTTAAATCTTCATTAAAAAATCCTCATACCAACTGTCTGTACTATGTGCCTTTCATAAAAGGCAAGCTGACAGACAAATATTGACTGCAACCTGGTAAAAGACCTGCACATTTTGCTGATATTGAAAAAATGAACTTTATCCTATGATCTTCAGAGTTAAACCCCCATTGACTTTATGTGTTTCAGTTCAGCTTCTGTCAGTATACCTGAATCAAAAAGGCATTGGTAAGTCTGCAAAAATAGCAATATTTTTAGTGTTTTATCCAAGTGAAGTCATAAGGCATCTAATTCTTAGTACAGATCCTGTTTTTTGCCACTGGCCGCTGGGTGGTTATAAATAAATCTCTAATCCCTCCACTGTCACAATTCTGCCTATCATACAATAATGGGATGGTACCAGTCTCTTTTTCAAACATTAAGAGCTTTATTTGTAAACACATCATGTCAAAGGTGAGTATGTACTACATGCACAAAAGTCAGTACAGTAACCCTTTCTGATAACAACCTCCCATAATTCCTTGCTTTCTTCATTTTTAAGACTTTCTTTTTACTGTTTAAAAAAATTATTTGCACATTGTGTGGTGAAGGTGATCTAAATTCTCTGGGGCAGTATGCATCATGTCTCTCTTTGTAAAACTGGATGTTTTGCAGTAGATCACTAAAAATACCAATACCAACATATCCATTTCTCCTACTTTCAACTTCTAGAAATTCGGTGTCAAAATTGTTAGTTATGGGATAGTTGAGTAAGGTGATTACTTAAACCAGATAATCCTGAGCCTTGAGTGACAACATAATTGTTCCAAAAGAGCAACAAAATATTATATAAGAAAATATAAAATTCTGGTCTGATTAGCTTATCTGCACATTAGCATTAGTTAAATATTGAGTCAGCACATACAAAAATATTACATAAATCCCTAAATGTTGTTATAGATGGTTTTAGAATCAGTATATATTGTCTGTTGAGAATGAAAAGAATGAATTTGTTTGTTAATTGATATTTACTGGAGGATGATAGAGCTAAAGCAAAACAATCAATTCTGTTCTGGTGCAAGGACAAGCACATAAAGTTTTAAGAATGGAAGAAGTGTTGAACATGCAAGAGAATGGACTGAGAATTCTATCTGTGTTTGCTGTTACCTTGATGATAAACTTGCCTCTTTATTTTTCCTTGAACAACAGGGTGCAAGGAGGGTAAGAAAAGGAAACAAGGTAAAAGTGTATCAAAATAGGGAAAATAGCATTTACAATCATTCTCATTCCCATAAGAGTGCTGCCTTTCAGTAGTAACTTTCTTGTGGGATTTTGTTTCTCACATTTTAATAAAACATTTAATTGATACAACTTTTAAATACTAATGGCTTAATTTTTTTTCTGCATCCTTATATTTCTGCAGCAATGTTAATAGTTGTTATTAGTGGAGTTCTGACTCACAGTATTTCCCAAAACTTGGAAAAGCAGACAAAGGGAAAGAGATTATAAACTAAATTTATGAATAGATGTCTATTCCTAAAGATAGAGAGAGGCTCCTTGAGGGGTGTTTCAAAACTTGTAGTGATGGTGTGTCTCAAATGTGTAATGGATTGTCATAAATGTTCTTACAATTACTGTAATATGAAGCTGCCTTGCTTTACTGGCTTAAAATTATTCCAAGATTTAGAAATTAATTGCTTAGAATATATGGAGGAAAATGATAAAAACTACTGTAAGGTATTTTGAAACTGAAAAACAAGAAAGGCCCAAAACCCCTGGCTGGTACATAGTATCCCCAAGAGATACAGACTGGACAGAGTTCCCTCCTATATCTGACAATGCTATTTTGTAGGAGGTGAAGATAGCTCTGTTCCTCCTGTGATGCACCTGTGAGTGCAGGTCTGCTGTGAAGTTGAAAACAAAGCCATGAGTGGTACATGTATTTCACTGATGTCAGGAACATGCAAAGGTGACTACACAGGCCTAGGTCACAGCTCACAGGCAGTCAGAACTCATGGATCATGATCACAGTACATCATTCTGTGAATATATGTCTTCATGGCAGAGCTGTTTTCCTTCACAAATATTACTCCTACTGAAGTATATGATACTTGAGGGCTGGGGAGGAATTAACCTATATTAGTAAAAAACCACCAAACTAGATACTGGTCATGGTGTACCAAACCATAATAGTATTTGTGTGAGTTCTGGCTTAGCTGGAGAAGAAATAAAGTAGAGAACAATAGCCCTATTGGAGATAAAGTACAGATGAAAACTACAGTTTCTTATATACCAGGTATTCAATTGAGCTCCTATCTATCATGTTATCATTGAAATGAAAATAAAAATTTAAAAAAAAAAAAGATAAGGTAAAAAAGAGAGACAATAAAAGCATTTTGATTAAATAACAGAAATTATGAAAATCAAAGATGAGAGTGATTCCAGTGTCCAGAGTCTAAGAAACCAATAAAGGGGTCTGGTCATAGTAACAGAAGGACTGATGGGAAAATTGTTAAGCAGCTAAAAAAGAATGTTTGCAGCAAAATTCTGTCAAACGAAAAGGCAATAATGGGAAAGTGAGGCTCTAAGAGAGAAAAGGTGTAAGCTTAAATTAACTTTCTTTTTACACGTGGAAATCATTATTTTAGATATTTAGGCTCTGATACTGCAGTAAGGAATATTGCTATTGTTATCAATATCACAGATTGTCCTATTGAGACAAGCTTCATTGGACAGCTCGGAAATTCTCCATCACTACAGTGCTGAGGAATCAGACACACAGGTATGAGGTGAGGGTGCAAATGAATACACTATGAGAAGGTATCTTTAGAAAGGATGTGAAATATCTCTATTAGACTTGTTTAGTTTCTTTTTTCCCCTGCTTTTGAAAGATTTTCATTATTCTTGCTTTTAGCATTTTGCTTTTCAAAATGCTGCTGCATCAAGTTTTTTTTTAGACATCTCTTAAGGTTTTTTTCTGCATCAAGCTCTTTTTCAGATATGTGGATAGCCATAACAATAGTATGATAGATACTTCACTCTCATGAAGATAATCACAGTAAAGCAAGCCTTTTGCAGGTTGTGAAGGACAGACAGGTATAATGGGGGAAATCAGCAAGGACTTGTCATGACCAAATATGTGCTTCTATAGGGTTTGATACTATACCTGAATAATTTTCATCAATTATTTAGAAGACAATATAAAATTGCAGGAGAAAAAAATGGTATGGCAGAAAGATTTTTCAGAATTATAAACAAGAAGTTCTGACTTTCAAGGAGAATATAAAGTTTGGTTAATAGGCAGTTAGTGAAAAAAAAAAGAAGATGTTCACACATGTGCAAAGTTTCTGTTGTTTGAGTGTGCAGTATGCAATGTGTGTAGAAGCACAGACAACGTACAGAAAATGGTGAGTCTGAAAATAGTCCAAGGGTCTACTTCATACGCAGCACAGCGGGTCCTCCAGATGAACAGCTGTGATAAAAAGTACCACAAGCAGAAGAATACTAGAATTAAGGAACAGACCTTGCTTCCAAGTAAGGCATTCCATCTAATTAAATATTATCCAGGAATCTGCATGTTAATAGAAACGGAAAAAGGGGATGGATGCAAAAGCTCTCCATATCTTGAAACACGTTTATATGTCCATTTATATTAAAATGAAACTTTCTGGTAATTGATAGAAAAATAATAACTATCTTCATAATAAGAATATATAGGGCTTGTAAGGGCCCTTGATCAACCAGAAGAGCAAACTTTTAAAGGCAACATATTCAAATTAGAATTGAAGAATAACTTCTGTAAGGACAATTAATCCTGGAAACAAAATATCAAAGGAAATGTTAAATACCGTATCTGGTAAATTCAGATCAAAATGACACCTTTACAGAATTACATTTTGGACAAAAAATTGATGGAGTCAATAGAGAGGTAACTGAGGAAAATTGAAAGTCTCTGAAACACAGAGTGGGAGATTGGATGAACTATATCTCTTTCCTGATCTTCAGCTGAGTAAATTTCTTATAACACACATCTTGTTTGTGAGAGCTCAAAGGAGATGGCTTTATCTTGTTAGCATATTGTCACAGAAAAATAGAGACATTATATCACATTTTAGAAGTTCAGTTCTTCAAAGACTCTTTGTCTTCCAGTTAGGCAATGTTTTCCCTTGTTTCATTGATTTTAACAAGTTGAAAATGTCACAGGCATTTTCTGCAAATATCACCAAATGTTTTTGTGTGTGCCACTGTTTCCATGATAATTTAGATCGGACGGTTTCTGTCTTTCTAAATGGGAGCAGGGGGGACAGGGGGAAAGAAGAGGGGGAAGGGAATTAGTAAGAGAAGCAGAATATTTAATTTTAACTTTTTTACAATTTTATATTTATTTTACAATTTTGACACTCATAATTCTTATTTCTGTGTGAAGGGTTTTGTGTCACTATAAAACGCTATTTATTGGTTATACTGATATCATTGTCAGTGAAACCGGACCCATTTCATATTTCAGAATAAGAATAAGCCTCATATGAAATCATATTCTTAGCTTTTCTATTTTGATAATTTCCTTTGAGTTCCTAAGTAGGGAGTCAGTTTTTATTTTCTAATTTACTCATATCATTCCTTTATTTATTACCAGAAGGAAAGAAGAGGAGCTATACCAAAGGAGAAGTTAATGAGCAAACAATAAAATGGACCAAAGACATTCAATTACTGTCACCTATGGGTTTTCTGTTTGAACCTATGGTGAATCCTTGAAAAACCTCAAACTTGAACTCAAGCCTCTGAGCAGCAATGGCTATAGGACTTCTTCCTGCACTGGCTGAACTTGTTCCTTCTATTATTTCTCTCTGCAACATTTCATGGTTATTGCCCCTGTTTTTCGATGCACCTGGGTGTAAAGAACTACATCTTACATTCCCCCTCTCCATTTTGTCATCTTCTTCTCTGTAAAATATTGTTTCTGGTCCTCTTTGCCTGTCCCTTTTTGGATTTGGACTTTGTGTGGTTACAAGACTACTGGAGATTTCTCTAAACCACCTCTACATCCTAACAATAATATTCAGTTAATGAAATATTGCAATGATAATTTAAGACAAAACAGGGACTTGATCTCCCAATTATTTTCTTAATTATAACTGAGCCACACACATACTTCTATGTGTATTTCCGTTTTGCAAAATTACCTTCCTCATAATTACTATTTATAAGATGTCTTCAGACTAAGACTTATTGTTCAGATCATTGCATGGGTCCCACAACACAATGTAGTAAAATCTTATGTGCTTAACCATCAATGAATAGAAATTTGAGATTAAAAAAATTATTTAGAATAAGGATGACAGCCAGACACAACAGGTGATGCAACTTTGCTGCAGGTAAAATAACCAGTCTCAGCAGCAGTTTCACTTATATAAGCTTTCTTTGAGGTACTTGTTCTTACTGTGTTCATTCAAAATAAAAAGAGGAACAGATTTCTCCCTACAGTGATGGACTGCATTGAAATTACCTGATATATGCACTGTAGCTCTCAGTATTGTTTTTGTTTGTAATGACACGAAGCAAAGCAATCCCACTTTTCAATGTGCAATTCCAGACGTTGCAAGATGAATTGAACTTAAAACCTTGAGAAGAACATTAACTTTAGTGTTATTTTGTACAGTAGATCACTTCAAAGCATCAGAAATCAGTCTGCAAAGGCACATAGAACAGAGAGAGAACACTGTGCAATGTTAGTCTCATCTGTTACAAATGCACAGACAAAAAAGAATAAAACGATACAAGAACACAGAAGTAAAAAGTGTTTTACAAAGATGTTTTAGAGTCTCCAGGGATAAGTAAGAGGTATCAATTGGGCATCAATTATTCACTGCGATGACAACACCCTTTGCTGATGATGACTATGAGAATTCAGGCTCAAATACATGGAATTCATTAAGAACCCATTTTTACTTAGACTCTTTCACAGTGAGCAGCAAAAACCTTTAAAGAAACTCTGGAGGAATAGATGGACATTTTTTAATCTCCTTAACTGTGCCATGTGGCTCTTCAGGGGAAAAAAGGGTGAACATGTAGGATTATCTGGGCAAAATAGAACTGTGGGGTTGAGGGTTGGAATATTGTGTGCTACACCTTGTTTCTGCATCTCTACTGCAGATGAAAAAGGTGGAGATAAAAAAATTACAGGAGAAAGAATAGGAAAGGCTAGACTGTGGCTACCATATATGGAACATCTTTATTGTTCAGCTGCAAAAAAAAGAACTATAAGATCTAATATAAGCTGAAATTGAGATGGCACTCATAAATATCTTTTGTTTTTAAGTAATCATAAACAACATGATTTTGTACCATTCACGTGTCAACTAAAACAGTGGACTGTGAAACTTAAATAAGTACCTTTCTCTAGATTGTCAATACAATCAATATGAAGTTGCTTTGAAAGCAAGTGTAATTGTGCTATAGTGGTGCAACAAACAGCAATTTATATACTGTGATAGCATAGTCAAATACCCTGTAAAAACACAATACATTTACTTATGAGAGCAATTTTACAACTGAGAGGGTAAATAACTTGCATAGTTGTACTGAAGCAGTGTTAAGAAACAGGCCAAATAGCAAACTTTACAAGAGGAAAAAAAGAAAGAGAACAAAAGAAGCACAAGTATTTGCAAAGAGGCAGGACACAAACAAACGAGGAAGAAGCAAAACCAAGGTAAGCAGGTCAAGAGAAAATCACCATTTTCTGGTGGCAGTGCATGGCATAATGTAATATCAGGTAGGAAAAGTGCAAACAAAGAAAGAAAAAACATGTCTATTCAGATACCCCTTGTCCCAGAGCTCTCACTCAGAATCATAGAATCATTTAGGTTGGAAAAGACCACTGAGATTATCAAGTCCAATCTTTGACTGATCACCACCTTGTCAACTAGACTACAGCTCTAAGTACTACATCCAGTGGTTTCTGGAACTGCTCCAAAGATGGTGACTCCGCCACCGTCCTGTACAGCCCATTTCAATGTTTAACAGCTCTTTTTGTGAATAAATAATTCCTCATGTCCAACCTAAACCCCCCCTGGTACAGCTTGGGGCTATGTCCTCCCCTGCTGTCTTTAGGTGCCTGGGAGAAGAGACTGAACCCCACCTGGCTACAACCTCCTCTCAAGGAGTGGTAGAGAGTGATAAGGTCACCCCCTGAGCCTCCTTTACTCCAGGCTAAACAATCCCAGCTCCCTCACCTGTTCCTCACAGGAATTACTCACTATACCCTCCACCAGCCCCATTGCCCTTCTCTGGACACACTTCAGCCTCTCAATGTCCTTCTAGTGGTGATGGGTCCAGAACTGGACACAGAACTTGAGGTGTGGCCTCACCAGTGCTGAGTACAGGGGGACAATCACTGCCCTGGTCCTGCTGGCCACACTACTGCTGCTACAGGCCAGGATGCCATTGGCTTTCTCGGCCACCTGGACACACTTCTGGCTCATGTTCAGCCAGATGTCGACCAGCACCCCCAGGTCCTTTTCTGCTGGGCCGCTTTCCAGCCACTATTCCCTCAGCCTGTAGCACTGCATGGGGTTGTTGTGGCCAAAGTGTAGGACCCAGCACTTGGTTTTGTTGAATCTCAGCCATCTGATCCAGCCTGTCTTCAACCTTCTGCAGAGCCTTCCTACCTGCCAACAGATCCACACTTCCACCCAACATGGTGTCATTCATGAACTTACAGAAGGTACACATGATCCCCTCATCCAGGTCATCAATAAAGATATTGCACAGGACCAGTCCCAGTACAGAACCCTAGGGGACACCCACCTTGAATGGTCACCAACTGGATGCAGCACCATTCCCCACCACTCTCTGGGCCCAGCCAGTTCTTAACCCAGCAAAGAGTGCACCTGTCCAGGACATGGGCTGCCAGGTTTTCTAGAATGCCTCAGGAGATGGTATCAAAGACTTTGCTGAAGTCCAGGCAGACAACATCCACAGCCTTTCCCTCATCCTCTGCACAGGTCACGTGGTCATAAAAGGAGACCAAGTCGGTCAGGAAGGATCTGCCCTTCCTAAACCCAAGCTGACTGGACCTGATACCTTTAGTCCGGTTTGTGCCCCATGATGGCACTCAGGATCTGTTTCATAATCTTGCCGGGCACCAAGATCAGGCTGAGAGGCCTATAATTCCCCAGATCATCCTTACGAGCCTTCCTGTAGATGCGCATCACACGGGCCAACCTCCACTTGTCAGGAGCCCAGCCACTCAGCCAGATCATCCATCCTGACCTCTGTGACTGAAACTCCCAAGGACACATACTCAGCCCTGACATGGACTAGCTCCATGGTACTGCATGTAAACAGCTGATTTAAGATATCAGTGCTAAGGACAGTTTTATGCACGCAGTGATGATGATTAATGACGTGTGAAAATGATCATCAAGTGTGATGTTCATAATTTCTGGCTCCCTGATTGATAAATATGTATATATTCAGTAACAGCAATGCTTACTTTGAAATCAGAACTATGAATACAGCATAAATTGAGAATTAAATGAGCATAATTGAGCCCTGAGCAAGTGATAATTAATAGACTTCAGATGCCTGTAGAAGAGAGATTGAATGGTTGTGTCCAGTCACAGAATATGGAGCCAGAATCTGCATGACTCTTACAGGGAGCATTTCCTACAGATTCACAGCTTTTGATTTCCATGTCAGCTACAGAAATGTACATTTTATCATGTCCGTATGTCCTGCCTGAGTTCAACAACTTGTCTTCAAAGTACAAACAGAGAGTGTACTGAGGGGTCCTTAGATGAGTTAGTATTCAGTCACTGTATGGGGGTTTTAGGTTACTATAGGCATAATCTGCTTACTTTCAGAAGCCCTTTACACCAACAGAGAGGTTGAAATGACAGGGATACAAGTGAGAGCTAGAATCATTCACACTCAGAAAGAAACTCCTGGAAAACCCTGTGACATTGGGCATGGTCTATCAAGGAGAAACTGGCAAATAAATGTCCAAAAACAGTGTCTACTGGAGAACTTCATTCAAATAAATCAATAGTAACTTCCTTAAGGCTTTTTGTCAGCTTTATTTCTTTTTTTCCCCGTAAGTAAGTTGAATTTATACAGCTTGTCTTCTCTGTTGGGATTATCTTGCACCTAATAAATTTGAGTAAAATGACTAAAGAAATTTAGGAATTCTTGAAGCAGTTTCATTATATTTTACTTTCAAACCCTTCACTGTTTTGCTCCAATTCTACATGGACTCACTTGTAACAGTTTTGACAATCATGAGTAACACATTTCCTTAAAAGATAAGCAACAGAAAATTGTAGATTCTCAGTACCTAAATTAATGTTTCTGGAAAACAAGGATCATGGTACTCACTCAATTTTATAAAATGTTGTGAAACTTGTAGTTATAAAATTATAAAGAACAGTATTGCTAATTTGTTCAGAAACTGAGTATAAAGCTTGATGATATCACATGTAGATAAAAATGATACTTCAGACTTCAGACTGGCATTACTGATCTTTTAAAAGCTCTCTAAATGTTTCTGACAACTTTGGAAAAGTATATATCAAGTGAAAGTTATTCTTTTACTGAGGTATTTTCTGGGTGATTTTAATATGCTTGTCTAAACGGCTTGGTAACACAAGATATTTGCTTCTAGACAGACCCCACAACTAACAGAATGGGGGGACTAACCACCCTAATTTTCAGATTCTGGACAAAGAATTTCCCAGGGATCCCAGGAAGCTCCATGGTTCCCCTATTGAAAGTGGAGGCAGAGTGTAAACCTAAAATTGAAGGAGTACTCTACTCAGATGGTGCAAATTAACATGTTTTATCATTAAATATTATGTCAGTTCAGGTTTCAACTCACGTCATGCTCCAGACTCTGGGAACATCCTGAATGGTCCATCTGCCCCTAACTCAGAGAGATGACTGCTTAGAGAAGAGTGAGATGGACACTTGGTAGAAATTGCTTCAGTGATGTGACTCTAATCCCCTTTTATGCACAAGTTTAACCTGTGAAGTTTGTTCATGCAAACAGAAGCAATGAATTACTTTCTAGAAAGAAATTGCCATCTCTTTGCTGTGATGCAGTACAGAAAAAAAATCTACGTTGCTAGACACAACTATTGCAAGGCACACCATGAGTCTCCATTGAATTAATGCCTTATACTTCCCAGCATGAGAAGACTCTAAGTGAATACAGTCTACTGTTGCCTCACAGTGGCCAGGCAGTAGCTTCTGAAGGCACACTAAGGTGTTGACATGTTTGTATGTTCTGCTCTGTCCAGTTTTGCAATATTTCATGATAAGTCACTTGCTAAACCTAATGACAGATATTTAGCTGATGCAAATACACATAGCTTTATTAGCTGGGATTGAACTAGTTCTGTTTACATTCACTAGGCATCTGGACCAAAGGCAAAAATGTGTGCAAAGGGACTAACAAAAAACTGCCTGAAACTCCATGTTAAATCAAGCTTGGAAAACTTTGGTGAGCAAAAAAAGAAAAAAACCCCAAAAAACAGCTCAAACCATCTGGTATACCGAAAATAAGACACTATGTAGAAAATCTTTCTAGTACGAGTACAATCATTTACTAATTATCAATTTATTATGTTGAAGTAAGAATCCTTACTTTTAGCCCATCTTTTCTAGAATGCACCTCTACAGCTGAAACCAAAACTGTTGGTTTTCTCCAGGTAGACTCATCAGCTTTTAGGATATAAACTAGCCAAGCGGAGTAGCATTTATGTCTGCTTTGTATTGGCGGAATGCTATCAACCCATGACTCTGGTTGAACTGATCATGTATCTCCTGACATTTTATGGCAAAGATATATATAAAGCCACCTGCAGCTGTGCAGAGAATACCATCCTGAAAATGTGAGAATGGATGAACAGGAAAATTTTGGACTATAATTCATAGTTCATGGACACTGTTATCAGCAATTGTGACCTTTTCAACTAGCACTAAATATAAGTGAAAAGAGCATAATTCTTGTGAGTTCTGTAACACATCAGCAATTCATCCCCATGATGTCAGTTCATAGTTTCATGCTTCCCATATTTCAATTGGGGAATGCAATGTTACAGCTTTCAAATCAGTGCTGAATCTTCTCGTTGAATTTTTATTCAATAACTCTTGAACTGTTTCTACCTAAGGTACAGAGTTAAAAGAAGATAATAAATAATATATTCTGGTTTGATTGCATTAATCTTTAAGAGATTTTGTTGCTATGAATTATACAGTTAGAAAAAATGTTTTACTTCCCCTCTTCCGCTTGTAAGTAAATATCCTGCTAATTTTTACATACAGAATTATGAATAATATGTCAGCATATGTCACTCTAATTAACATGTTAGGTGGAAAAAAAAAGACAGATAAAAAGCTGCTTGACTAGAAGTATGCTTGCAACCAGCTTTCAAATTACCTTACTAAAGTTTTTGAGAAGTTTTCTTAAAATAAGTGGTATACTTTGATATGCTGTAAGCTAAAACCAACCCTCCTAAACTGTTAGCCCATATTATGAAAACAAGCTGTTTTAACTAAACATCTTAGACTCTGAATTTAGAAATTAATGATAGAATCATCATAGCATCATCATAGAGTCTGAATGGTTTGAGTTCGAAGGTAACTTAAATACCATCTAGTTACAACCTTCTTGTCATGGGCAAGGACTACTTCCAACAGAACAGGTTGCTCAAAGTCCCATCCAACCTGTCCTTGAACATTGCCAGGGATGGGACAGCCACAATCTCTCTAGTAATTCTGTTCCTGCACTTCACCACCCCTATAGTAAAGCATTTCTTCCTAATATCTCGTCTAAACCTGCCCTCTTTCAATTTAAAACATTTCCCTGCATCCTATCACTACATGGCCTTGTGAAAAATCCCTTTCCAGCTTTCTCTAGCTTCATGTTTTCCTTTTCCTTGGGAAAGATGCTAAAGAAAAGGTCATCCTCCTTTTGACTGAAAATAAAGGTGAAAGTTGTGCTTAACATACATTTTGCAGTAGGTGACAGATTGTAGGCAATAATTGCCAGTAAATAGTGATATTATTCTGATTAGAAAGTGGATATGAACTAGTCAGTAATACTACAGTGTATTGGGTTGCCCACACCCTATGATATTTTAACATGAGGTCATTGTTCTAGAAAACAATCCATCCAGATATCCTTGGAATTTTGACCACCTTTTGTGGTTGGAAATCATTGATGTTATAGGCTTTCAGAGTCACATATGGCTCTTTAAATTTGTTGATGGACTGCAAGGCTTCCTTACCCTCCTCTTCTACAGAGAAAAAATTTGAAATCTCAGTATGATGAAATAAATAAATATTTATCATCTGGATTGTACAGACTGACTATGTTCCAGGAGGATTTACTGGGATTTGCTGCCTCTTAACACTCTCTGCCTCAGACTAAAGTATGTGATATTAAAAGTATTGATGAATGCAAATTGATGAACATGTATGGGAAGGGGAAATGTAATTTATTAAGGAGATGGTAAGTTTCAATTTATATGTCTTTATTAAAAAAATACATATAAGCTTAGACTCCTGCATGAAAACTGTGATATCTTCCTTAGTTAAAAAAAAATCTGCAGATATAAAGGAATTGTTTTTTTTCTACAAGAAGCCAATGTGTATCTTATGCATATATTATTAGGATACTTTTAAACTAGCTAGCTTGGTTATTGCTGCTGCAGTGAGTTACTCAGAGGGATATACCCACTGGATACCTACTTGGATTCTGAATCTCTGATTATCCAGGACTGCACTGCACACTAATTATATGTGAGAACAAGAATAAACTCCCCATCCCTTTCCATGCCCTTTCATTTATATGTGTTTATAAAGAAACAATCCATTAGTGTCATTAGTAATTAGTACATTAGTATATTAGAAACATCAGAAAATCTGCTACAACATGTCGCTAGTGGGCCCGGACACC
>WBMZ01007089.1:128524-441702 GCA_013400975.1 Atrichornis clamosus | reverse complement strand
CAGGTCTAGCAAAACCACAGCACTGTGTCAGATCAGCCCTGTGAGTGCGCTGTTGAATGGACAAGAGGGCTGAGGAGATGCCGTTCAATGGGGGCACTGGTGGTTCCTCCACCTTTGCCTGTGCTGCAGAAAAGTTCTGATCATTCAGAACTCTCTAGATTTCACTGGCTGTTTTTTCTCTTCATGAGTCTGGGGATAAGACATTTGCAGAGTAGGACTCTGACCATGTACACAGATCCTCAGTGCTATGAGTCTGAAATAAAGCCAAGGGACCAAGGGTTAATTTTGCCATAAAGAGCAACTCCTCAGCTAAGGGCTGATTCCTGCTAATTTCCTGTGTTTACCAGTTACCTGCTGTTTGTCCAAGGATTCCATTTGTGCAATTTCCAGGGCATATTATTCATTACCTTTTTCTGTGATATGTATTAGAGATTATTTTGTGTTAAAAAAACCCAACAAACAAAAAAACCAACAAACCAATACAAAAACTAAAAGAGTAGATATAAATCTCTAAAATTAATTACACATGTTTTGGAAGAGTTTTCACAGCCTGTTATCTTCAGGCCCTCTCTAGAAGTATATGTTACACTGATTGAGACCCACCTTTAAGACACACTAAATTCTAGTCAAATATATATATATATATATATACATATATATATATATATATATGGGTTACTGGATTACTGAAAACAGATATGCCACCAGATATAATAAAATAGAATATCTTAATTCTTCATTAAAGTTTGGTATTTGAAGAAAATTGCCTCATCCAAAAAGGTTCAACTGTGTTTGCTCTCTCTGAGGGAAGAGCTTGGGAAATATATTTTAAGAAGAAAACTAGTTGTTAAGACATCTGTAAGTCATATTGTTGAAAGTCTTATTGTTGATGAAGAAAGGAAAAGAGATAACAAATCAGAAACAAAATTACAGGTATTCAATCAATTTTTTCACGTGAACTTCAGGGCCATTGAGAGAATAGATGTGGAAGAGATATATATCCTCTCATTCATAAATCAATATTTTTAAGTCTTTTCTAAGTATTTTAGGTCTAGTTAATACAATTTATCACGATAATCCATAATATATTTTAAATATATTAATATATTAAACATGAGGTGTTCAACTTTCAGAACTTTATTTTGGTGGCATAAATACAAATTTTATATGACCATACTAATCTGTCTTTGACAAAACCTACTTTTATCAGAATAAATTATAGATATTTAAACTGGGTAAGTTTTCATTAATATTAAGATGTATGTAATAACTTCTAAGAAACTTTTATGAGACTGTATCTTGGTAGATAGAAATCAAGATGGTAGTACTGGAACAATGTTGATTTATACCACATGTAGCCTACAGCCTTAGCTTTCTATTTTCACTCTTACAGAATACTGAGTACCTTCAATTTTCACGTAAATCAGAGCTAATTTAGGGAAAAAAGGTATCTTATTGGGTACCTCAGTAGGTTGCAGAAATTAACTTCTGAGTCCACAGGCTATAATCTATGCTAAAGAAAATATTATTTTTCACTATTTGCATGGATGTCACACTATAGTTTAGAAGTAAAGACAATGAGCCTATAAATCTGTCTCCTATTCCTGGCTGAACCACTGATTTACTGCTTTTCTAGCACACAAGATAGAATTTGACAAGCTTCTCAAAGTCCAAATCATATCATCCAGCAAGCAACAGGTCACTTTTAGTTTCTCCAGAATCTGGGAGGGGTTGTTTGCTACTGTCCAAAGTCTCTCCTTAGTGTAGCATGAAACTGCATTATGGAGTTTGGAACATTGCTACAGGTCTCGCATAAAGATATATTTTCTATGAATTTAAGGAAACCCTTTTGTTACTCCTGCATTTATTTTTCTTTCTGAGACTGACTTCATATCCGTGGAGTATGAATAATGTCCTCTGCCTATGTTTGCACATTCTCTATCAGAAGAGACTAATTTCAGCTGAGAGCTCTTTATGCTTTTATGAAATAGAAATACTATGGCATAATTATTTTAAGTGGAACTAATTGCATAGGTACAGCAATAACATGTCCAGAACACTTTGTTGTTGTTTTCTAGCATGTTACAAAAGACGCTTGTGTTTAGTTATTCTGATCTGCTTTTTGCAACTGCTGTTCCTAATTAACAGAAAAATTAATTGAATATTTTTAAAAATAGAAAAAAAAATTTGAAAAATTAAATCAGTGAATACTTACCACAAAAACCTTCTTTAAAAGGATACAGGAGCCCTTTCCAAGATTATGGTTACGTGATTTGTCAAAATCAAGCAATGAACTTGAAGTACGGAGCTCAGTCTGTTCATAATGATTGCTAATTACTTTGTTGCACTGAAACTGAACACAAGTATTTTCCCCCTAGTTTTCCATGTAACTTGTGTGCTTCCTTGGTCCATTACATAAGTTGTCTGACTGATGTTTAACCTGCTTATGTGATAACATCACATATGTGTCAGATGGTACTTACTGAAATTTTCTTGACCAAATAAAGAGGTTCTACTACAACTGCATGAGCTATATCTGCCATATTCAGGGTGAAATACACATATAGAAATGGGGAATTCTGCATTTATCAAGTAAACCTGGCAGTTGCTACAAGCACATCTTACAAAGTATTGTTATGCCATACTCAAAGAACATGAATCACAACTTTTAAATATTTTACATGTAAATTCAATTAAGAGAAAAAACCAAAGATTTAAACTTCTGAATATTTTTTCTGAAGAAATTTTTCAAAAATACCTATTTCTATTTTTATCTACTTGAAGTGCTTTTCTGATATTTTAATAGATTTGTGTTCTTTAACAGAAAGAAAACACTTTATTTTTTTTAAACTTAACTCGAAGCTTGTTAAGAAAGCATACAATCTAATTTCATTGAAAATGCAGTCATCTTGTCTCATTATAAAGTTCAAAGCACTTAAAATAACTTTAATGGAGATTGATAGTCATGTTGAAAATGTCAGCATGAGCATTTATATTTGTTATTAAAAAGAAATAATACAATTTAAAAATAATTTTACTTTACCAGCAAGATCTTTATTTTGAAAGGTTGAAAATATTTGTTGCTATAATTATTAAGCTCCTTCATCTGATACTAACAACTTACTGTGTTAACTATTATAAAACACAGAAAATTTTCATTAAGCAAAAATCAGACAACTTGTATGCCTCAAAACCTTTTGCACAGTTTGGGAGAGTCAGAATAAGAGTACATAGTAGAACGTAGTCTGGTAAAAGATTAAATTAAATTAGACTGAATTTTATAATTCCTTGATTTTTTTCCCCATTATGAAAAACTGTTTTGTGCAGTTCTTTCTATTTAATTTTCACTAGTCTATAAAAGAGGTATTTTTTACTGGCAATGTTCTCTGCTTTCATGAATTTGTCTTTGCATATTGTAAAATAATAGGACATATTTTCTACTGAAAGAGATTTCTAAGATGCCTTAGAAAATATTGTTCTGATGGTTTAGTACTGGTGAGAGTTATTTTCAAAAAATTAAATTGTATTAGGACAATTATAGATAAATGAAATTTAAATTTTGAAAGAAATATATTTTATTACATGTACATACACACACACACAAAGACAAGTTATAATAATGACAGAAAAAGTACATCTCATTTTGCACATTCTGGAGGTCACCTGAATAACAGCAACAAATGAAAGACTAGAGATAGACACTAATGTGGGAAAAAAATTCAAACACATATCAAAACTGAACATAATTTTACTTCTGGTTGTCTTCTTGATATATCTCTAACTCACTTCACACTACTTTAGGCAACAGGCATCAACAGTTCTTCACGTTGCATCTCAGTCTTTTAATTTCACAAATATCTGTTGCAAAGTGGAGATAGTTAGTGTCTTACTTTATTTCTATATAAGCTATTCATTTATATATTAAATACCAGTGACCAGTGATAGAGATGAGTGAAAGATAATATTGTCTAAAAATTTCATTACTACTTTTGAAAGAATTTGGGGTTATCCTCAAGTTTAAAACTATCAGCAAATGGATGATTTGGGAGAAGGCTTGGTAGATCCCCTGCTTACACCTTTTTCCCCATTGAAGGGGAGAAATACCTTTGGAAAATGCCTTTAGATTTTGGAAATTCTTTCAGAAACTCAGAAATTCAGTTATTATTTACTATATGGCCAACATATTCTAGCACAACAGAGTCAGGGCAAACGGGATTTCAGCTGCTACCACAATATTAAAATTAAATAAGAAGACTTTTATTATTTTTTGAAGCAGGAAAAGCATCGTATTTGCTTAGCCCCTAACTCAAATATGCTTAAGATTTAAATTTATTGACTTCGACATTAAGCCTTTGAGTTGAAAGGTACTAAAGGAGATTATTTAAAACAGGGTCGTCTTGTGCTCTGGGCTCAGCACCTGCAAATACAAAGCTTTGAGAATGTATAAAGAACTCTGTATGTCTTGTGCACTGGTCATAGCTTTCCTACTGGCATTATATAAAGTCCTCTGTACATTCATAGTTCAACTTTAAGCACAGACATTCCTACACATACAGCAGCCTGTCCTTTCCTTTTCACCTATGAGATGTCCTTGACACCAGATTCCTTCCCTTGAAAGAGTGTTGCAAGGCCGGTTCCTTTGTCTTGGCCCAGATCATTAATCCTTGGTTTTAGATCATTAATGGATGCAGAGACAAATGAATACTGCTCATCATTTACAGGTATCTGAAATGTTACATAAATATGACAGGATCAAGTCATATTATGGGCCTTGGTCAGAGAATCAATTACATATTTGAGTTGTAAAACAGCTAAATATGTGTTCCTGAGTTTTTACCCTCCTGCACATTGCAGAATTGCCAATTTACTTGCTTTTTATGATCTCAAAAAGCGACTGGGCTCGTGCAGAGAAAGCAATTCTGATAAATACATACTTCTCAAACTGCACTGCCTTATAAGCCATCAAAGCAATTTGAAATTCAATTTGATGTTTGACAGGGAGCCAGTGTACTCCCTTCAGGATACATTGACATGCTGAGGCCACTTAGTGAGAGGGAAATTTGGACGATACCATTTTGCCAAAGTTGGAGTGTCTGCAGTGTTTCTCAGAAAGATCATAGAATAAATGTGTTAAGAATCTAAACTACAAGTCAAAGTTCAGAGCACTGATTGCTTTAAACTGGTTTCTGACTAGATGTTACCCTTGCATTATTTTTCTCTATGCCACAGATGTGATAGACCTATCAAGAGATGCAGTGAAATGATCATAAGTTCTTTATTAAGCAGTAGGCATTAACAAGTTAGAGAAAAAATTGTATATTGGGATCATTCACTGACACATTAAAATAATTTCTGTAGAGATTACTTAAAAGTCTGATTCTTGAGAGCAAGGACTTTTTTGGGTTTTTTTGTTTTCTGTCTGAAATGGTCAGTATGTACAAGATTACTGGCATTTATAAACTATTTCCTATTAAAAAGTTTGTTTTGTTTTTCTGGACTCTTTTGTGTAGATATTTTGAATTACATCACTGGATTTTTTTTTTAGATCTCTAGCAACTCTCTATTTCTATAGTTATATTAAAATAAGTGGCATTACTTTGAGTCACATAAAATGCGGTATAGATCCATTGTCCTTGCTTTTAGTTGAGAAGTTGCAGCGAATGTATTTTCAAATGGAAAAGTTTGGTATTATTCTCATAGCTTAAAAATTTATCTATTTGGAAATATAGAATCCCACCAAACCAAGAAAGATAAAATTTGAGGTTATCCTTTTCAAACTATAGACAAGAAAATGGTTGTAAATGTTATAAAACCAGAAAAAGTATATATTACTTCCCAAAAGACTAATCAATCAAGGATTGCTCACAAGTCACCATGAGATGAAACTGCGGAAAATTTTACAAATTAAAATTGTAGTTTAATAGCTATTCCCAAGGTTGATCAAAATATATTTTTGAGAAAGGTTTTAAGCACAAATGAACACATTACAAACTTTTGATTAGAAATAAGCAAATTGGAAAATACACACACAAAAAAGGAAAACTTGGAAAAGCTGTAAACATATCCTTATTGAATGTGGACATAACTGCGAATGACATTGTAGTCTTGACAATATTAATTTATCATATTCATCCATAGATCACAGATTAGAATTTTCGTGGACACACTGTGATATGGATGAGTTAAGGTATTTGTCCAAGGTCACATAGGAAGTCTCTTGCAGAGGGAGGAATAAAAATGCTTCACTACTATCCTGACTGGTATTTACCTTTTCACTAAGTCATTCTCCTGTCACAACATGAACTGCTTTCCTGTTAAAAAACATAAAACCTACTAAGAATCACTTTGGCACCAGCTGGAAATGAGGGTGAGTAAAGGATAGTGTGTCAGCTACTCTGAATTTCCTTTCAGCTAGACATGCAGTATAATGCCGTTTGAACTTCTGTTGATTTACTGATATATATTTTCTCCTATTCATTTCCCATAGTCTGCTATGTCATGTGGGTAATTTATTTCTTGAGAGATGTAGCTGTTATTACACTTGGGGCCATCTAGCCATATTTTTCTTTGTCTTTAATGCTTCTGTGCTTAGTTATACTTACAGAACTCCTAGGAAAAGATGGTGTACTTTTTCATAAGGCATAAATCTCCTTCACGAAGCCTACTTTAAACTCTGAATGCATGCTTAGGGAAGGGAACTGCATTAGCTGTTTAGCTGTACACCAGGTAACATAGTTAATGCTATAGGTTGTGGAATTGTCAAGATTATACCATTGCAATAGTGCCTTAAATGTTGCTGTGCAACCCAGACCCTGAGACAGATTTGTAAGGAGCAAACTGACAGTGTGAGTGAGTTACCCCATTTGTGGTGCTGTTCTTCATTCAGCCAGAAAACAGAATGGCAAAAAGACAAAAATTTGCTGTACGACGACAGTATAAAGCAAAGTGATCTGTATAATGAAAAGATGTGTTGTTAAGTGCAGAGTTTAGTTTGATTTTAGCAAGTGATATCTGGGTGTTTTTTTCCCTGGTTTCCTGACCTGCATGGAGTGTCTTCCTCTTGCCCCTTGAAAATCTACAGTCTTTCAGTCAGATCAAGCTTAAGCCTACAGATCAAATTATTACTTTAGTAAGTCTGACTGAACTAGCCATTTTCACCTTTTAGTCTTTGTGCTAATGCGTTTTCAATGATTGTGTTAATTTAGGGGAGGAGTAACTCATTTTGCTAGCACAAATCAATGCAATCTCTTTTGTGCAATTTGATGTACAAGCAGCCCAGTAACCAGTGGCAAATGAACAGACATTAATATTAGTAAAATTTGGCTAATACTACGTCAGTTTATAATTTCAGACAAGATAGGGGTGAATAAGAAGGTAAAATATTGGCAAATCATTTATGTGAAGAGTGATCTAAAACACAAATTTGTGTTCACATGTGAAGTAGATATCTAAAATACATCAGGCACTTTGCACAGCTCAGAAATTAGATTTTATAACTAGAGTTCTAACATAAATCAATAATCTGGTTCTTACCTATTCACTTCTGTAACAAGAAGGAACATATTGAATACACATATTCCATCATGGTAATTATATGTCATGAAAAGTATCTTCAACATAGAAAAAAATCAAGTCAAATACTGAGATATCTGTATGTGTAAAATTAAAACACAATTAGACTCCACGAAGACAAACCTATGCAGTAGAGTTTTTCATTTGCTATTTTATGTGACAAAGAACAAGACTTTCCAGTACATCTCTACATAGGTAACAGCACATGCTGAGCATAAATAAGGGTGAGGTCAGTAGGTCAATTTCCAAAGACAACTACAAGTATAATCCTGTCATGGGAGAGCAAAAGAGAGTATCAGTTGTCACTAAATGTTCTTTCTCCTGTAAGGTAATAAGAAGTTATCCAGGTAATAAACTTTAATAGTGTTAACTAGAGAAGTCAAAGAAAGACCCCTGAGCAACTAGAGAAATGACAGCTACTAAGAGCAATAATTTTAATGTTGAAATGCTTGACTGCTTATCTTTAGCCCTAAATTCAAGGTAATTGCATTGTCATTTTCTTTGTTCACTATTCAGCTGTTGGTATTTGCTATGAAATTAAAACTCAAATATATGTAGTTAATGAGAAGATATTATTCATCAAGGAGCAGAGTAATCTCATTTAGTACATTTCTTAATAAATTGCAAAATTGTCAAGGTTTAAGGGAAGAGCCATGAACATGATCTCTTATTATCAGTTACTGTCAGGAAGACCCTGCATGACTGTCAATCATCAGGACAATTATCAATATAGCAGTCTCAAACTGAGGGTCAAAACTTGACATGTTGCAAGAACTAAAATGTGTATGAATTGCAAGTTTAAGCACATAAGGGTATATTTCATTTAATGATGAAACTTTTACTGCAGATATCACCTTGTAACCAAATGTTACAAACTATAAAGGCAAAACTAGATGGCTGTTGCAGCATGTTAGGGGGAAAGACATGATGGGAAGAGACCCCGTAGTTGCTCTCTACAGCTGCCAGAAAGGAGCTTGTAGAAAGGTGAGGGTCGATCTCTTCTCCCAGTCAACTAGTGACAGGACAAGAGGATATGGCCTCATGCTACATCAGGCTGGACATCAGGAATATTTTCTTCATGGAAAGGGTTGTTAAGCATCAGAATGGAGTGCCCAGGGAGGTGGTGGAGTCACCATCCCTGGATGTGTTCAAGAAAGGAATGGCCATGGCATGTAGTGCTATTGTCTAGTCAACAAGATGATGATCATTTAACAGTTGGACTTGATGGTCTTGGAGGTCTTTTCCAACCTAAATGATTATCTGATACTGTGATTATTCCTTCCTGTTCTCGCCGCATTTCTTTCTTTCCTCCCTCCAAATAAGATTACGAGTAACAAAATGTTTTAGCACTTTTTAAGACAAGAACTTTTCTTATTCTGTATCACACTGGCCAGATAGTTGTCCAGAAATGATAGGATCAATCAAAGATCCATTTGAGTATGTCCCTACTTTTGGGTAGGCATGTATGTGGTTATCTTTCTGATAGTATTAACAATACCAAGAAAAAGTATAGTCTGAGGTTTAAAACTGTCATTCTACTATATCCAAGAAAGGAATAGAAGGTCTACACCTCTGAATCCCTTAGGACTAACTAGCCTACACTGAAGTAAAAAAGAAAACAAAAACCAACCCACAACAAAACAAAACCACAACCTAAAAACTCCTCAGGATGAACAAGATGCAGCAATAAGAAAACCTCTTTACTTCCACCAGTGGAGTTTGCTGGTAGATCGCCTGAGGCTGCCCTTCCAAAATGGGCAAAACATACCAGGGCTGCAACAGCAGTTTTCAGAGAGGGTAAGTTGTTGCAAAAGTACCATAGTAGGGGATTCAGGATGAGAACAGGATTTCTTCATTTTAATAACATATCTTCCAGTTAAAACTAAAGAAAGGAAGTGTGAAAATTTATATGAAAAATGTCCATCCAGCTTGAATTAAATTTGGCTTATTTATTTGGTTTCATTGATTCATCCTGGCCTAATTATTTTTAATACAGTGCCAGTGAACATTTTCTATGAAACAACTGCTGCTGGAGCTCTTACTAGCTAGCAAATTCAGCAGAAAATGTGTGTGCCAGGACTGTGCTGAGAATCTGTGTATGCCACACAGCATGTCCATCTGCTGTATACAACACATGCCAGTTTCTTCAGTATGCACTGGAAAGGCAAGGATGGAGTGCAGGGAAGCAGAAGAATTAAATGCAGAATATAAATAAGACATATCATCCATGATTACCACACCCATTTCTTTCTTTTTTGTTTTTGTGGGTTTTTTTTTTTTTTAATTCATCTTTTCACATTATTTTTTTTAAGGTCATGGGCTACATGCCATTTTCTAAGCACAAGACATAAATAACAACTTAGCACTAAAATGAGTTATTCACACTATGCATAATATTACCAAGCTTTCAAAATTCCAGAAAAAAAGCAGGATTTGAGTTGCCAACTTCTGCTATATATTCCTGCTCCTGTGGTCACAATTTCTGGCATACGTTTCAACAAGAGAAATCTGTTTTTTGAAATTCTGGTATTACATGGAAAATAGGACAACCTAAATCAACTATTACATGGCTCTGTAAAAATCCATATACTGATGAATCTCTTTGCATCTGCAGGGTCCCATTGGGGATAACTACTACTATATATAACACCCAAATCTGTGTGGAGGTCAATGAAGATATGGTGGGCCTATCTAGAAAACGACAATCTTACCAACCAGCCAACCAGCCAACAGCAACCTATTTTTTGTGCAGACAAAGCCTGAACAGATAACACCCGAGTATCTGTGTACCATTATACAGCTGCGTAGTTGAAATGTATGGTTATTAAGAGGTGAATTTTTGCTTTGTCCATCTGGGAAGTTCTTCAATTAGGACACAATCCCTAGACATAGTCAGACAGGAAATTACACCTCTCAGAAAGTGCATAGAAAATTGATAATGCTAAATCCCAGGAAAGAAATGCAATCACTTTGAAACTCTGTCAGAAAAGTAATATAGAGCTCAGTCATACCACTTAGGCACACCCTGGTGTTGTGAAACTACAGTGTATCAGAAGCAGCAAAGGAGGGTATTCACGAGATAACCAGTTCACTTTTAAGTGGCAAGTGAGCTCCCATCTTCACTGAAGGTGAGTAAAGATACCAAGGGAAGGCAAAGAGCTCTTGTTCTCTGTCTTTTTTTGTTGTTCATTTCAGGGTTTCACCTTGGGAGGTTAGAGAAAGCAGTATATTTCAGTGTGCTTCTCTGAGAGGCTACATTAATTTGTCATTTGTATTACAGTAGGAAACAACCTTGATGCAGTCTGGTAGCACAGCTGGTTTCAGGGACTTCCATCACTTACTTATGCAAATTTTTGTGCAAGAAATGAAAGATAAATTGGTTTGGTCAGTGGTTTTCATTATAGTGTCTGTGTTTTATGCTGACAACAGCCAGATGTGAGCAGAATGCAACTTTTTCAAAGGTATATTGGACTTCAAATTGAGGCCTCTATTCAGTGTTCATTTAGTTCTCATGAAAACATTTCTGTCTGATTGACTTCATTGTGAATTTCAGTCTAGGGGGCCTGAGTTAAAGCAGAGTGATGGTTTTCCAGGATAGCTTTTCACTTTGTGTTGTCTTGGAAAGGATGAGCATATTTTGTGTAAGTGTAGACAATTTGTTTTAGAATATGAATTTCATTTTATAATAACATGTTCATAATGATATCAATTGCACATTTTATTATTATTTGCATATTTAAACATATATATTTTTTAAACGCCTAAATTTTCTTTATGTGTCTAAATAAAAATCCAATAAAAGCAAAACTGAAGCCATAGAAAGATTCCATAAAGAAATGCAGATCATCAGCATTTTCAGCTCACACTTGATTAAATTGCCATTCTTTGCACAGAAACATTTATTGTAGCGTAAATACTCTTGTGTTGTCTTTGGAACAGGCATTTGTTCATAGTGTTTTCCCACTCTGCAAGAACTCACACCATAATGGAATACTCATTCTATTGTCTCACCATATATTCTTAAGGAAAAGAGTCCTACGTTTTCATAGTTACTTTCAACCTTCTTCTTTCTACTCAAAATGTGTTTGTTTGAGCAGCAGAGAGGTTGGATCAGATAAACTCCAGAGGTTTTTTTGAACCTCAAATCTTCTGTGATTCTGTACTACAGAGTCTGCGTTTGAAAACTGCTAAACAGTGTCTTCTAGAGCAGAAGTATAAGGAGCTTTTATAACTGTTTTTCTTTCTCTGATCCTAATTTACAGTACTTAATGCAATATCCCTGAGCTGGAAAACAATCCAAAACATTGACCCCTGAGCAAACACATCAACTGCTTAACTTTGCTGTAGAATTACTGTGCACAGAAATTTCACAGTGTCCTTTTACATCAGTGTGGTGCTTAGTCAGACCTCATACAGAATACCTACTACGTGTCAGAGCAGGAGAGTGTATGCACTCTGAACATTCAAGGCTTTTCTGGCTCACAGCTGTGTCATGTCACTACAAATGCATACCCACAGGAAAGTGGAAAAGGCAGTTAAATAATATGTGTCTCTTTATAATGTTCCTTCAAATCTTTAAAATGCTTGTTTAAGTTTACCTTATTATTTAAGTTAGAAACTGTGCACTGAGCTGGCTCTCAAAATCAGTCAATGATCAGTTTTTCTTTACTGTTCCACTACATCTTTTTACTTCTTTTCTTCAGCCATCCTGGCATGTATCTTTGTCCTCATGGCATCGAATCTCAGACTCTCTGCTACTCTTCCTTCCATCCCAGAGCTCTCTATAGTACTTTACCTTTCCAGCGTCCAGCATTGCCTCCATTCTTGCTCTTCTTGAAATTCCATAAAAAGTCTTTTGCCACTGCTAACATCACACTTTGTTCTGGCATAAGGTATTCATCCTAAATTTACACACTCTTTCACTGGTAAAATAAAGTCTGAATATATAATGTAGGAGGCTTTTGTTAAACACTAAGCACATTAGTTAAATTCCCTTTTGCTGTTTGCAATGTCTGTCACATACTGCTTTTACAACTCACAGTGGAACCGGGTACAAATAAGTATACTGAATAGACATAAGAGCCACATCTATGAAAAACTTTGTTCAGTTGAGAAAAAGATTTTATTTTCAAAATATGATTTTTCATAATATTTTCTAGCGTGCAAACCAAATGAACAGTTATAATGATGGTGCTGAGTATAATTAACATTTCCTTTTTTAATTTAAAATTTTTAATATGTCACTAGTTCTTGACATCTCTAATTAAAAATGGAGTCCTGTTTTTCTAACTATCATAGTTGTAAGGCAGATTATGCAGTTGTAAATGTCGGATAGAAATAGTAAACAAATATTTTTGTAGTTACAAGTATATTTTTGAGTTCATATATTTCTCTCACACCCTTTTCTTTTAATATTTTGGTTTTGCCTTTAGATTTTCCATTTGGTTTTTGCATGTCTCAGATGTACTGAGTTATGTTTTCTTGGTAGAAAAGGTCAGTGTCTGAAAATAGTGATTTAAATACTACGTACATGATTTCTAAGGACAATGGCTTATATTTATCTTCAACTGCTTGACATACAATATGAAACCACTTGGCTATAACCTTTCTCATGTAACTTAAAGTCTAAAGTGTACTTGTTTCCCAGTTCTCTTTCCCAACTGGCAAACTCTAATGAGGGCAGAAGCTAGCATGAAATGAATCTGCTCTCATAAGTCATTAACAAGGAATGAGACTAGAACAATGGTATTAATTTCTTACAACAGCCTTTCTCTTGTGATCACAGATGCTTTTAGGAGACACTAAAAAAAAAAGCATTTTCCAGAGCTATGTGATTGCAAGTTTGTCTAGGCACAAGAGAAAAACCTTGCAATGAAGCACAGAAATTCTGAAATTGGAAGCACTTTCTGTCAGGATGACCTTCACAATCTAACAAAGTATTTCAGCACATAGAAATTCCAAGTATGAGCAGTGAAAATCATCAGGAGACACAAGGGATTGTGCCCTTCTGAGGTAATGTGAGAGTCTGAATTTCTGACTCATCAAACCTAACAAACCATCACTCAGAGCAGTGATGAAAACCATCAATAGCCAGTGCAAGTCGTAGCAGGTCAAAACAGGAAAATTTGACTTTCTGGTTTGGTAATACCCGTAAAACCTGCCCAGAAGACTCTGCCATTGGAATGCTCACATTTGGTCAGGATTTAGGAAAGGCAGACAGGAAACAGGGACATAGTATTGCTGCCTTTGGGCAATACTTACACTTAGAGAGGCAAGCCCTGCTTTCTCTAACCAGAGATCATTAAGTCATATTTTTTCTATTGCAGAATTTAGATCTAAAAAAGTGTGAAGGGTATAACAGCTCCTAGAAGATCATTCCCTAAAAATGTTTGTCCATCGTGTAAGTGAGATTTCCTACCTTCTTTCAACCCACACTCTTGGAGAATCTAATATTCTTGAAAAGCTACTAACAGCATTCGAACAAAACTTGAACCCAGAGTCTTTGGTAATCAATATGGTCAAGCTGGACTGCCATACAAGTTTTGTCAGAAAAATCATAAGTAAAATATAATGTTTTTAAATGAAGGGTTTAATTTAAAAATATTTTGACTTTTCAGTAATAATCGGAAAAAAAAGCCTGTGGCTGAAATATGAAAAATTAGATATTAATTAGACCCACTATTTAGCAAAAGGTTATTAAAACACCATCTATCCAACAGACTTGTATCAATATTTGTAAATATAAATAAATAAATTATATAATAATAAATATAAATAAATATATTACAAATATATTACATATATTACTACTGCGTTATGATTATGTTTATATTTGTTAATGATTTATGAACTGAACTAAACTGAATGATAATCATGGATCCAGCTCTACTCAGTTCCATTATAATTTCAGAAAATCTTTAAATTTGCAGTAAAATGGGCACATAAGTATTTTTAGGCAGTCAGGACAGTGCTGTATGACTATTTAAAGATGGTACAGAAAGGATAAAGTGAGATATCTTATGGAAAATGTGAGAATAGATATTACCATTATAGATTTTTTTTCTCCATTTTGCCAAAAGTGAAATGTGATAGAGGGTGTTCCTGGAAAAGAGTGCTTGAAGATATTTATCTTCTGAAAGATCTTAGTGCACATGGTCCACTTGGATCCTAAAAATCTGAAACTGTGCTTTTGTGATGTTTTATGGTTATATATCTTCTCCGTTACCCTTTTCTGGATAGTGTATGTGACAGTAGATCCTTTATCTCGTTTGAATAAAACAAATTCAGCATGTTGTCTCTAGAAGTCTGCAAAGCCAGTCTTCGCTCAAGGCTGCCACGCTGGATGAGACCATTATTGATAACAGTCCTGTGAAGGATCAGGCAGAAAAACAAACAGATATAAAGGTGTCAGGAAAGGTTGGATGTGATACTATTGGTAGAATGTAAGTTATCATGCATGTTGTGCTACGAGCAGATTGTATAATAGTATCTCCAGTAGTTTTCTTTTGGTAGGTGTCAAGACATACTGTTTGATTAGGGGTGCTTAGTTTGTAAAGGTATAAACTGAATAACTTGAAAGATCATGTTCATTGATACTGAAGCCAGATGACATAATGTAAACAGAAGATCTGTCTACACCATGCATCCAGTATCAAGAACTGAGTCCACTGTGACTGAATAGACCTTTACTGTGGAGGGTAGGTATGAAACCATGGTTGAAAAACACCCTGCTGAAACAAATAATGAGAATCAGAATATAATTGGTGAGAAAATAAACTAAGAGATCTGCATGGCCATTTTCAGATTTTCTCTTACTCTTGAAATGAATGTTGCCTTACACACGTAGTATGGATAAGAGAATGAAGATAGAGATACAGAAAGATATAGATACTGATTGATAGAGATATATGTAGCTGTAGTTAAAGTCTGTTTTTTCAGTCACATTTCAGGATGTGTATTGTCATTTCTCTGCTAGTCTGAGTTAAAAAAATAAAATTAACAGCAATATTAAACAGCAAAGAGACATTCCACAAGCAGTGTGGATTCAGAAATACATTTAAAAAATGAGAAGTTTCAAGGAGATACCAGATGACCAATTTTTGTCAAAAAGGATACCATGTCCTGGGCAGGTGCAGAATTTCTATAAAAAGAGGTGGGAGCCATCTTAATTGTGTCGACACAGTCATTTCATGTTATCAGCTGGCATGTGATACTAAAATTACCTAAGACCATTTCCTAGGAAATACAAACAATTTTGATTTTTTTTTCTAATTCCTTGTTACAATGAGTATTTTGTCACCAATATGATGTAGCTTTAATTATTGTCTACTTTTTCATATTTTAAAAGAGGTAAAAAATCCACAAAGCCAAGAATTACTTAAAAAGGAAATAACATGTCATTAATTTAGTTCATGTGACCCAAAGAAAAATTAAAATGTAGTTTTTAGAGGATTTAATAATTTTAAAACTCAGGAAGGTTGTCTGATTTTTACTTTGAGAGTCAGATTTATTGCCATAAGAAGGCAAGGTATTTGAGATAATCTAGTCCCAAAGGAATAAATCTGCAATCTAGAGAGAGCTGTAAGGAATAAAAGCTTCTGCATTGATTTACTAAACCATCTCTTTCCCTTTTTCTTCAGGCCTTTTTTTTCTAAAACCACAATGAATTAAAAATATAAATGAGAAATTTAGCTGCAGTGTGGAAATCAATGGGCTGTTCAAGAGGAGTCTGCAGGATTTGTTTCCTTGACCTCAGTGTTGCCTTTGGTAATCCATTTGAATAGGGTTCCTGTGTAATGGCAGGAGACAATTGGAAAGTGCTAAAAGAAATGCTACAATTTATTATACATATGAATTAAACAGATAATACTTAATTTTGTAGTTCTTCTTTCAGAATGGTTTTCTGTTTGACTGAAAAACTGTAACTGCTTTTCACTCAGTGAAATCACTGCAGAAGGCTGTGACAAGACAAGCCTAATTTATGTTCTTTTCTCGTTTCTTCCATGTACCCCAACACCTTTTCTCCCTGTTTAATTTTAAATGCATTGATTATTCCCCATTAGGCTCAGTGAAGGCAGACTAACAACTGCTAACAGAATTCCATAAACAATAAATTAGCTTGTAGATTAAGCCCTCTTTCATTATTTTATAAGGTTGTGATAAGAACTGCATGGATCTCAGAGTGCTAAAACTAAATAAAGGCTATCCTTCATGCTTAGTGCCCAAAAATAAAACTGAAATACAGTTTTCTAATGGTTTCAGAAGAATACTGTTGTATCGGGTCTGCTGAGATGGAGTTAATTTTCCTCACAGCAGCCCTCACAGTGCTGTGCTTTGCATTGGTAGCTAGAGAGGTGTTGATAACACACCAGTTTTTTGGCTACTGCCAAGCAGAGCTGGCACTGCATCAGCATTGTCTCTCCAACATTCTCCACACTCACCTGTAGGCTGGGGGTGGGCAAGACTTTGGGAGGTGACATAGCCAGGACAGCTGACCCCAAATGACCAAAGGGTTACTTCAGACTACACAGTATCTGCTCAGACATAAAAACTAATAAAAAGGAGGAGGAAGGGAAGGCATTCATTATTTATGATATTTGTTTTCTGGAGCACTCACTGTGAGTGCTGAAGCCTTTCTTCCTGGAAAGTGGTTGGACTTTGCCTGCTAATGGGAAGTAGAGAAAAAAAATCTTTGGTTTTCCTTTGCTCCCATGTGCATGACTTTTGTTTTCTCTTTATTAAATTGCATTGATCCACAAGGAGGTTTTTTTCCATCTTATTTTCTCCCCATTCTGCAGAAGAGGGCTGTGATTAAGCAGCTTGGTGGGCACCTGGCATCCAGCCAAAGTCCACCCACCACAACTGCTTGATAATCAAATGCTTTCTTTAAAAGCCAGAATCTTATAATATGGTAAAATATTCCATGAGTGGGGTGTCCTGACCTTTATCTCTGGAAAAGCTGTGTAAGCTAACAGACTAATCTGCAATGAGCCTGTGCCTATGGTTTATCACAGCCATAGGAGCAGAATCTACTTTATGTTCAGTAGACAGCCAGTGCAGCTCCTTGCTCAGAGCACGGCCATCTATGAAGTCACGCCAGGTTGCTCAGAGCTTTGTTCAGTCAGGCTTTGAAAACCTCAAAGAGGACACAACCTCTCTGGGTAGCCAAATTCACTACCTCACTGTCTTCATGGTGAAAAACTTTTCTTGTTACAATTTATGTCCATTATGTCTCATTACCCTGCCAGTAATGTCTATGAAGAGCCTGTCTTTGTCTTCCCAGCAATCTAAGGCACTGGGTAGGTACAGTTACATCCCCCAAAGCTGTAACTTCTCCAGGATGAACCAGTTGTGCTCCTTCAGCCCCTTCTCTCAGGGCAAGTGCTCATCTCTTAGTGTCCTGCGTGTTCTCTGCTCAAGTTACTCCAGTTTGCTAATACCTTTCTTATCCTGGGGTAAAGGGAAACATTTCTACAACAGTTCAAAGAAAAAGAGTGGCCCTGGAGGGCTTCACACATATATGTATTCATTTCAGAATACATATATATATATTTAAACATCTTTCATCTGTTCCTCTCCTCTGCCTTTCAGAATTAAATGCTTAGGGAGGTACTATAACTAGAATGTTACAACGGATCCTCAAGAGATTTGCACGGTGATTCAATTTTATTAAAGGTATTTTCATAGATAACAAACACATTAGTTTATTCCTCCTAACTTGATGTACTACCTAAAAAAAAGTGAAACAGTTTTGCCTCTACTCTTCCTTTACGCTGGGAAGCTCTTTAGATTCAGAGCTGTTTCTTGGTATCTTCTAGCATAAAACCAAGCTTTACATGAGATCTGAGCAGCAGCCTCTACAAGTTATAGAATTGTAAACAATAAAGTCTGCTGACAATGAAATGAAATATGTATTTATATTTTAACAAGCTGTTCTGATGCTAAGAGTATATTTAAATAGTGTTGCACAACAGTTTGCAAAGATATTGGAGTTGACCATGAACAAGGTTTAACTCAACCAACTCACTGGTATCAATGAAATAACAACGTGACATTGAAGACTTGACAAAATGTGTTTGGTTTATTTTTCACTTTAAGCTTTCTTTTGAATGCTCATTTTAACAGGGTTCCTGCTGTCACTAGCAGCATACAAAAAGAAAATATCAAAGTAGTCACATAATATTATGTGTATAATTTAATTGACAGTGCTTAATTTTGTAGAAAGCCTGGCAAAATGGCATTGCATGTTTGGAAAAATTGTAACTCTGCTTTTAAATAAACAAATGTCAGTAATAATTCTGGTTACCGAAAGGAGAACAAACAAGTTTGGATGCTTGTTTAGAAGCGTCGTGGTTACCCCTACCAAACACTGTGTCATGATATAAAGAAACACAATTAAGGCATCCTATAGGCAGTCATTTTCCACCTCTAGACTTTAAAATCCCTTACAAATTAGCATCTGTATTATTATGAAACAAAATACCAGCAAAGCTGCTTCTGGAAAATTTAAACAGGCTCAGAAAAAAAGTAAAAGTAAATATAATTTTGACAATAGGCATTAATGGAATTTTTAAGTGATTATAAAGTTTTACACCCATTAGTTTTCTCTAAAGCAGAACAGTAATTCTAATAGTTACTAAAAATAATATAATAAACCATAAATAATGCAGAAAAAAGCAGAGTTGGAAGTCACAGGTATGTAGAGGAGTATATCCATTATAATCTTAGTCCCTGCATGACATCAGCTATAACTTGCATTGGGATGGGTATGTTGAACTGTTCTCAGAAGATGAAATTTATATTTTCATCTAAACATGCAGTGTGTGGCCTGTGTAGTTCTTTGGTCTTGGGACATTAAATAATGGAACATCACCAGGAGAACAGCACAATATATAGGGAAAAAATCTGAGGAAAATTTGGAGCTTCTAAAGAAAACAGTTAATTCACAGGGGAAGCCTTCAGAGAACCTCTGAACAAGTCATTTGCATTAAAAAAATAAACTAAGAATACTTATTTGAAGAAGAAAATTCACAGTCAATGTTTAAGTGTTTCTGTGAACAAAATGACAGGTTGAAAAAAACAGATTTTAAAAATTATATTCGATGTATAGAATGTGAAAGAAAATAATTAAAAATAAACTTAGTATTTAAAAAAATAAATTAGTTAATTAGATTTTAATGTAGGCAAAAGAACGTAAAGACTAGCTGTACAAAGGTTTCCGAAATCTCAAAAGTCAAAGCAAATTTTACTCCTGGCTTCCTCTCCAGTGAAGTGAATTTCTCCCAAGATGCCTGGAAATCTATTTAGCACATTGAAGTAATGCCCTCTTAGGATGGTTGTTGCATTACAGGTGACGTGCTGAGGGACATTATTGTCTTGTTCTCTATTGCCATATGAAGCAAGGGATTAGAAAATATCAAATATCCACTGAAATAAATGACTAAATAAGCACTGAAATAAATTAATAAATGTGAATTGAATTTTCATTCCATTACATACTACTAACGTGTCAACAGCATTGATATCTCTGGATTTTTGAATTTGATATGTCAATGCAGATCATACTGTTTCTGGAGAAACTGGATTACTTCTATGATACCTGTGAGTTTATCAAACAAAAAGCACAAAGAAAAACCCCAGAAATGGAAAACAAAATATTCTTTCAGTATTCAAAGAGACACTAGGAAAAGCAGTATCATGATACCTTGCTACAAAGTGATATCATATCACTGACAACAGTGCTTAGGTGAAACTTTTTCTTATTAATAATCTGAGAGTACATAGGTCATGCTGAATATATTAAAAAATCCACAATCAAAAAAGTCTCACAATAGAACAGATTCAGTAAATATTTGAGCTTTTTTTTTGTTCTTCTTTCCATTTGCTTTGTCAGGAGTTTTTTGTTTGTTTGCTTTTAAATGACAGCATTAAGCAAACTACTTGTTTTATCATTCTCACTTTAAACCTGCCAAATAACTATCTACAAGAAATCCCCGCATCATGATAGATATTAAATGATAGATAGATAGATGATAGACAGAAAGATAGATTTTGTATGGAAAAAAAATCACCTCTATGAATTCTTGTGCACAGATATTCTCCATTTTTTGTTCCAGTTACAGCATACCTACTTTTAAAATGAAATTTCTTTCAAAAGGTTAATTGCAATAGTAACTTATTTTCTTTAGTGGGATAGATTGAGTCTGGATGCCACTTCAGTCTTTGAAAACAGTGTTAATGGATAGTAACAGGTACTTGCGGCTAAAAGATACTCCTTGCTACTGCTTTTGTTCTGATTTTATACTTGAGCCAAAAGGAAAATGTCCTCCTCTCAAAAATGTTTCCTTACTAGTTCTACTTCTGCAAAAATTTGGTTTTTTTCTAATATCTAAAATTTCCATTTCTAAGTGTTCAAAAAATAACATAATCTCAAAAGAAAATAAATTCTTCTCCTCTCCAGTTACTGAACACTTACATCTGTCCTTAGAAGAAAAGGAAATGAAAGAGAAAACATCCAGCCCTCAGTGCTGATTCTATAATGCAAATCCTCTGCAAGAAGTTATGGCAATCCCATTATTGCCAAGTTATTTCATTATGATTAATTTTACTACTAAGATTAGCAAATGGATTAAAAATTATTAAACAATGACTTTACAATGTTAGCTAGTAAGCTTTAAATACAATCAGACATAATTTTAGGTAGTAAACCTGTTACAGATTTCTGGAATTAAAATACTAACACTTCTACAAATATTTTAGCTTTCAAAATAGCAAAGTATTCTTAGAGTATGTGAATAAATTTCAGCTATTAAGGATTAAGTATGTGCACCTGAAGAGTTCTTAAGTGTATTTTATTCAACAGCAACTCTGGACATTTATAAAAAAAGAAAGTTAACCTTCCTTTCTTTGCCCCCTGTGCAACACTTCTGCTGCATTTATATAATGGAGACTGAGGTGGATTGATGGCTTTCACATGGGAGTACTTTACACATAGAACTCACATTCCCCTTTCTCCCATTTCTTACCATAATTTCAACTTGATGAGATAATTCTCTTTTTGCCTTCCCTAGCTGTATTTTCATTGGGGTTTTTGTGACCATGTTAATTATTCTTTATGTCTTTCCTAGATTTGGCAAATTTTTAATCTTTTTCAAGAAACAAATTCAAAGCTATAAAGAAAATACTACACCTTCTAACTAAAATGTTAATAACCTTTTACCTAACGTTCTCTAAAACAAAGTCAGCAAGACGTTGGGAACTTTGTTCAGTGGAAATGTCTTTGAAGACGTAATATTGTGAACAAATTTTTCTTCATGAGGCAAGTCACAGATCATCAAAAATCATGCATTACTTTTCTGTGCTCTTTCTCAGTATTTAAATATATGATTTTCTGATAAATCTAACTAGCAGAGGAAGGGCTAATAAGTATGAAAGGAATATGAACTACCTACATTCATATATCAAACAATCCTGAACTCTCTTTTAAATGGTTTCATTCAATTTATCTAGTAAACTGTTGTTTCTGTGATAACAGTGATGGAAGTATTGCTGGGGTTTTTTTGCCCTTGCCCTTATAAATCAAGATTTGGAGAGACCTTGCTTTTCTGTAAGGCAATGTGGCTTCACATATAGCATCTCTGCATGTTTTACTTACTGATGCTTAAGAAAAAAACTCATCTTGAAAATTAATTCACATTGTTCATGATACTGCAGGTCTTGTAACAAATAAGTTGCCATTTGTATGTGCAAAGTTTCCTCATTAAAATCTACAATCTCTTTGCTCTCACCATCTTGAGCAAGACCCAACCTGAATCACAATGCTTCAATTCTAACAGCTAAAATTCCTCTGAATAAAAAAAGTTGTGTAACACCCTTGAACAATTCACCCAACACAAGAAGAATATCTTTATGTGTGTATGTAATACAGTATTTAGGGTGAAAGAGTTAACACAAATATTAAAAAAGTATTTTCTGTAAGAGGGAAATGCTGTTTCCTTGTGAAAATTATTTGGAAACTCTTCTATACTATTAAGAACAAAAGACAAAACAAAAACAAAGATCAAAACCTAAAAGAACCCACACTCCCAATTTATTTTTGAGCCATTTTGTAATTGTTAGCTGGAAGCTTCTGCTGAAAAATGAATGAATACGCTTTGTCTGTACTCTATTTTTCTATAAAAACTTGATACCTGTGCAATTATCTGAAGAATTAACCACATGGAAGAACCTGCAAAATTTGTGAGTGTACTTATTCCAGTGCAAAACTTCACTTGAAACTTAAAGTTCTGCTCCTGCCTTTGGCACCTAGCAGCTTGAAACCTCTCTCATCTCTAAACCCCACTGAGAACTGTAAAGTAGGAATTCCTCAAACTACCTCACTTGAAGGAATCAGTCCAGGAAGTGTCACAAGGTGACACACACCTTATGTATTGTGGTCACACTCCAGAGACTGCCAACTCACCTCTGAAAGATCAGAGAGAAATGTGTTTATATGGGGTCCTGAAATACACAGATGTAAGCCTTGACTTTAAACCTTGCTTCTAGGTGATTTTCTCCACTTTTGAAAGAAAGGTTCCTGTGAGGAAAATTAGCACCACAAAACAGTTTTTGTTAAAATGTTGTTTCATACATTATTCCATACATAAATTCCAATGATTTATAACAATATGTATTAAATGTTCACTATGTCAGTACACATATTCTATTATTTTTGCTAAGGCTATGGGAACTGTAACCACTGGTAAATTCTAATATTCTAAACCACTATGAAATACTGAATTCTAGCATTTGCTAGAGAAAAGGAATAATGAAATAAAGGAAAAGGCTGTTTAGTTTGATTCAACATCCTTGAGCTTAATTACACAGAAGTTTTCAATGTGCTTTTACCTGAAAAATGCTTCATAATAGACTAAAAATATTGTCTGGTGTAATTATCATTCTGGGATAGGAACAAATGAAGAAATAACTGTTTTGAGGTACAATGGAAATGAACCCATTCAGTGAAGAGAATATTTTGGATATAAAGAACCCGAATGTGTAACTTTAGAAATTCCAACCAATACTTAAGAAATCACAAATAAATAAGGGCCCTTATTGATTACTTACTCAAATTGTTCAATTCCACTGATTTTAAATGGTATCAAAATGGGTAGTCTTTTATTTAGACTTGGGAAAAAATAATCCCTTCATGCTCTGAACTACAGCTGAAAAGATTCCTCTGTGCAGCAGAGACACAAGCATAGGCTCTATGTGATGGGTTCAACTCAATTACGCTATAACTGAGTGAAGTCTGCAGTGCGGACAAGACCTGTGTGGGGTGTTCAGCAGTTCAAGGACTGAACCATCCAATTTACTGAAGATAATGAAATGTGTCATAATCATTCCCACTGCAAATGCTCATGTGGAGAGGATTTTTCATTGATGACAAACATATGGACTGACAAAGGGAGCAGGTGTGAAATTGACTTAGTTAAAGCAGAGCCTCAAATCTAGGCTAACTTCCCTTTGATATGTCAAACTAGTCTCAGTTCTGCCCTAAAAAATCACACAGTGCTTAGGATCAATAATAGTCCTCATAATCACACTTAGCGCTTGCATAGGACTTTATGTTTTCAAAGTATGTACAAATTTGCATTTCTGTCTTATTTGTGTGCGGTCTTGGAATTGATGTTCAAGATGAGCATTGGAACTGTGCACACTTTTCTGAGTGACAAGGCTGCAGTCATTTATCATTTTTGGATGTGAAAAAAGGGTGAGGAGAGGGTAAGAAGGAAAGATTAGTTTCAGATGGGAACTGACAGTCCTTCCTGTTGTCTATCAGCTCAGCTTCAGCAAGACCAGAAATATCTGGAGTAAATACTCTACCTTTAAGAAGTCAATGAGAAAGGGACATTGGGTCCTAACTCATCCTCTTCCAAATCCTACCATACATCCCCACAGAGGAGGAGGACATATTGGGTGGTAAAGAGAGGTGGCACAATGCTAGAGGAGCAGAGTTGAACAGCGAACACAGGATGACTTGAATATCAAATATAGAAAACAAAATCTCAAACAGGCTAAAAGAGAACAGAGGAGAAAACTCAAACATTCAAGAACTGTGAGGAAAATTAATTTTTCAGTTGCACAAAGAAACTGGTATGTGGGTTTTCTGCTTCTCGCTATGAGACACAGATGTCACACTGAGAAAAAAAGAGAGAGAAATAAGGGGAATAGGGTTTGTTGCTCTTACTGAGCTAGAGAAAGAGACAGTAGGATGAAATTCTTCTAAATGGAAACCATCCAACAGTAGCAGATATTAATTCACCCTACCAGATGATACCCTACCTCATGTTCCTGTAAAATAAAACCTGGGATAGACAGTATAAAACACAGGGTTTTTTATGTTTTCATATCTTTTGTGTCAAATTAAATTGCATATTTTTAATTGAAGAACAGAAAGAAGGGTAAGAGGAAATGTGAGGGGAAAAAAAGGAGGGAGGAGAGTTTAAGTTACACAAAGTTAAAAAGAAATTAAAAATAGCATGAAGATAACAGATAAAAGGATAAAAGAATATAAATAGGAAAGACAGTAACGTAAAATTTAATGTCAAGACAAGCAGAATTATAGAAAAAATATAAAGGTGCAATAGGAAAGTGATGGGAAAGTTAGAAGCTAAAATTAAAAAGAGTCATCTTGGTCTCTAATTGACAAACATTCAGAAAAAAAGGGAAAAGAAGTGGGAAAATAGAACATATGGTACACAATCAATCATATTAGACCATCAGTATTTTTATCTATTTTATCAATATTATAGTATATTTATTTTCAATATAGATCTTGGAGAAGGTTTCCACTCCAAAATTTATTTTTTTTACAGGGGTTTTTATTTTAAACAGTTTTACTCTCACAGAATCAGATTTGATTAGGTCTGAATAAAGGAGAGCGCTATGAAAGGTTCACACTTAAAAACAGTGTCCTTTTCTACCGAAGAAGTTTCTAAACAGTCCTATACAGGTTAATAGACCATATTGTAAAGAGGAATGTAATGAAATATGTCACAAAAATGTCAAGATCTAATCAATTGTAATTTTTTTTTTTTTATTTTTCACTGTGAAAATTCAAATCTGAATTATGTCTGTTGAGGTATATAGGCACAGAAAAAATAAGTACAATCAAAGTAAAATTATACAGGATATAAATGCACATACTTGTGACATTGTATCTGTCTTAAGTTGCTCTGATGATGATATTTCTACACTTCTAAAGTGTTTTATGCAGGATGATGATGAGAGATATCTAAAGGAAATGTATCAATAGTATTTTCTTATGTCTGCACTATAGCAAAATATTTATAATTTAACATACACGACTCTATATAGGGGGATTTAAAAAAAATATTTGAATTTGTTATGCCCTGAGTAAAGATGAGATATTCGCCTTACATTGTGATTGAGGTAACCAGTTTGAACATCCTTTTGATATGACAAACAAACACAGGTGCTGGCTTGCACAGCTCTTCTTTTTTTCATCTTGTACTGTTTTTGGCAGGTTAGAGTTAAGTTAATTCATAGTGTTTTGTAAAGGGCTGTGTTTTGGATTTGTGCAGAAAATGTCATTGATAACACATTGATACTGTAATTACTGCAGAGCAAAGATTACACAGTGTCAAGGGCTTTTCTATCACTCACCCCACCCCTCCAGCAAGTGGGCTGGGGGTGCACAAGGAGCTGGGAGGGGACACAGCCAGGACAGCTGACCTCAGCTGACCAAAGGAGCATTCCATACCTTATGGCATCATGCTCAGCAGTCACGCTAAGGAGGAGGTTGCAGGTGGTGGCTCTGCTCAGGGTCTGGCTGGATATCAGTCACTCAGTGTTGATGAGCAAAGGTTTTCTTTGGCATCATTTGTGTTTATTGAGTCTTAAATTTCCCTATTTTTTTATTTTTTTCTTTACAGTTTTATACTATTAGAGATATTAGTATTATTTCTTTTTTATTATTAAATTGTCTTTAGTGAGTGTTCTGACTTTTACTCCTCTGATTTTCTCCTACATCCCACAGTGAGAGAGTGAGGGAGTGTCTATACAGTGCTTAGTTGCTGGCAGGGGATAAACCATGACAATCCAGGGGTTTTATATGATAAGTATTGGGTCAAACTTACAAAAAAGGCATCCAGACATGACTGATATCTCTGTTTTCCCATAGGAGCATTTTCCAGCCTTACAAGAAAGTCGTCGTCTGTGTATTAACTTGTATTTACCCATTCCAGTGACCTATATTTATTTATTCATTTATCTATTTATTTCATTATTTATTTATTGGCCATTGAAGTATGAACATGGAATGCTGATTTTTGGAATCAGTTCTGAATGGGCTTTCCAAGGTGAGGGGATAAAAAACACTGTCTGCCACCATCAGAGCGAGTAAGCAACACCTTAAGTGCAGCAGAGATCCCTCAGTAATTACAGCCGCCGGGGTACTCCACTTGGGGATGACCAACTGGCAGAAGGCCCCATTTTAAACACAAACAACATGGTTGCAGTTGCATCAGGCAGCAGCAACACAAAGAGATGATAGGTCTGATCCTTTGTTCAGCAGAGAGGACCTCATCTGCAAGGACAACACACGCTGCACCTTATTGTACCCCTGGTTGTACGCCATGGTTGATACACTGAATTCCCTTGAGTTTTCCACTCGGGAGTATTTGTGCACTTGCCTTTGGAGCCTTCCCCCTAGAAACACGCCCCTAGGAAAGTTAGATTGAATTGAAACACTGTTTTAGCTCCCACCTTGCCTGAGGAGCCCACACTGCTCAGACACAGAGCTTTACCATGTATGTCTGATCCCTTTTGCACACCACTTTCCCTACACGATGTGCTCCTCTGCTGCTCTCATTGTCATGGTTCTTAGAGAGAATTAGGTATTACACTGACCTTTCATGTGTTTTTTTGTAAACTCCCATGGGCAGAAATCCCCTTCTGCCTGTACTGCGTGAGGGGAACCTGTGTAACAAATGCATAACATATTGCAATTGAGCAAAGTGACAAATACCTCAAGTCGTTGACACAGAATACAACCGCTAAATATTCATAAAGCAAAGAGACAGTATTCTCTTTACACGTCAGACACACACAAAATATAATATCAAATAGTGAAATCCCTAAGCTAGTTTGATAGTTTTCAGACATTTAAACATGCATTAAGAAATGTCACACAGTAAAGTTTATGGTCAGTGTTGAACTCATAAATAAAGCAATCTCTGTCCTTCCCTTCATACAATGTCCACATCTAGTACAGGTGATTTTACAGAATACTGGAAGCAGTTTAAGCAAATGACATTCCAAAAACTAATTATGTTTCTTACATGACAGTTAAATTAATGTAATTAAACCATGTTAATTATTTTTCTTGTTTTTCAGAAAAGCCGTAAAGGATGCTATCTGGCTAGCTATTGGCAGTTGCCAAAATTAAAAACAAACAAGAAAGCACAATTTTGACCTCACTCTTTAAAGTTTTCTCAGGTGGTAGAAGCAAAGACTCTTCAGCATCTCATTCTATATCCATCTTTTTTTAAAGACAGACATCAATTACTGGAAAACTACCAAAATACATAGTTGAGATCATATTTTGAGTCTAGGGCAACCTGCAAAGACAAACCATGTGCTTTTTCAGTGCATTGTTCTCCTTCCCCTTCTTTAAGTTGCTCAGCATCATACTCATGAGAAGATGATCACAGACTTCATTCTTAAGAACTGACTTAAAATAACACACTATTCAAAAGAACCCTGAATATCTCCACTTATTTTAACACAGTAGCTACTATTTTGAGTAGCTAGTATTTCTCCTAAAGTGTTAAGTGTATGTGTGAGACAGAGCAAGAGTGAAGGCAGGGACACGGGTTGGAGAAGGAAAGAAGTGTTAAAAAGTCAGTTTAACTGAGGAAATAATGAGATCATTTGAAAATACAAGTGCTTTTATGTATTCCTGTGTCCTCATATGATGTTCCAAATAGTGTTTCTGATCATAATATTTCAAAATAAAAACATAATAAAGAAGAAAAGAGCAACATAATAAAGAATCAAGGACCTTGAAATACTGAGTTAACCCAACCACAGGAAAATCGAACCAATTGAAAGGCTTGAGGTTACTTGCATCTCTAATAAACTGTATCTGCAAGAAAACTCTCTGTCTCTGGAGCTTCTTTCCCCTCTGGAATGATTCTGCTATTGTGATTTATTTGTTTTTCCTAATATTTCTCCAGGCAATGATATCACTTGTATATTTTTTTTTTCTCAGATAAGTGAATTCATTTCAGATTTTACCCCCAGAGGACTCTGAGGAATCCCATGAATACATGAAAAAAAGGCTCCTCCAGTAAAAAATCAAACTTTGTTAAAAAAAAAAAAGAAAAAAAAGAAAACAATAAGCAATTCCTGGACAGATTTCAGTTATGTAAATCAGAAAAGTCCAGTTGGTATCAATTGCATCAGTTGAGTTCTGCTTTCTTTCTGCTTTGCTTTTTTTCTTAAGATCATGCTTTTTTTTCTGTTCAGCTATGAATTAATCCTAGTAAATCCTCAAGATTTTAGTTTTTAGCCTGCTGTAATGTCTTATGGAGACAAAGTAATAACACTGGAGGAAGAAATAGGAAATAGGAAATACAGCCCCTCCACACAAATCCAACACCTTCCTATTTGTTTAAAAACTATATTTGAATCTCTACTTTTAGCAGATAAACAAGAGGAGTTAAAATTGTTTGAGGCCATCTCAGGACAAAAAGACAGCTCAGAATTTTTATACAAACATAAATTGCTGATGATCATTGTAGCAGATGTTTTCTTTGCTATCTTCAAGAGAACTGCAGATGTATGTCAGACAAGGATTTTCCTCATGATAAGTAGCCAGAATCCTCGTAGCAGCTAAAGGGACTCATGAAAGGTATGGACAAATCTATCTAATCAACAGATTTTTTCTCGAAATTCATTTTTCCTTTCTTTTATAAACCTAATAATTTTGTTCCCTAAACAAAGCTCAAACCTGAAAGGGTTTGTTTTTTAGGTTTTTTGGGCTTTTTAATTTTAATTTTTTTCCTGACTTGCTGTGTTAGAGTATCATTCACCTATATTTTTTTCCCAATGCACAAAATTGGATACTCTCAGCCAGTTAAGACTTTGCCTTTTTCTGAGAAAAGACTTAAAATTGCTCTGATGGTTCATTTGTTTCCATTTGTAAGAACTACATGAGGCCAGCTATAAGGTCTGGGACAGAGATTTTTGGAATCAATGGGAAAATTCCAAGTTTTTTTCAGTTTTGTGTCATGCCCTAAGATAGGATGCGCCACAGAGCACACAGTCTGTGTAGGTAATTTCTATCCTCTTGTACAATTGAAAACTTACTGAACCATTACTTCCCAAATGTCCCTAATCTGGAAACACATATTTTGTGTCTCAATAAGTCTCCTTATCTTAAGAACAGGCTTAATCTAGATAAGGACAATTCTATTAAAAATGAGAACGTGCCTGTTTTAAAGTTTGCCTTTACCTGCAATATATCGAGATAAGAATGAACAGGTTTTCAAATGTTTTGTGGTATAATAGTAATTTGCTATTGCATTTGATAATTGAATTCATTAGCCAGATCTTTCTGCATGAAAGTGTTCAGCAGATCACTTTACTTTTGAGTTCTGATAACTCTTTTATGGATCAGAAGTTCAGGAACAATGCTGTAAAAATTTTGAAGTCTCTTTCTGAGCTCAGGCATTTTTCATGGCAGCTGACTTTCTAGAGTTCAACCAGTGATATGTAAAGCAAGAGCTTTTCCTGTTGGCTTCCCTTCCAGATCTGATACCAGTAAAAACAACGAAAACATAGACTCATAGACAACGGACACTAAATAACTACCTACATAAATAAATACGTTGTAAATATTCATTTTCAATCCAGGCTTATTCTATTTTTCATATATTTATCTTCATCATATAGCTCAGAAATAAAGTTAGAAAATAAACTTTGCTATTGTACAGTGTACAGGGTTCTAAGTACAAGTAATGAGAGCTAGATCACATCAAGTGACAAGAGTGATAGGCTAAGAAATTAAGAAACACATAGCAAAGCCTGTTAGGTGTGCCGTTTTCTCTGCTACTCACAAATATACCTCTCTGAAGCACACTCAGATTTTTACAAGGGCCTTTACCATCCTGAGAAAGAAGGTTAACTTAAGTCATGTCATTGCCAAAGTATCTGCTCAGCAGTGAAAGGATTCATTGAAGTTGTGTGTATTTTACAGGCTGTCCTGTGTTGGTGTGAATGTTATCCCTGTACGCTGCTCTGACTCCATACATCAAACAGCTACAAGGGCCACAGAGTGCAATAACTTCTCCTCTGGACTGCGAAGTAGTGTTAGAGGAGTACAAGATGGCATCAGAGTGGTGAGTTTTCTTGGCATCCTCCCTGCTGCTGAGACTCATATCAAAGCCTCCCACAACAGTATGGGTGAGAAGGGTGAAATCAGAGACAGAGGCATTCACTCTGATTCTCAACTTACTTTCGTCTCCTTATAGCACACTATGGCTCTGAAAAGCTATCCACAAAGCTAACACTTGTGTCAAGATGTACAAAGAACTATTCCCGTCTTTTCCTTATCTCAGGCAGAGGAGTCTGTCTCAGGGTCAGGGGCTTTGTGTGCCGAAAATATTCTGGGGCTGAGTAGCACTAAAGATTTTCCCTTCCAGAGGGAGGATAACGCACAATCAGCCAGCAGCAGCCAGATTACATTGCAGATTATTGATACAAGGTGCTACAACTGAGAGCAGAATAGTTATGGTTTCAAAAACCAATACATTTATCTTTAGTGTCTAGGGGAAGAATCATAGTACAAAATGGGAAAAGACCCTTAATTGACAGAATTTTTTTTTTAATCTGTTTGTTTTGAAGCATCATTTTCATTACTCTTGATGTAGATATTATATTGTTAATATTTTCTGTATATGACTGTAATTTAATTATCATTTAATTAGCATGTGATTAGCAATGTTCTAATACTCCCAGACTTCATGCTTTCATATAAAGTGTATGTGGCACTTATGAGGGCTTTTTCTAATATTAACATTACTTAGGCTAACTGATCAAAATGTCTGACAGGGTAAAATTTTAACTAGTGATTTGATATAAAATCTGAAAGAAGATTCTTCATGTTTTCTTAATTTGTCTTTGGTATCAGGAACTTTGATCTAACTCTTAATGTTGTCTGGATATTTTACTATGAAATTGCTAGAAAATGGAAAAACACCATCCTTAATCGTGGAAAATCAAGTTAATTAGAAATTTTCTAGAGTTTTTCATTGTCTTGTCATTAAGCATTGAATATCCACAAAAAACTATGGGACCGATGCCATTTCATATTTTGATTAGTATTGAATGATGAAATATATTGATAAGACAAAGATGGAAAATATCAGTACAAGGAGTATGGAAAAATCATACAGAAAGACTTAAAAGGCATTGATAAATGAACCATAACAAAAATGATGGGATAAGATAAAATTCTCCACGTGCAAGATCATGAAACTTGTACAATAATTAGGTTAGCTTCTATAAACTGAAAGTAAATAAAAGATAGGAAAAAAACCAATTTAATTACATTGCTGTTGAAGATGTAGTCAGGTTGGAGAGGGTTCAGAAAAGGACCACAAAGATGATTGAAGAGCCACAAAGATGACCAAAGGACTAGGACGCCTGCTATATGAGGAAAGACTCAGAGAACTGGGTTTGTTCAGCCTTGAGAAAAGAAGGCTTGGAAGAGATCTTATCATCATATTCCAATATTTAAAGGGTGGCTACAAAGAAGATGTAGATCCTCTTTCTACAGGGAGTCACATGGAAAAGACAAGGGATATTTGGTACGAGTTATTCCTGTGGAGATTGCAATTGGACAAAAGAGGAAATTTTTTACAATGAGATCAGCCATTGGAATAATCTCGCCAGGGAAGTGATGGATTCCCCAGTCTTGGACAATTTTAAGATTTGTCTGGACAGGATACTGGTATAGTTTTTCTAGACCATGCTTTTGCCCAGAAAGGTTGAACCGGGTGATCCGTGCAACATTTTTTGATTCTATGATTCTATGAATCAAATAAGGCTATGGAAAAGTAAGCATGCTCATACAAATATTAAAATTAAAAACAGAGCTAGAAGAATTTTGGAAAAACATCTGTATAAAATGAAAGATGATGCTACACCAAGCAGGAAGGTAAATTCCTGGAATCTTTTCCAAATCTACTTTCTTTGAGTCTAATAAGCCTGGCGAGATTTATTTAGAAATACTGTGTCCAATTTAGGTAACTGATATTTAGAAAACTGGAAGTTTAATCTTAGGAAAGAAAGATCTTTTAATAATGCTCTCTAATCACCTCTCATATGGAACACTTGTTAAATACCAGAAACTAAAATCTGGCAAAACATAAACCAATAAAGGACTTTGTTTCTATTTGTTACAAAACAGTAAGTGGAAAAACACCACAGACATATTCAACTGAAGTAAGATGTTGATTTTTAAACTTTTAGCAAAAGGCTGAGAAGTAGAAGGAATCAAAGCAATGAAGTTGTGGAAGATTAAGAATGACGGAACACAAAAATTAAGAAATTTCATGATGAGGGTTGGTACTTGAATGGAAAGGATGGTACAGTATGATGATCCACAGAATCAAATTAATGCAGGTGGTAAATCAAGAGATCCCTGTATTTCACACGCTGAAATGGAGTCCTTTGAACTTTGTTGTAAACTGTATTTGTAAGTAATCAGAAGACAACATAATATTATATTCAGATTCTTACAATTTCTATAGCATAGGCAGGAACTGAGTTACTTTTCTGCAGTGAGAAAATTGAGCTCAGGAAAACTTTTCTCTTGAATGAACAGAAATGTTTTTTCAGCAGTGAAAAACTTTAAATTTTCTCTCAATCCAGATGTGAAAATGTAATTTCTACTTTGGTGCTGAAATAATGCCTTGGCCAGTAAGGTGACAGGGAACATGAGCTTTCATGTCCTCCATTTGCTTTTTGCAGTACTATTAATGCTCTCTAAAGTTCATTCAAGTTGAGTGCTGAGGAGCTGAGGAGCTGATATTAAGAAAAAATTAATTAAAATATTTCATATATTAATAGAGAATTTGGGATTCATTATTGTGATACAGCAGCACTTTCTTTGTACATACATCCCTGCAACATTTCCAAGACAACAAGGTCTTTACCATTTTGTTGGGATTCTTTTATTCTTTTATTCTTTTCTTCAGTCTATTCCAATAGAATGACTTTGTCAATCCTACTTGCTGTTTTTTTTCAATTATTTTATCAGTTAAAAGAGATTTTTTTAAAAGCTGGCACAATTTGGAACCAATATTTAATGATTCTGATTTCAGATACTGAGTTGGAAAAATATGAACTGTAAAAGATATGCTGATTTACAGCTCCATATAGTACCAAACAGATTTCACTCTGCTTTTCTTAAAAATAATAAAGTTTTTGTATATTGTGTTATGCAGTAATGCATACATGGCCCAAGCTACTATATCTTCTCAAAAGAAGAATATGTTCAATAATAACGGACATGCTCATTTTATCTAATATGAAAAAAATTTGTTGGAACTGACTGTGAAACATGTAAATGTTGGGTTCCGAAAAGCTTGTTATATACTAGAAAGTAATGTACTAAAAAGTAATGGGGGGAGGGCTTAAAAAAAGTAGATAAAAAATCACAACATTCGGAACAGAAAATAACAAAGCAGAGAAACATGGAAGAATTATGCAAAAAGGGCATTAGGAAAGGAGAGACCTGTGACAAAAACTTCTACATTCCACCTGCCTATTAGATTTTAATTACGCTTTGGAGACCTAAGCTCTAAATATCCATACACTGCCCTATGTATCCTACATACTTCACCATCTCCTTTCTTGCTCCTGTCTTAGCCTTTGCTGAAGCCATTGGAATTTTAACCTTAACATTAAAGTTCCAAGTATGCATTCTTATTTCTGAAATGTGAAATATTTTGGGAAAAAACACACACACTCACATACAAAATCAATAAACATTAGACAGCCTCTTTCACTATGCTAAAGGACACGTTTTCTAAACCACTTCAGACTGCAAGATCATTTCAAGGTACAATACATCTTCATCTGTCACAAATTGGCATAGCCATTATGGAAACAGAGGAGATATGATTTACAATGATGAAAATCTGCCCCTGTGAAGTTCTTAGATTCTACTTCTGTCTGAATAATATTTGAAAAAAGAAAAATCTATATTATTTTGAACACCAAATGACCTCACTCTCTACTTTAAATTTCCTTTGTATTTTTCTATCCTCTTGTCTTACTCCTCCTTTTTCTTCTACAGATGTGTTATCATATAACTCCCTTCAAGGAAACAAAGAATTTGAAGACTGGCCACTAGAAATGTGGATATGATGGGATGACCTTGGCTAGCTGCTAAACAGCCACCCAGGTGCTCTCTTGCTCCTCAGTGGAAAAAGGAGAAAAAATAAGATTAAAAACCTCATGAGCCAAAATAAATATCGGGGGATCATTTACAAATTACCATTATCATGGACAAAACAGAATATACTTAGGGAAAATATTTCAATTTTTGTTGATTAAAATACACTGAAATTGTGAGAAATTAAAACACCACCCAGCCCTTCCCTTCAGACCTGACTAAACTCCTTCATTTTTGATTTCTCACAGTCGAGTAGAACAGGATGATGGGGAATGGGAGCTGTGGTCAGTTCATAACAGTTGTTCTGTGCTGCTCCTTCCGCCTCACGCTTTTACCCTCCTCCATCATGGGATGGAGGCATGGACTCCCCACAGAGTGCAGCTTCCTTCAGAAAGTGTCTGCCCGCTCCACGGGTTGCAGTGTGGGTATCTGCTCCAGTGTATCTCCATGGACTGCACGGGAATCTCCGCTCCGCTCTGGCACCTGGAGCACCTCCTCCCTCTCCTCTCAACTTGCTGTCAGCAGGGCTATTTCTCACCCTTTTCTTTCTTACTCCTCTCTCACAGATACTGTGCAGTGTTTTGCCCTTTCTTAAATATGCTTTGCTGAGGGACTCAGCTGTGCCCTGTGATGGGTCCACTGGAGTGGTTGGAACCAACAGTATCCACCACAGGACAGGCCCTCCTCTGCAGCCCTCTCATTGCCAAGGCATTGCCACCTACAACCACTACATTAGGCAAAATGTGTGGAAAGGTACAGCAAAAGTACTGATATCAGCATGCTTCCTTGGCCTGCTTCTTTGCCACAGATATTTTCTAGCTCTCGTGAGCACAGCCCGTTTCTCTGCCTCATGTAGAGACAAGTTTATGAATCTAATTTTTTACCAGATTGTTGTTTCTTTACCTGATAAAAATAAATTGAAGATCTTAACTGAAGATTTTCACTGAAGTTAAAAGCCTTATGTTTTAAGAATCACATTTCTGGGCAGAGCAACCAGGATACTGTAAAACTGAAAATATTCCAATATTTAGGAAGTAGTGCTGCTGAAATTATATTCAGAGACATGCCAGGTAAATTAGTGTAATTGGGTATGTGAAACTTCTCTGACCTTTCTCAAACCATCTATTCATCTCCATTCAAAATTTTTGAAGAATCATCATGAATTTTTCTTGTTAATATGAGTGAGCAAGAGAACTGTAGCTTTTGTTAATTAAAATAAAATCAAAGAAGAACTTGGCAGATAGGAAAAACCTGGGATAGACTTATGTTTCCCTAACTTGCATGTATATATAACTTTCAAAAACTGTTTTATTTTCCCTAGGACACTACCACTGATAAGATTAAGTGTCATGGTTTGGATTTTTTGTTTGTTTTTGTACAGAGAAGTGTATATTTCAAATGCAACATATATGTAATTATCATGCTTTCAGTCTTCCCCGTGCTGAAGAGGCTAAAATATACTAAATACAAACAGGACATCTTTCATCTTCTGCCAGAATTTTCCAGTCAGGTAGAAGGGTAAAAAAAAAAGTATTTTTTAACAACATAAGTGATATTTGGTAGGAAGATCACATTAAGTATGTCTGTATGAGTGGTTGAACCATGGTCCATAACCTGCAGTCAAGGCCAGACTTGGACATTTAGCTTATAAGAAGAAAAAAAATTCAACAGAATAATGGGATTCAGCATGGGCTTAGACAGCACTGACACAGACTGAACTTTCAGTTTTAATCACTGTGCTGCACAGGCCAGCAGCAGCAACCTCAACTTTTCCTCATAACATACTTAAATGCTGCCATAGTGAATCAGTTATAAAGGTATTCTTTCATCAAAAACTGTAGTTATAGGACAAGGAGTAATGATTTCAAACTAAAAGGGGAGAAATTTAGGTTAGATATACAGAAGAAAGTATTTACTGTGAGGGTGGTGAGGAAGTGGAAGAGGTTCCCAAGGGAAACTGGGCAACCCTGGCCAGGCTGGATGGGGCTTTGAGTAACCTAGTCTAGTGAGAGGTGTCCCTGCTCATGTCAGGGGGTTGGAACTAGATGACCTATAAGGTCCATTCTAACCTGAACCTTTCAGTGATTCTATGATTCTATAGAAACCACATGACTTATGAGACATTGTATGTTGAAAATTGATCTTCTGCTTGCTATATATTTGGCAGAATAGGTGTTTTTGAGAACTAAAATTGAAAACATCAAGATCTCATGAATCTAACAAGATAAGCAGCATCCAAAAGTGACAAAGAAGAAGAGGTTATACATAGACAAGATGGTAGTAACATAGCAGTGCAATGTCTATTCTGAACAAAGAACAGTGAAAAAGTAGTCTCTCATGGAAATAAAATGAGATTTCATACCACAGGATCAACATTTTTCCTTAAAAAATTTCTCTCATCAAAGAGGAATAAGCCTTCTTTGAAGCTTTGTTATCAAAGTGCAGTTTTTCATAAAAAAAATTCACCTATTAATCATCAACTTACATGATTTCTAAATAGAAAAAAGAAATAAAACATCCTGGAAACACTCTTTTCAATATCAGCAATAAGTGAACAAGATGATCTCTGCTCACAGAAAGAAACTTGAAAAATTCCTATTACTACACAAAGGTATGCAGTATATTGAGAAAACCTGTGTTTCAGGAGTACATTGTCCTACTGGGAAGCAGCTGTACTGGACTTTGTAGCTTCTATTACTGAATATGAATGTGGAAAGCTATGGGGTGTCTGTCATTAGTGCCTCAGCACCTTGTAGAATTTCATGTTATGTAGACACCTATATGAAGAGAGAACTTTCTTGTAACTTTAGTATTATGCATCAAATGTTTTATTTCTTCAACAAGGGTTTGTGCTATCCTACAAGGGGCAAAAAAACATCATTCACATCATCTCACAATGCATTATGCAATGTAACCTTCCTATTATGACAGTTGGTGATTCATCCATCTTATGTTAGAGAAAGCAGTAGCTGGTGAGAAGTACAGTATTAATGAGCTTTTTCTAAAATGTATTAAAACTTCAAATACATAGTTGAATAAAAACAAGGAGAATTTTTTTAATTAATATATGAACTAGAAAAAATTGTCCATTGTCACACTTGAGGGTTGACAAAGTACTTTTTGAAGCTAATCTGTTGGATTTACTATCTTTTAATTCATATTATATGTCTTAAAATATTTTCTTTAGGTATGGGGTTTTTTTGTGATAGCCTGGACCAATTTGAATTACCATAAGCCACTTAAAATTACCTAATTTTATTTGCTTCAAGAGACCTTGGTGCATATAACAAAAACAGTATGCTTTCTCCTAAAGCATTCACATCTTATCAGATTGCACCACAGTAATGTGTGCTAAATTATTAGTAAATCATTATCACTAGTTTGCAGTAAAGATAGGCCATTGACTAGAGGGGTGGAGCACCTCTACTATGAGAAAAGGCTAAGATATTCAGTTTGTTCAGCCTGGAGAAGAAAAGGCTTTGGGGTGACCTAATTTGGGCCTTCCAGTACATGAAGGGAGCCTACAAGAAAGATGTAGAGAGACTATTTATAAGAGCGTATAGAGACAGGCGAGGGGAAATGGCTTCAAAGTGAAAGAGAGAAGTTTATATTAGATGTTAGGAAAAGGGTTTTTTTACTGTGAGGGTAGTGAGGCAGTGGAACAGGTTGCCCAGAGAAGTTGTGGATGCCCCATCTCTGGAAGTGTTCATGGCTAGACTGGATGGGGCTGTGGGCAACCTGGTCTAGTGTAAGATGTCTCTGGACATGGCACAAGTGTTGCAAGCAGATGATCTTTAAGGTCCTCTCCAACCCAAACCATTCTACGATTCTATAGTGTCATCACAGAATCACCAAATTAATTAGGTCGGAAAAGATCTTTGAGATCATCAAGTCCAACCTATGTCCTAACACCACCTTATCAACTAAACCCTGGCACTGAGTGCCACATCCAGTCTTTTTCTAAACACCTCCAGGGATGGTGACTCCACCACCTACCTGGGCAGCTCATTCCAATGTCCAATCCCTCTTTCAGTGAAAAACTTTTTCCTAATGTCTAGCCTAAAATTCACTGTCACAGGAGGAGTACTTTAGGAGGCTAGTACATTAAATTACTTACAAGGTGATATCTACTTATATTGCAGTGTATTTCAAACTATTCTGTGCAGACCTACTTGGTACTGCTGATGATGTGATAGAATTGGGAACGGCCCAGATGACTTCTTAAGGGTCCATCTACTACTATTTCTATGGTAATATGGAAAAAGTAAACTTAATTACTTAATGTTTTGACAGATTGTTTCTTTCTTTGTGCTTACACAAAAAATTAAATCACAAAATACCCTTTACTGGTCATGAAAATATCAGACCAGTCTCAGTGCTGGCTATAAGCCAGTATCATTTCTGTTAGTCCTTGCAAAGCATCAACTCCATGAATTTCTGTGTTTAGCAACACATAAATAAAATTCTTCCTAGTGATGGTACTTGCTCTCTCATATAGCTGTCAACTTGTTTTCCAACATCAGATATACATTAGGCAATATGTAGCCATGACACCAATTAAATAGAAAAACATACAAAAGCCATACTGATTTCTTGAGTTTACAGTCTCTGTGTTCTGTAGATTCTTGTAGGTTATAGGATAACAACATTTTCTGTAAATTTTCTATGAAAGTAATTTTGGCATTGCTATGAAAGATATTTGTTCTCTATGCCAGACAAAACGCATATTAACACTTTCTAAAAATACTTAGAATTAAACTGTTGGTATTATACAGTATACAAAACTGTTCTTTACTTACTTTAAATCTAAACTGTTTGGAATTGAAAACTATATTTTTAACAATCTTATATTTTAAAATTTTCTAGAATAAAAACTTAGGTGTTTTCCTTATTCATTGAATAATTAAAGCTTTCTGCTTCGTGTCACCATGCACTTTGTTGTTGAAAGTTAACTTAGATCTTAGATATTTTTGGAAAAAAAAAAGATATTACATTTGACTCTTCTTTATAATGAGAGTTCTGTATTTTATCTAAGGTATTATGTAGAATATTGGTTATTTATCTTTTGCATATACAGAGAGGAATAATAGAAAGGAAAGTTGCAAATTCTTATTGTTTAAAAAGATGTATATACTTGCCAGTTTTTCAGCTGGTGCAAATCACTGCCTTCATGCAAGCCATGCAGTTTCTGTCACTATTGCCACCAACACTACTTTTCCTAACCTTTCCCTGTTTTATCCCTGCATGTTGCATATGTTATTACGAATGAAGTGCAGACCCTGACAGAGAACCTGGTATAGCCAATGAGTAAAAAAAGAGAAATACAGATTGATTATGGTGTGTTTTGGACCAGGCATTCTAAAAACTCTCCCTTCAAACCTCATTAGGCGTTTTCCTTTCTTCAGACTGTCTGCCTGCTTCTGCTCCTGCCAGTAGAAAATGTCACACTTCCAAAGACATGCAGCCATTTTAAACCTTTCTGTCACATGCCTTCAACCCAGCACATCGTGTTCTTCAGATAACTACGCTTTTCTTCCACTAATGATGGACTGTATTCATATCTGGTGTAATGCTATTTTGAGTCACAAGGCTTTCTTTAAATCTAATGTGCCTAAGCTATAGGCAGCTGCAGGAAATGTGTTATATACAAACACACTGAACTTGAATGCGAAGTCCTTCACAAGGACCTCTCTTTGATGCTCAGCATTCTATTTATCAGAGTCTGTGTTAAATATCACTATATGTAAAAATAATATATCAAAATTGTATTGTTAAAGAGTGTACATAACATTCAAGTAGTTCTTCAGCAAAACTGAATGGTTCATAGTTCTGTGAATTCTCTTACCTTTATTTGGGCTAAAAAAATTTTTTAAAGGGAAAAAATAATAAAACAGCCCAGGGGAAAAAAAAAAAATTCTAATCTGTAATTAAAAAAAAAAAAAAGAAAAAAAGATAAAGAAAATAAAAAGCTCTAATGCAATTAATTTCATTGGACTTATTTTTAAGTCATACCAGTATATCTGTATATATAAAAATTGTTTCCCCTGTAATTTCCTAGAGCTTTTCAGATTTCATAATTATGGATCTACATAAGATCCATAATTTCAGACATTTACTTGATCTAATGACTTCTGGAAGTTCTTGCCAAAGAATAGTGCAGCAGGACAAAAAGTATCCAAGAGGGTGTATTTGACTTTTGCCTACATATGGTGTATGATTTTGTTAAGAGTTTAAGTGTAAGGCAACTGTGGACTTACCCAGACTTAAAAAAAAGAGTATGCAATAAAGAAGGCAGAGAATGTATAGCTACTTAGAGCTAATTGTCTATGTGGATTATTTTAGCATGAAAAAATAGCATATTTGTAAAACTAACTGACTTTAAAGTGATTTATTCAATATGTGCTTGATATTTCCACACTAGAAATGAGCCCTATTAGCAATAACACATCAATTTAGCTGTACAGGAAAATCCTCTGAGTATATGTGAAATTAGGAGTTTAAATTATGTAAGAGTTTCTTACGAATTGAGGTCATGTACCTTATAAACAATGGGGAGTGAGTTTAAGTTTCTTCCATCAACTAATTGTCTTAGATTTCTACAGCTTTCCTCATCTTTCCTTTGCCACCACAGCAACGTCTATATTCTTTATATGCAAGCAATCTCGCCTCATATATATATATATATATATATATATGTACGTATGTAGGCGCATGCATGTGTAAATATATATATTTGTCTCTGTGTGTGTTTATGTATTCCTACTGAGTTTTCAGGTTTTAGCTGCAACCCTATGTGCTTAAATGAAGATGTATTTGAGCTGATGTATCCACTGTGATGTCAGCCAGGAAACTCCAGGGACACCTTTTTCTGGGAGAGGTCACCTTCTATCTCAATCTGATGACAGCTGTTACTCCAGCTTCTTCAGTATGTCAGATTTTTTTATTTTAAAGGTCCGGGTACATTTTTGTAAGCCTAAGGCCTCCGTCTCTTAGGCCTTTCCTATATATTTTGTATTTTATTTTATTTTATTTTAGTAAAATGAGACTGTGACAACTCAAATCTTATTCAGGTACCGGACAGATTCCTGTAACATGTCAGCACTTTGCAGAGCTAGCCAGCAGCAATGACATTTTCCTGTCCAACAGGAGGTGTTCTAATGATACACAGCAGTAGCACTACTTGGAGCCTAAGTGGCAGCCAATGCAGCATCAGCCCAGTCACTTTAAATTAAGTTTGGATGATGAATCAGTAGAACTGCAAAGCTTATGAGGCAGAGACACAGAGTTTATGTGATTACTTCTCTTTTATGTTTTTTTCCCCTTTTTCTATTACATTTGACTTTTGAATCAAACTATGATATACGTGGTTAACTTAAGGCTTGTAGATGGCAAGATGGAACTTAACTGGGATATAGAAAAGATACAAAAACTTGGGAAAATTGAACTTACAAGCCTGAATGGGTAGCTGGTGGCTGAAGCTCTGTTGTAAATGAAGATTCAGATACAGGAGTTACTCAGAGTTACATTGTTGCCCAGCAAAGCATTTTGCCTAATGTTCACTATCCTGGGAAAGAAACATAAGAAAAATGAAGTTAATATCTTGTTCTTAAAGCAGTAGCACTCTCTGACACATCACTTTTATTTCTGTTAAACGTGTTAAAAATATGTCAGTCTTGCAGTAATTTTAAAAGAGCTGAAAGTATAGTTTCTTCAAAGAAGAATAAAAAACAAGCCAACTAAATAAAATTTTTTATTTATCATGATCATTTACTATGCTATAAAAGGAGGTATAAAATACAACAGGAAAATAACCTATGTTATAGTATACAAAATAATACTGTGTACTTCTGCAATACATTTCAAAGATCACCAAAAAGTCTCAAAAGGTATGTATATGCAACACTGCTCTAGAGCATAGATGTATTTTTTTCATCCCAATTTAGAGATGAGGTGACATAAATTAAAAGTTTCGTGTCACAAAAGGATTTTGCTGCAACAGGAATAAAATTTTGTATCCCCAGAGAATAGGCTTTACTAGGATAAACAGATTTTTTTTTTCTCAGACCTCTTTTCTTTTATTAGTGAGATGTTCTCAGAAGTATATAATGAGTTACATTAACACTGTATACCAGTCTTTTATTTGGATGAATACAGTCTATTTACAGGTGTTTTTATTTAAATGAAAATTTTCTGTGATATGCCACTTTTGCTTATAAAAGAAAAACAAACAAAATAAACCCTCTCATTTATAACTATGTTTGTGTTATTGCCACTGTACCTGCACTGGAGTATCTCTCCCTAGGACCAAGGGATATAAAACTGTTGGCATTTTCCTAGCTTGTTTACACCACACTGTTACAATCTGATTATTAAAATTATTAGAGAGATGTCTCTGCCCAAATTAAGGAGCAAACAAGACCATATGCTGAAGTCAATAGTATGCATTTTATTTAGCAGTAAATTTGAGAGAGAGAGAGAGAGAGAAAAAAAGAAAGAGAAATAGAAATAGAAAAGAGAGGAGAGCATGGGAAGGTGGTGGTGGTGAGGGAAAGAAGAGAGAGAGACACATTAAGTAGAAAGATAAGCACCAGCCCTGTATGTCCAATGATGTCCCTTCTGTCCTTCTCGGTGGTGGGATGTCACACAAAACACACAATTCCATGGATTAATGTCATTCAGGTACACGGGGGAATTCTCAAGAACCTTGTCAGGATTTATACGTGGGAATTTCATTTACACTCTCTTTTGCAAAAGATTGCATCTGTTGGACACTGTGTCACGTTGTAGTCCTCTGGTGGAAGACCTCAGGAATGAGTCTGGGGGAGCTTCAGGAGTCTTTGACGGTTTGTGGTCCCTTCTAAGATAATACAGCAGCCTCTCACATGAATGTTCTGTTGAATGTGACCTTCCTGGGAAGGGGAACAGTTTTACAACTGAGCCAGTTTGTGTAAGGGAGGACCCATCTCTCCAGGGTCTCCTATTTATCTGGCTCAAAACTCAGCTTGCAGCCTCCAGTGGTTCACCCCCTCCTGTCTTACACGGACCAGGGGTTCCATCACCACTCACCCAAAAACTCTCCTCCTCCCCCTCGGTTGCGGAGGAGTGTGTGCAAACCTGGCCTCAGCAGATGGGCCTGTGGGCTATGGCCTCCCCTGCCCCGAACCCAGCCAGAGCTGATTTTCAGCACAGCTGCTGGGTTTGGCTCTCCTTGTGGATGCATTCTTCTCCCCCAGCCTTGATTGCTCCTCCTTAGAGCTGAGATAATTGGACAACAGTGCCACCTTTATCTTATTTCAAGTTCCTACCAGGTGACTTAACTCACAGTCAAACTTCCCAAAATCCAGGACCATATCCAGGAGGAGTGTGTTTCGGTGGTCACAGCTTCTTTATACAGTTTGCCATAGTGAGCTAAGCCCTTTGGTGATTGCTAAGAGTGTTTAAGACAATTATGATTTTTAAGTCTCTTACAGATGTTTGGACTGGTTGGATAGCCAGATCCAATAATCTCTATCAGTCAGAGAACACATATGGATCCTCCCAAAGATGTCAGCCTGGCTTCTCAAATCACAGAATCATAGAACGTTAAGGGCTTGGAATGGGCCTTATAGATCATCTAGTCCCAATCCCCTCCTCCATGGGCAAGGGCACCTTCCACTAGGCCAGGTTGCTGAAAGCCCCATCCCCACCTATAGGGAGGGCAGATAAGTGGCTGAAAGCAGCCCTGTGAAGAAAGTCCTGTGTGTGCTGGTTGATGAAAAGCTCACCATGACCCAGCAGTGTGTGCTCACAGCCCAGAAAGCCAATGGAATCCTGGGCTGCATCCAAAGGAGCGTGGCCAGCAAGTCAAAGGAAGTGATTCTCCTCTGCTCCATGCTGTGACATCCCACCTGGTGTACTGCATCCAGCTCTGGAGACCCCAACATAAGAAGGACATGGAACTGTTGGAGCAAGTCAAACAGAGGGCCACAACCCTGATAAGTGAATGGAACCACCTCCTCTAGGAAGACAGACTAAGAAAGTTCGGACTATTCAGCCTGAAGACCTCATAGGAACCTTCCAGTACCTGAAGGAGGCCTACAGGGAAGCCAGAGAGGGACACTGTCAGGAATTGTATTGATAGGATAAGGACGAATGGGTAAAAATTGAAAGAGGGGAAATTTAGGTTAGATATTAGAAAAAATTCTTTACTATGAGAGTGGTTAGCCACTGGAACAGGTTGCCCAGGGAGGTTGTGGATGCCCCAAATTTGGCAGTATAAAATGAAAAACACACATGTATTTAGGCTTCAAAAGCTTGCATAAATGTGTAATTGCCTCAGGATGAGGGATTAATGTATTTTGGAAATCTGTCTTTTGCATCAGATTAGCACTTCACAAGTAATATTAGTCAAAATTATATTTACATGCAGACACATCTACATTTACGTGTGCACTTATGGTTGTAATACATTTGAGGAAAGAAGATTGATTTAAAAATATCTTGGTGCCAAAAAATAATACTAAGGATATGTAATGAGTGATGTAATGTACAAGTAACAGACATTTCAGTATTATGTTGTATTTTAAGATGGCCAGTTTTCATTCAGGTTTCATTCAGATGTAGGATGATGACTCTCATATTTGCCTTATCTAGTAAACACCAAGAGCTAGTAAGGTATTTGTACTCATTTACTCTTCAAATAATTTACATTTAAAACATATTTTTAATGCTCCATGTATATGCTCATTCTCTATTTAGACCCTAATATAAATTGGCAAGAACATCATAAGTAAATAGTCCCACATATCATAAGAGACTAAAAATTCCAGTTAAAGCTTGTTAAATTATTTGATATTAATTTAAGCCTTGAAAAAAAGATTTTTTTCCCCCATTTAATGCAAAAAAGTGGAAAAAAATATTAGTGAAATAAACGGTCCATAAACATTGAAAATAATCTCATTTTCATGTCTGCTCACTTTTCCAAACACATGTCAATAATAATATTAGATAACTACTATTCAAAGTTGTCACCTAAACAAAAAGTATTTTAGTGTACACAAAGGAAGAACATCTCAGAAGAATTACTTGCAATTATTGAACATTAAAAACCTGATAAATGAAGACAGAAAAATCTGGGCCTGGCAAGAAGGAATATGGTCTTTTTTCTCCATACAATATCCAAGGATAGGCCTAAGTGCAAAGGTATGCTAAGTAAAAGACCAGCAAGTCATCTTAATATTAGGACATACCATAAATTCTATTATTTTTTAATTGATGTAATGTTGCCATATTTCTATGACAGGTTTTGAAGACAAAAGAAACCAAATCTTGAACTTTGTTGATAATATCCAGTAATTCAAATTTAAAGACATGTCATCAGGATACTTGCCTTATCAATTTATTGGCAAGTTCAGCTCTGAAAAGTAAAAGGCAGCTTGCTGGAGACAAAATTCTGTCACTCCATTTACTCTCTGACTCACTTTAAGCCCTTAGACACTACAATCCCGTTTTTTCTTCTCTCGTCTTTTCCACAATTCACTGCATGAAGGTTTTGTGCATGTCTCTTGGCTATCCAGAAATATTTTTCATGACTTTGACATATCGATTGCACAGTTACTGCCTTGTTTAGTATTTGAACAAAGAATCTCAGAACCATCTTTTCTCAATATATTGAAACTGCAATAGAATGATTTTAGAGTTCTTTTTTTAACAAGGAAAAGAAACCATAAAATAAAATTCTATTTCAAACTTGATCTGTATGTAACAGTAAGTGTGCACACATAAAGGAAAAGGTGGTGTAGCCTACAGAGAAAACATCAGGTCTTCAGTCAGCGTCAAAGCATATCATCAGTATAGCACAGCCAGAATTAAGGCTATTAATTGAGAATCAGGGACATTAATGACCAGTTACCAGCAATATAATACAGTCTTTCTCTCGTTCCAGGAAATAGCTAATAAAATTTTAAATTCTTTTCTGCTTGTGGCTTGAATTGGATAGGTAGGCAATATAGCAGAGTGTACTCAGATTCACATTTTTGTAGTAAGTAGAATATATTTAAAGAGGCAAAATATGGTGTTGTACTTTCTGGAAAAGTTATACTAGTTACAGCTGTCACTGCAGCTGTAAAAATAACAATACCAAGAAGAATTATCCCAAGCTTTGAGCACATTTCTTACTTCTATTTGACGTGGGCTCAATACTTTTCCATATAGCTCAGAAAATCTAGGTTATCAGCATTATAAAATAGCAAACAGTTTAACTAGGGACCCAGCGATTTATGATTGAAAATCTTCACAAACTCATTTTGAAGGAAGCTAAAAGTTTGTGTTCTTACTTTTTCCCCCTGTATTATCAGTGTCGTCTTACTCAAATGCACATTCTCTCTATTTCTGCAGTGTTGGGTTTTTCCCTCCTACACAAGAAAAACGTCAGAAAAAACAATCCTTACTTTCCAGTGTCTTAAACTAAATGTTGATGTCTTTTAGATATTTGATCTTCATCTCCAGTAGAAAGACAGAAAAAATACTCACTACTTATTTCATAGTTTGCATGGACATACATAACCCTGTTTTAGAAGCATCTTACTTCAATAACTGGACCACATATTCATAGGAGTATTTTCAAGGTAAACAGAGATGCCAGGTGCTAAAGATACAGTGTGACTAAGGATATGAGGTGGCTGAAGAAACACAGGTAACTAAGGATGTAGGTGAGTAATGTAGTCTTGATATAGGTGAGCAACATAGCCTTAGGTAACTCTGGGATATAAGGAGACCAAAGCTAAAAAAAAATGTAGCCTTAAAGACATCAAATTTCTTCAGTTAAAAAACAAAACAAAACCAACAACAATCCACCAACAAACCATTTAGGATTTCTTTTAGGGTTTGTTTGGTGGGGATTTTTTTTGTGCTTTAAGGAATAAATGTTATGATTATTCACCAGGACTATTTCCTTTGGTAATTTCTTTTGTTAGCTCCTACCACAGACAGCCTTATGAGAGTGTTTTATCTCTTCATCTCAATTACTTTAATTTCTCTGCAATTCTATCTGACAAATTCAATTTTATAATGAATAGTTTTGGATAGGGGCAGTGTCTCCTGTCCTGGAATTAATGTGTTTTTGTGACACAGAACCAGTGTGTAAGGTAACCAGTCTTAGGAACTTTCAGTGGGGAATTAACTGATGTTGTAGACTACATTACAAACGTGCTTAATCTTGCTGTTCCAGTGTAACTCCACTCTATACTGAACAAAGAACTCAAGGCACTGTGCTTACTTTGGTAAAATCCTTAGATTTTCTAAGTCAACACACCATATTCATCATACATAGCACGAAAGCTACAGCTAGAAGTGATGAATGCTGATCAGGTCAGCACTATTCTATTCCAAGAGACACATGGTGCATTAAATGAGTATTTTTATAATCCTTTAAATATATGTAAGTTATTTCCAAGTTTTTGTTATAGCTTTCTTTTTTATCCACGAGTATCCAAATAAAATTATAGGCAGTTATATTGAACACATGGATATCAAGGAAATTGGTTTCCATGGGAACCTTATCCACATGACAGTTTTCAAATGCTTTTCTGCTTTACAGGTGACATTTCAGTAATTCTAATAGTATTAATATTGCAACTGGACATGAAATATATGACATAAAATGATTTGTTTGTGTACATGTGTGGACTGAACCTAAGCAAACAAGATATTGTTTGAACAGCTTTTTCAACTCTGTGACTGTGGCAGTTTGTCTGTTTATTGTAAACTATTCCCAAACATCTCATTTTGGGACAAATCTGAATACCATTTGTTCTGCCTCTAAGTTTTAAGCACACATACACTTCTAGGAGAAAGAAAATTAGTTTCAGCACAATACATAATAAGTTCACTATACATTAAGGGATTGCTTCATTATGAAGCATTCACATCTGAAACCAATTTTCTTCCTGCAGGAGGAGGCTACATTAAGAGTGCTGCAAACTAATTGAGATAGCAACATGGCAACAAAGCTGGAAATCTGCACAGAAATGTGGCAACTGGTGAACCCTGCTGCCTTGATTAGCACATTAATTACAAAGCAGGTGTTAGCGGACTGTGTTAATGGGTTGTGCAAAAGGTCAAGAGGACTTAACTATCTTTTTTTTCTCATCAAATTATTGAATATTTATTTCACAGCTCTTCTGATTTGAATATGTCTGAGGAGGACTGGTTATCTTCATAAAGCAAAACCACTTTTTCATTTTTTCCCCTGTCTTTTTTCTTCATTTTATTCATGTTAGACAAGAGGTCATTTTGAATGAAAATACATAGTGGCTTGTCAAAAGGAAACCGCTTAACTAAAACCAGGGACTAATACCCAAGGGGTACACAGCCTTTGTGTTAAAATCCTACCAACATGTGTTTATCTGGCCTGAACACACTTCTCAGTGTATTTTTCTGTAGCAAAGGAGACAAATCGTGAGATTATGAATATTATTTTTAATTTTTTTTCAAAGGAGTAGGTGCTTAATGGGTCCCTTATTTCTATTTCATTTGAGGGAAAATTATGATTTCCAGATCTAAATATTGAAGTAAATGTCATCATTGAGTAGAAATATCTGCCTCTCTGCTCCTTCTCTGAGGAAAGCGTCTGCTTTTGGCTTGAAGACAATTACCTCTTCAAAAGAGAAGAGTGTTTGAACAATTTGTTTAAAGAGCCAAGTGCAATGTTTGCTGGAAAATTAAGTTAGCAATCTTAATTTGTTTCCAATGTATAATGGGCCAAACAGCTTCACAGTACAGTAAAATATAGGGGATAAAACAACACAGATATTGAAGGTGTCAGTAATTCAAGGAAGCTAAAGTTGGAGATGTTTAACTGAGTAAGAGAAAAGCTACCAAAAAAAAAGGCTTTATTTGACTATATAATTACTTAGAGGACAAGATTGATATAATTAGAGAACATTAGTGGTCTAAATCTAATGACTTCACAAAAATATTTTCAGAGTTATTTTCTAAACATTTCAGGAAATCAAAACATTTTGGGGTATGTACACTGCACATATTTTCCATAAATCCTAAAGATGCAGTAATCCATTAAAGATTATGTCTGTATTAGACATTTCTGGTCTACCTTAATGGATGCAGGTGAGCAAATATAGTTCTTCTGCTAGGGTCTCTTCATGGCATTAACAAAAGCAGTGTTTCATATTTTTAAAAATTAAACAAACCTTCTCTAGCATTTTTTCAGTTCTGTCATTTCAAGAAATCTTTGTTGATAGTTGCTTAGAGTCGAGTTATATAAAAACTTACCTCTGGAGTCACAAACCATTCTAGTCTTCTCTTGAAAGACATGATTTAAAGATTTTTCTTTCTATTCTCTAGACATAGCAGAATGTACCACCAAGAAAAATTTTGTCTTTCTTTAGTATGGTGCTGTGTCCTGCAACAGAAATATGCACATATGTTGATGTGAGATTCTTCTTCCACTTCTCTGGAAACTGCAGTTTAGCTTCTGCTGAGGGCTGTTCCAGGCGAAGGTACCATTTTTGCATGGTACATTCACACATCAGAATATTATATGTGAATGCAGGCTCCCGTGCAGATTCCTACAGATGAGTAAGAAAAAGTATTTAAAAACAGTAAATAATTGTGCCTCCCTTTCCTACACAGTAGCTGCTTATTGTGGAGGATAAACAGAAGCAAGTCTTTCCCACAGGGTACCCCAACCTACAGGACATGGACATTGCAGTCAAGGTGACTAATGCATCTGACTGAAGATAGGTTACCTGAATGTCATGGAAGAGGGAACCAAACATAGCTTTGATGCTGAAATAAATTGACTCAGACATTTTTTTAGCAGCAAGCTCTAGAAGATGCACAGAGGGCAACTGGCAACTGGAGAAGGCTCTCACAGGTTATGTTCACACAGAGAATGAAGTATATCTTTAGTGCAACCTTTCACAGTCCACTGTAGAAATAGGCTGAACCAGTGCCATGCTTGTCCTTGGTCTTGTCCACATCAGATGAGATCCCTGATCTTACTGATCTGTTTACATTTGAGCACTGGATATTGCATGTATATCCTATCTGGGAAACAGTCTTCTTATGAGAGTATAAGTTTAAACAAAATGCACCCTACATTCACAAGTGTTAGACAACAAGCTGATGGTTAATTATATGTGTATAAGCAGCAAAAATTTCAGATTAATAAACGTGAAGATCCCTCTACATTCCCTACAGAGTACACTAAACCACGTACTTTTGTCCTACAAAGTTGCTACTAATTTTTCTTTGCAGATATTTCTTGGTATCTTCACAAAGACTGTAATCCATTCAAGGTGTATCTTTTCCAATCAGAATTTTGTGTTGCGAGGCATTGCTACTATTGTACTAATAGTGTTCCTTTAAAACTTTTGAATTCAGATTTCTTTTCTGAATTACTGTCTTTCTGATAGCAGTCTGAGGACTAAAAGATAAAAGATGATAACTCTCAACTTAATTACCTTCTTTCAATAGGTAAAACATACTTCAAATTTAAGTAAAGGTGGTGGGACAATAAGTAATTAAACTGCTTGAGGACAGTTTTTTAGACTCTGTGCCTTATTCAGATAAACATTCAAAGCCTTGCTTTTTCTTAAAAATGGAGTAAACATGAATCTGGAATCAGATTAATTTAATCTGATTCCAGATTCCAGCCTTTTAAAAGAACATAAACCAGTTCTGTAAGATTTTTTTTTTTTTCAATGTATACAGGCATCCAGAGCTTATATTCTCAGTGGTTCTAAGGCATTTAATATCCATTAATTTCCGTAAGAGTTATCTTCCTAAATATTTATTGAGGCTCTGAACAACATCTAATCAGATTTTTGTCTCCAGCTGTTTTTCAATGGGCCTTTAACTGATAAATCACATGAAACTTCTATTCTGTAAAAGTCAAGATGCTATACACAATCAGCCTCTAATTTGATTCCTAAGAAGGTGGCACTAGAAAGCCAGCCAGATAGTCTTCTGTAAAATTCAAATTTGGCTTTGTCATTGTACATAAATTAGTTGTGACAACTGTTGATTTATTTCAGAATTGCTGTTTCTGTCATATCTACTATATTTTAGCGGGGAAAAAGCACAACAGATTTTTTTTCCTTTTAAAAGGAAATTGTGAAACTTTATACACCTTCTTTATTATTTCCTAAGAGAAATACTTCACCCTAGGCTACATTTTCTTTAATTTCAGAATAATTATTAAAGGCATTACTATGCAAAAAAGAATGATATAAGCAGCCTTGGGTAATTAAAAACTAAAGGCAAATTAAAACATCTAAAGCTGGGCTGTGTGTGAAAATCAGACATCATTTATGTCTGTGAAAGAACCTAGTTCTGGTCTATCACAAATATCCAAATAAGTGAGACTGCCATAACCAAATCCAGACCAAGTCTGAGGACCTCCAAAGTACTGGCAAACTGATATGTTACCTTGCTGGTCCAATATGGTAGCCTTTAGAAATTAATATCTCTGAGAAAACAATCACAGATTATTTTCTCATACTGGACTGTACACAGCAGTCCTTAACGTATCATTAATCACTGTTATTTTTCATATTATATTACCAAGAATAAGTTTTAAATGCTTGAGAGATCTGGTTAGCAGTTAATCAGCGTTCTGCAATGCAAAGAACCTTTGTCACTTTAGTGTTGAACTTTGCAGTTATAAGCCTTAAGCCACCAGGGTGAAAATGTAATAGTTCTATGAACTGTATCTTCCACAATAGAAGAAAAAGGCATAATTTTAGATTGAGAAATTTCAAATAATTTAAGATTATGCCTATAACCACTGGGACTGATGTGTTTCATTTTCAAGTTTTGAATTATTTAAAATTAAGTTCAAATTGAAGTGTCATTGGACCATACCCTTGTGGACCTTGGTACTATCAGGTTTGCCAAATGTGCCATCCAGAGTTTTCTGTGAAATCAGCTACCATTCTTACAATTACAGCTAGGGGTAGGAATGTGTGATATGCACAGCATATATGCACAGGTATTATCTTAGTCATACATTTGCACTTGTTTCTTTCTTCAAATATTTGTGAAAAAAAATTATAAAAATCACTTCCAAAGCAACTGTTTCCCCCAGCTCATCCTTTCTTACACTCTTGGCTCCCTTACTACCACTGCCTGGTACCAAGTGACTCTATCAAGGTCCCTCTGGTATCCATCAGTTCCAGTTTGGTTGCATAGAAGCACTTGCTCCTTGTGTGATGAATCAGGTCAACTGCAGAACAGCAGCAGAGTGATTGTGTGACTGACAAACTTCCTTTGGGATACCAGCAGACATGAAAGTACACTGGTAGCAGAGACTTCAATTAATTTGATAGAGAAACTTCACAAGAACTGAGGAGCTACACAATTTTACTACATGAATCTTAAAAAATAACTAGATAAATACATGCAATCTCAGAAGTAATCTTTGGAAATCAGTCTGACATAAATTATCTGTAAGAAATGTTGATCAGGCAAGGATTGTGCTTCAAGATCACTCCTACAGCATTTATCCCTGGTGGTTCATTTATGATGGTCTTAGAGAAAATGCTCAGATAAGGTAAAAACACTGACCAGAGTTATAGAAAAGTTGAAGCCATTTAGGCACTTAGACAGCAAGTTTGTTATTTACTTTGATAGATGAAAAAGGGCCAAAGAGCAGTAAACCAATCCCTTGTGCATTACATAAAAAACATTTCCATTTATAATCTAAGTCACCTACTGGCTCAGTAATTCTAGTATCAAGGATGTAATAAGCTTAAAAGTTGCTCTACAGTACTGAGTTGTAGCAAAGGCAAGCACACGCTAATTTTAATTTGTACACCAGATTGTAGACTAGCCAAACATACTCAATATAGAGTACATGTCTTATTGATGAAGGTCAATACTATTTTAAATTCAACATGCAATTGTTGCAGCAGGGGCAAGGTGGTCAGGGGCTGCAACCTTCTGAAAGCGTCCCCGGCTGAGTCGGTATCGCGCCAGAGGTCACTTCCCCTACGGATTTGCTCGCGCTCATTCGCTCGACGGATTTTCTTGGGGCGCATTTGTGGTAAAGGAATGAGGGAGAGGTCTTCTCGTGAGTTCCGCAGGGAGGGCTGTATTGCCAGCAGGCACGCGAAGGGTCCAGAGGAGAAGACGGGGAGAGCACGGCAGGCTCAAGGTGAAATACGGGGGTGGAGAGAGCATCAGGGCCAATGGGGTGAGGGCACAGGGGCAGTACAGAAGTGATGTGAGGGCCGGGGGATCAATAAAGGAACCCCAAGGGAGGGACTACAAGGTAAGGGCCAATGGGGGGACAGGGAGAGGAGTAGGTTCTGGCAAGGAGCACATATAAGGGAGAAAAGGGGCAGGGAGGCCAATGGGCCAATTAGAGTACCGAACTGGGGTACATTTGCAGAAGGCAGGTGAGGCACCTTTCCTCACCCTAACTGGGGAGGTGAACTAGGAGGCTTCCCTCCAAGGGGCAAGTGTGGTTGAAGTGATCAGCCTTGCAGCCTCCACATGCAATTATGAATTTTTTACCTGAATTCCATTTCAAGTTCTGGTTCTGGCTTTTTATTTCTGTCATTTGCCTCCAGGCATGTTTCAAAGTGGTCTGAGGACCATTTTTACCTATGATGCATTTGTTAGTACATGAAAATTGCCTTTGTTAGGTAAACCTCATACTTTAATGTTTTCAGTTTATTAACTTGAAAATTATAATCTTAACTTTTTCAAAAACTGTGTATGTTCTTAGTGAGTTCTTTGCAGCACAGGTTTTTTTTGTCCTATGCCATTGGGAGTGAAGTCTGCTGAAAGCAGACTGAATGAAAATTGTTTTGACACCTTTGCTGAAAGAATTTTAAGATCTTTTTTGTCAGTTGCAATTATACTGTTGGGTAAGGAATCCAAAACCAATGGTCTCATTAGTAAGCGTTTCAGTAAAAACTGCCATCCATTGTGACAAGTTATATTAGATGTTATAAATTCTCCTGCAGTCAATGATACTTTTGTATATATAAAAATATATTTTCACTACGCATGCCAAAAATCTCTCACATTTTAGCTTAGATCATCACAAATTAAATTAGCAATTAGTCTAATTCTCAAAGATAATCTTTTTCATATGATTGAATTGACAATGTGATTTCTGTAGGATGGAATAAACTTATTGACATGAATACCAAATACAGCTGTTCATGCACTTCATATCTATGCAGAAAATGTATACCAAGTGCGAAACAATTTCTTTTATCTTTATCTTGCTCCAATTACTTTTACATCCCTGCTTTTGGCAGCATGAGTTTGTTTGTTCTGACCCTCCATACTCCTGTTATCTCACCCACCTAGCCTCATGTGGTGGTGCACCTCCCCGCCCTCACAATCTCCCAAGAGTAATTTGCTTGAAAAAATTTGATCTCATGCGGATGATGTAACTTTGATGCAAACTAATTGCAAGAGTTAATAAAGAATTTTTTTAACAGGATACAGAATAAGTGTAGAGAGATTTCTACCCTTATTTAAAGTTAATTCCAGCAATAACAAATATATGTCAGAAAAAAAGTGCAGTAATCTGCATTTTTAGGTCCCCACCATAAAAAATATGGAAAGTGCTGAACACTGTGAACCCAGAAGAATATTTTGTTTTTTTAAAAAATATAAGTATTTAGCATACTACAAAAAAATCACTTAACACCTGGTGAGACTGGTTTTTATGAGCTATTAAATGAATAGCATTCTCCAAACTTCCTCATCTTAAACCTGTGTATGACTCAAAGCTAGTGCTATATTGCTGTACTTAGTCCTATTACAGTATGATTATTTGGAAATCTGCATTTGGAAACATTTGCCAAGAGAAAACACAAGATTGCAAATAGCAAGAAATGCACTCATTTGCCTTGAATACACTGCAAGCATTTTCACATAGATTGCAGTAAGTTCAGCAGTCTATGACAATCTGCACATTTTCTGCACATGCATCTTATTCCTTGACTGCGCATTTTGTCAGCTGGACGAATGTACCTTCCACAGAGAAGCCATGTGGTCCATGACTGTCCCAAAGTGAATGTACAGTAAAAATGATTAGAGCACTACCTTGTTCCCTGAAGAGTCCTGCCGATGCCCCATGTGCACTGGTAGCCATGGATAAAGAGAATTTGTCATCCTATCCCCTTTCATATAAAGATGAATCCCTAAAGGCTCTGGCATGCAGCGTGTGGCCATCTAATTTTTTAATCTGTTGCTGCTCATTGGTAATGCTTCAGGAGCAAATCAACATCAGTAATTGCAGGTGACATGCCCATAAAACCCTCATGGGACACATTTTACCTGGCCTTGCCTGCTGCCCTGGTCAGTTGGTCAGCCTTTGTTGTGCCAGAACTTCCACAACCTAGATACATTGTCACCACAAATCACCCACAGACAACCTGGATTGGGACTGCATGGACAATTGATGCAATCATACCCAAAGTGTCTTGCGAATCCTGAACTGACTGTCATAGGCTGAAGGAAGCATGACTCTGAAGAAGCAACGGGTAGGAAATGTTAGAAAGGGATGTGCTCTTTCTTTGCAGAGGTTTTTTTAAGAAAACTGCAACATAATCACTCCATACTTGCATTGTTAGCACAGAGTTTAGCCCTTATTTCTTAGAAGTATTCTCCTACCCATCTGGTGGGATGTTTCTAACCAGTGTCAGCTGAAGTGACATCATGACAAAGACGGAGGAAGATCTATAAATAAACTAAGACAGCAAAGACTGTCAGACAAACCATAGACAAATTATATTATTCTGATGACATAAAACAGGAGCAAGGGCAGTAGGCAGGATGTTATTGCAACATCTCGCAGAAGTCACCTCAATGTTGAACTCACATAATTTTTTTTTTTAATGAAAGCCAATAGTGCAATTAAACATTGTGTTTGTAGTCTTGAAGGGTTTGGATGACTATGTATGTGTAGAGACCTATGGGGTATGTATCTAGCCACCAAACCCAAAAGTTTTGGGTTGTAAATATAACCACTCTTCCATGATGGAGGAATAGACTACATCAATGCATATTTGAAATGCCCAGTATGATTTGGCTTAAGGAGCAGGGAGCAGTCCATGGGCTGTATACTTAAAGTAGCACAAAGACAGTTTCTGTGCCAAACTAAGCCTCCAGTCTGTTTAGAATCCACATGGCATTTGATATTGCTTGTTAAAAACTTCACAGATTGTGCTTTCCTTTCCCTGCCTATGATAGCATCTGAGTTCTGAAACTAGTACGTATTGAACCTTGATGAAAAGGGACTTAAGATGATCATACTTATTCCACAAGGGGCACTTTGTTGCACACATAATTTGAAAAGATTTCCTGCTAAAACTGCTTAGATTTATATATTTCTTTGCATTCAATTTCCTCTTTAGTTTTAAAAGATACATTACAAGCTTATATGCCAATATATGGCCTGGATGCATAAGTTTCCCTTTGCAACATTAGTGATATGTATTTTTCTTCTACAGTCAGCCTACAAATTACTAATTGTGTCCCTTTTAGTGTAGTCTTCCAACTTCTGAATTCCTTCTACCTTTTTGTTCTCGTTCAGAGTTTGTTGATCATATGTGCCATAAGAATGTGTCCGCTGAATATGAATAAGACTATTACTCTGATTCTGGATTACAAGCCTCATAGTCTTCCAGTATATGTTTTCCAGTTCATTTGTGATATGTTAAAAATAACTACTTTAGGCAAACTTGTCATCCACCAATCTCTTTGCTGACAGTACTGAGGATTCCATCTTCACTGCAGTGTTTTAAATGACATATCTACACCTCACTGATTCTATCCATGCAAGATACCATTATTTCTTTCTTTGCTTTTTTTGATTCAAGCTCTTTCATTTCAATTTGGCTCTGACTTGACGACTTAGAATACAGTAGTACTGGCTGAGTCAATGCAGATGTTTCTTTTGTTGTTTTTTTAGTTGGTTTCTTTTACATAGTTAGTATGCAGTAATAGAACTAATGTTAGTGAATCTTTAATATTTCACTCTTCTTCTGGTTTTATGCAATACATAGAACTGGGATATGGCTAGATCAGGGGAGGTCCCAGAAGAATATTACAGAAAACCCACATCCCTTGAAAATCCTGTTCTCGGAAAAGAAGTATTCTCCAGACAAAAGAACCCTTCTTCTTGCCAGGAAAGAAGAGAGTTTTGTTCTTTGCCAAGAGAATGGGCTGTCCTTGATAAACTTCCTCTTATATTAGCTATGAATAAATAATCTGTTTTGATTTTGAATGTATTTCTTTTGTCAGACAACCTGTGGGATTTGTGTGTGAAAATCTGGTAATAATTAATATCTTCAATACTGATGTGACATTTTGATTAATTTCCTTTTCCTGTACTCAAGGTCTAACTTCATGCTTTCAGTATAGAGAATATCTTTTCCTTCCCACATTCTGTCCTCATGTAGCTCGTAAGATCTCTATGGGTTTATAATTATTATATCATGTTTTCTATTTCCAGAATCAAGATGTGTTTTCATTTCCTGGCAGGCCATATTAAGGGAATTTTCATAATTCAAGATGGATCTCTTTCTTCCTCTACTGCCACACACCAAACCAAAATGATTTACCTCTTAGTAAGTCTATTTCCCCATTTCCTTTTGAAATTCTAAAATGATCATGAATTCTCCTGTTTTGATATTTAAGCTTTTCTTTTTCTTAAACAAATCCCAATTGTCGCATAGGGGGTCCGGTGCAGCCGGCATCAGCACCAGCGACCTTCCCAGTCAGAGCGCGTCCCGCAGAGCACAGCTCTTCCAGGAGTGCTGACAAATCTCCCTGGGCAAGGGGCGATTCCAGCAAGTGTAGCAACTTCTCAGCTACAAGTGATTTCAGCTCTAGCGATATCAGCTCTTTGTGAATTCAGCTCTTTGCGAAATCACCCAAGGCAAACACGTGGACAGAGAGACAGGAGCCTCGCACAGCAGCTCTGCAGAGGTCACCTTTATTGCCCGGGCACACCGCGAAAGGGAGGCCAGACGCCAGACTCCTTGTTTCAGGGGCAAAAGCTGGGCTTTTTATGGGAAAGATAGGAGGTGGGACAGAAACCAGCTGGCCAACAGGGTACAGGCTATTGGAGAAGCAGGGCATGTTGGGATCTCACCCTGACCCAGGGAAAGGCGGCTTATCTCTTAGCTTCTCCAGGGGAGTACAGCACACTTTTGCCTCGAGGGCTCCCAGCCCTCCACACCCAATGACTTTTTATATGATCAAAGCTATGAAAATCATACTTGTTATTCAGATTAGAACTGTTGTCAGCCTTGGATCCATTTTTTACCTATCTTGTCAGTTCAAATCTTAAAAAAATGCTGATTTTTATTTAATTTACAATATATCAGAAATTTCATGAGAAAAACCATCTTGGAAGTTTTGAGAAGAGGTATTGAGAAATTTATAGCAATAGGTAAATATCTCAAGAACACCTCTGCTGTCTTAATAAGTATCTTTCCCTTACAATGTGGACAAACCTCTGAAATGTAATCTTCATGCACTACATTCCTCTGGAAGGTCACAAACTGGCAGAGTTTAACTCCAGCCAGCAACTAAGCCACTTGCTCACTCCACCTACCCCCAGCTGGGTGGGACAGAGAATCAGAAGACCAAAAGTGAGAAAATTGTAGGTTGAAATAAAGACAGTTTAGTGGGACAGAAAAGGAAAATGTTAATAATAATAAGAAGAAGAAGACTAGGAAAATAATTAGAATGTATAAGCAAGCAATGCCAACGAAAAGAGTTGCTCACCACTCCCAGCCAGTTGCAATCAGTGGCTGCCTGGCCAGCTTTCTCTCCAGTTTATATACTGAGCATGATGCCATACATTAGGGACTATTCCTTTGGCCATCTTGGGCCATCTGGTCCTGGCTGTGTCTACTCTAACTTTTTGTGTGCCACCAGTCTCCTTGCTTAGCATAAACACTATTTACCAACAACTAAAACATCACTGTGTTATCAGCACCATTATCATGTCAAATCCACAACACAAGTCTGTACCAGCTCCTAGGAAAATGAGTCACCTCTATACCAGCTGAAACCAAGACACAGACTAGCACTGTGAATTTCATTTTTTGTACTGTTGCACATTCTGAATTAGATCTTACATTGACTGGGCTAGTAAATAAACATATTTCTCTAGTTTAGAGAAATGGTTTTTAAATGTAAGAGTATGAGATCCTAAATTAAAAATGCTATCACTAGACTATTTCTTTAGTGAATTTGTTAAGAAAGTTTAATTTCATCCTCTTTTATAGGTCAAAAGCATAAATTGCTGGAAATTAGGCATGTACTTAATTATGTAGATACTGGTTTGCGTAAGCATCCTTCATGAAGCAACACATTCCAGAGAAAAAGTTTGCCATTATCTTTTGGCCATTAGCACAGGGTAAGAATCAGCTCTTACTACTCATATATGTCTTTTTTGGTTGGCAACAATTACACATGTGAAAAAGCCTAAATCATACATTAAAACCAGATCAAGCAGTGGTTTCCACTGTTTCTCTACTTTATGTACTTTGAAAACAAAAATAAAAGGAAATTTTCTATAAAGTATGTTTTCCTCCTTTTACATTAAGGCCATAGCTGTTAAGGGATAATGTATTTAAGCTGAAAAACTCCTAATAACACAGACATAATGAAAAGCTTGACAAGTGTTTAATAACGATACTAAGCAACTATTCTGACACTGCAAAACGTGATCAAAGCCAATCACAGACACTTTTCCTGGGTTATATACCTCCAAACTACTAAACTGTTAAATTACTAGCCATTAAGCTCAATCTCATTCCTGTTTCTTTGCACAGAGATAAAAATGGAGCATTTTGATGAACAACTCAATGTCAGAAACACCATCAAAGTTCATCCTCATCAGCAATCTTCTTTTCCAGGGGCATCTTTTGGTTTTAAACAGCAGTTATGGTGACAGTAATGATTCCAGTGTATCTCTGATTCGAATATTGCAAAAAGATTTGTGTTACATGTAGTTAACCTGTACTTACTATTTCCTCCACACTCCCTGTTAAATGAGTAGACACATTCAGTCGGAAGCACAGTAAGAGGAAAGTATGTTGTCAGTCCTGGTAGAGGACCAGGCTGGGGTAAGCATGCCTTAAAAACTCTGGACGCTCTTTTTTCTATCAGCTAGATCCTCTTCAGTTACTGAAGTCAGGAGGCCAGGAAGAATTGAAGAAAGAAAAGGAAAACTCTTGCACTTGAAGTATTCCTAGGGCTGAAATTAACCTACAAAGGGAAACGGGTAGTGTTTAGCATACACAGAGATCACTGAAGATCTCACATTAGCATTTGGGTTCTACAAGTAGGAGCTGTCTGTGATTAAAACTTGTTGTTTACAAAAGGAAAAATGCAATTTTTGGAAGCAAATATGAGAAGCCTGGTGTAGTGGAGCTGTAGCACCTGGTCCGAAAAGAATTAAATTTTTGACCAGGGTAATCGTAGAAAGACATGCTTCAAAACCTACCTGTGTTCACATTTCAGCTAATAACAGTGAAGAAAATGGGGTTAATACCAGCACTTGATTTTGTTTGAAGGGCAAAACCTTCTAAACTTTCCTTAAAGGAACAAAGACTTTCATCTACTTGTTCCATGAAGTTTAGGGTCGAGCCCCTCACCTACTGACTTGAATTTTTACTGTTGGGTTCCATCCACCAGATAATCATTAAAATATACAATGGATCATCACAGTGCCAGAGCCTGAGAATTCCATAAATGAGTGTCATATCAGAGAACACATGACTGAAAGAATTTAAAACTCGTGCTTCTTATGAGGATTTAGGCTGAAGTGCATAACTTAAGTTGAATATGAGTCTTTATCAAAATGGATATCTGACATTCTAATATGGAAATTCAGGTGCCTTCATATGAGACTACAGGTTTCTTAGGACCAGTACTTAGGTATCTAGAGCTATATACCTTATCTACATCATATATATATTTTTATATATATGATATATAGACACACACGCAGACACACACGCAGACACACACATAGACGTGCATCAAGATGAACAAACAAATGTGATAATGATATACATGTAATATAAATATATACACATATACATTTTAAACTATGAGAAATGGCTCTATTGGCTAAAATGCCTCTTTGGAGACATGTTTTATGGAACGGGTATGTTGTCACGTAAAACTTTGACTAGGATAATTATAATGTATTTCAATATCAAGGCAAGGTGTAAATCAAGACACTTTACAGTTTTGCTTTCAAAAACCCTCTGAAAAACCTCATATATTCAACTGGCTTTTAAGATGTATGAATGTGTATAAAAAGCTGTGTTTCATTGTTGAAAATGTTGTTGGTAATTCATGGGCCTTAGCAGAACACATATATTCATCCTGGCAAACCTATGTGTTCTCACTATTGTTCATCACCTAAGAATATAAATTAAACAAAATGTACAGGTGACAAAATATGAGCGTGAAGGACTCTGAAGACTTTTTTTTATATTTCATGAATGTTTCAGTGTTTCTTCAACTTCCAGATAAGTGAAGTGCCAAATTAAATTACCCCACTAGTTATATTGTGAAAAAGAGTTGAGAAAAAATAAGTGACACCTCTGATCTTATCACATTTATTTGGGGAATGCCCAGATTCTCCCTTTTGAATCTCCAGGTGGAAGCTGGGAGAGCGGAGTAACTCCCATCATAAGTGAGAGGCAGATGAGGGACCCCTTGATGAAACTGAATTGCCACAAGTCTATGGGGTCTGATGAGATGCATCCCAGGGTTCTGAGGGCGCTGGCTGATGCTGTGGCCGAATCTCCGTTATATTTGAAGAGTCATGTCAGTCAGGAAAAGTCCCTGGTGACTGGAAAAAAGGAAAATATCACTCTGATTTTTAAAAAGGAAAGAAAGGAATCCCTGGGGAACTACAGACCAGTGAGCTTCACCTCCGTGCCTGGGAAAATCATGCAGATTTTCATGGAAACAACATTAAGGCACATGCAAACAAAGGTGATCAGGGCACTGGGGCATGTCTGCTATGAAGACTGACTGAGAGGGTTGGGTTGTTCAACTTGGCAAAGAGAAGGCTTTGGGAACACCTTAGAGCAGACTTCCAGTACTTAAAGAGGACTTCTAAAAAAGAGGAACTGGAAATTTTTACAAGGTCAAGTATTGGTAACACAAAGGGAAACAGTTATAAACTGAAAGAGGAGAGATTTAGGCTATATATTTGGAAGAAATTCTTTACTGTGAGGGTAGTGAGGCACTGGAACAGGTTGCCCACAGAAGTTGCAGATGCCCCATCTTTGGAAGTATTCAAGGCCAGGTTGGATGGAGGCAGAGCAACCCCGTCTGGTGGGTGACACCCCTCCCTGCAGCGGAGGATGAGGACTAGATGATCTTTAAGGTCCTTTCCAACTCAAACTATTCTATGATTCTATAATTAATCATCCATTTCAGGTTAAATCCTCAGGTAGTATAAAATAGAGTGGTTCTATTGAAAAAAAACACTGTATCTATAATTTTTTCATTAATGTGAATGTTTTGTTAATCATAACCACCTCCATAATCTTGATTATAGCAAAATATATACATTTATGTAGGTTAGTAAGATTTAGCTATGTCTCACAAATATTTCTGAAAACATTGAATTAATTTTGTGAGTTAAGTTTTCAGAGCAAATTCTGGCTAACTTGTTGAAGAAAACCTTTAATTTTGCTTTAAAGCTAGGCTTTTAATCCACCAAATACTATCTAAGATAATGCTGGCAAAACACCTTTTTTTAATCTCTCAAGCAGCTTGTCTGTTTATCGCAGTACCAGATCAAAAGGACATGTCAGATTTCAGATAATCTAAAACTCACAGAATGGTTGAAATTGGAAGATCTCCTTGTCCAACCTCCCTGTTTAATAAGGGATATCTAGACCAGCTTCCCTGGACTATAGGCAGATGACATCGGAATATCTCCAAGGACGGAGACTTGTCCTGGATACAGTGGAAAAAGAAGGGAGGAGTATATAGCACAGTTTAATTCCATACCTCTTTTTTTGGATTTTGCATTAATATTGTTGTTATTGCTTTCATTTTTCTTATTTCATTGCTGAGGGGTTTCTTCCAAGTAAATAGCTTTTATCTCAACTGTGAAGGTCTGTTTTCAGTCTCTTTTTCACTGGGACAGGGGATGGGAAGAGCACAGCTTCAGTAGGGTTTAATTTCCCAGCTGGTTTTTCAACTAGCACAAGACTACATAAAGTCTTTGGGCAATATGTGCACAAAGAAGTGTTTCCTACAGTTCAGCAGGAACTTCCTCTGGCTCAGTTTGTGCCAGTTGCATCCAGTCCTGTCACTGGGCACCACTGTAAAGAGCCTGCTTCCATCTTCTTTGCATCCTCCCTTTAGGTATTTATAGACATTGATAAAATCCCCAAGCCTTCTCTTTCTGGCTGAGTAACCCCAGCTTTCTCAGCCTTTCCTCATAGGAGAAATATTTCAGTCCCTTCATCACCTTTGTGGCTCTTCCCTGGACTCTCTCCAGTATGTTCAGGTTTCTCTTGTACTGGGGAGCCCACAGTTGGACCCAGCACTCAGGTGTGGCCTCACCAGTGCTGCGTGCAGGGGATGGATCACCTCCCTTGGCCTGCTGGCAGTACTTTGCTCAATGAAAGCCAGGATACCAATGACATTTGATGAAAGGGCACATTGCTCTGGACTTATCTGGCAACATGCTAAGATAGAGACACACATAGACAGGAAAGTCCAACCTGAAATATCATTACAAATTTATCAACATAGATATTTGAGAAAGTGTCCTAAGGGAGGTGTTAGTTCTAAATAGTAGTTATTAAATGACTGCTGATTCAAACTGAATTTTGAAATATCATTCCACTGATACTTCTTCCCATTTCTTTGATATCTGAATGTATACAAGAATGTTATAAAAAGACAGAATGTCTGTTATGTGAAGATAACAGGAAAATGAGTACAGATAACACCAACTGTTGAGATATATCTATCTAAATTTTTTGTAAAAATGTCTGATTTAGCTTTTGAAAATGACATATTTTTTAATAATATAAACTAAATTTAGTCATTTAATATAACATAAAATTAGCTAGATGTGGAGGACTGCTTCTGTCACACTGCACACTTGTTTTTTCTTATTTATATAACTTAGCTTTTGGAAAGTGTTGAGACTAATCTAGGAGGCCAGATGTTGGTGAAGTGCTTCTAGGAACCGTACTTAGAGCAGTCAGAAGAAATCAAGAGCTTGACTTGATCCATGTTGTGCAAAAATTGAGACAAAGCCTGCCTCAGAGGGTTGCAATCTAAATGAAAATGACAGACAATGAGTAGCAAGCACATAATAAGCATCAAATTGCCTTGGTGCCAGGGTCAGTATTACAGTTCAAAGACAAATCCTGTTATCTAATGTATTTTATAGTCACTTTCCAAGAAAAGTCTATGGAAAAATAATTTATACTTCATTCCTTCCTACTATTTATGGATCTACCTTTAATTAAACACAAAGCTCTTTTCAGGTCATCTTTTTAAAATTTTTTGATCTTGTGAGTAGGGTTATTTGCTTATATGTAACATGCAATTAGATGTTAGATGGAATTTACAATTGGAATTGGCTGAACAGGTTGCATTTAGAATTTGATGAAGATAGTAGCATGATTTAAACTTCATATTAGACCTAGCTATTGCTTTAACCTGCAGAATAATTGAAAGATAATTAGGATAATAGAAATAATTTCGATAGGAGTCAGAACATTTTTCTTTACAATCTGTAGACATAAACTATTTAAAATCAGAATTAAGAAAGAATCCTCAAAAAGCTTATTAATTGGAGATCCCTGATCACTTTAATGAATGACTTACAGTAATAGTTTGCAGAATATTATAATTATATGAAGTGAATATGAAAGAACAGCTAACCATAACTGATATTTTCTTCTTTTCATCTTATTGAATTTTCTTACAAACAGTTTCTTCCAAGGGAACTGTGTTAGGACAATGCCAATAATTCTTGAAAAACTTCTAAAGTTTAAAAAATTATTGTGATTTAAAGTAAATTTTAATGCAAACTAATTTTCCTCTATTTAGTATAAATGTCTGTAATCGTGATAATTTTTGTTGCATGAAATAGTTACAGAGGTAATCTCCATGTGGTGGTATTATCCTTCAGCCTAGAATAACTATAAAGAGATGTGCAGAAAATTAGCAGCAAGACTGAATCTTCCACTAAATTAATGATTATGATTTAGACAAATTGTTTAGCTAAAATTATGCTAGTCACAGCACTAAATAATTTATAAGAATTATAAGAAGTAGAGTAGTTTTGAAGATAATTAACAAAAGCATTAGCTTTTCTTTAATAGTAATTTTAATACTCAGGGAAAATAAAGGGTTTTGAGTTAGAGATATCACATGTAACTGATTTGTGGTTGACAAAACTACGACAAGCAATTTAGAGAAGAATACAATTTTACTGTTAAAAGGAAGGGTTAAAAAATTTAAGATTTATACAATGCATAAGCTATCTAGCACGATCACCATTCTCCATTAGGACACCCTGTGAACGCAGAGCCTTAACATAAACACTCATACAGTCCATGAGAGAAGCATACAAAATCCTCGTTGTCAGCTCTTGTTGTTCCCTAATGTTATTTCTCCTAAGAACAAGTAAACTTTGTAAAGCAAGTTTCCTGATGTACTTTCCTGCAACTTTTAAAATCTGTGATCAAAATTTCAAAATGGAATCAGTGTTTGGTGTATCTTTCTGTGCTATTTTCTATTTTGATTTTGAACACTAAATGAATATGTTACAGGAAAGCTAAAGAATCTGACATTTCACTACACTTAGCACTACACTTTTTACAAAACTGTTTTAGAAAATAGTCTTTGCCTATATTAAGAAGTTCTAGAATTGTAAAGAGAAAACAAAACTGCACAATCTTGATCAATCATGGGTGTTTAGAAAAATTTCTGAATATTAAGTCCATATTTTGAAAATATTAAGGTTTCTCAATTCAAAACCTAAGCTGAAAATAAAATACTTTTTATTTTTTAGCAGATTCTGGAGGCAATGAAACAAAATTTCCAGAGTAATGGATATGGTTTTGTTGTTATCAAACTAATGAGCTGAAGCTTTCTGCCTCCAGATGTACTCTTCAAGGGTGAGAAAAATATTATTATGTCAATTCTAGTAATTTAACAATTTAGTAGTTTGGAGATATAAGGCCTGAGAAAAAAATTTCTGTTCTGGCTTCAATCCAATTTTTGCAGTACCATTACAATAATCACTTGTAAATTAGTAGTGGCAAGTATTTGTTGTTGCAGGAAGCAGTATGGAGCACCATATTTCATTATAGACCTTAGGATGGCCTTGTTTTTAATCCTCTTGCCCTTTAATACAGAATCACAAGAGAAATTTTCTTACATTCTCTATGATTATACAGTTATGATTTTAAAATATTTATAGTTATGTAGTTATGATTTTTAAAACCTCTTGATGAAAAAATATTTTAACACTAACCATTTTTTGAGAGAGAACACCAAAATAATTCTAAAGTCTCACTATCTGCATTAAGAAGGCAATTTTGACAGCATCACTAAAACCAAAAAGAATTAAAGACCAGGTGGTCAAGTTCTATTTTAAATAGAAAAAAATAACCTAAACCAAAAATGAACAAGAAAAAGTAAAACAAAAACCCCACATACATGCTCCATAATGTGATTCTTTGATTTCTAATTTGAAACACAAGCCTTTAAGTATGATCTGCTTTTCACTTACCATTTATATTTCTGGATTTAATTTTTCATGCAGCACATTTGGAAATACTATTAGCAATGATAAAGCCCAAATACAGAGGATAAAGAATAATTGACAATGTTTAAAGTAAACAGATACCTCCCTTTCCTCTGAGGAATGTGCTTCTGCTGTGAATACTGATACATCTTTTGACATTGAAAGTGATGAGTTAGGTGTAATTTCAGATCAAGACTGCAGATTACAAGGTCAAAAGCTATCCACTTGAGATAAATCTTATGTCACCGTATAGAACTTAAAAACCTTAATTTAGAAATTCAGTATCAGAATAAGCAGAGTACTATTGCTCAACTATTCATGTGCCCTTTTTCTTTTTAAATTTACTTCTGAGAGAGGTAATAGTTATGATTTAACTTGAGGCAAAAGGTAACAGAATAAAATAGGAAAGCCAAGTTGGACCTCTTGTAATGCCTTTGGATTCTAATCTAGTAAAATTAGATTTTCTGAGTAGACACACATGTTAAAAGCAAACATTCCATAAAGTGTCCAGAGTGGACATGAACATGGTCACGGCCTCAGCCACAGGAATCAGACTGATTTACTGTCAGACTGGACATCTCTGCTGTACCTTGCCATGTAGAAAAAAAGATTTGGTAGCTTGTTCTGTGGGCAGGAAGCAAGAAATCATGATGAGAAGAATACTCTGAACAGCTCCAATAGGAACAATCAGTCTGATTCCCACTCTCTGTAATAACTGCCTGTGAAAGTATCTACCAGCTTGCAGGGTATCTACTCCTGAAGGATTCTGAATTCTATTTCCCTGGTCAGAATTTTTTAAAAGAAAAAGCCAAATAAACCTGATTTTTTTCATATGTCTTTGAAAACAATCAGACTCCAAAATGACTGTTACTATACCTGCTATATCTTTCTTTCTGAAAATATAAATATCAGATCATCACTGTCCTTTTTATAACCAAAGAGATCAGATGAATTATGCTCCCCATTATCAGATTTCACACCAATAAGTGTAGACAAAAAAGAAATCATAGGACCAAAAATTTATCTGTAGCTATGCAACTATTGCAGAATTGCTCATGGAGATGGTGAAATGTAGTTCCCAGGTAAAGAGGGATAATTTTTTCTCCACAAGTAAATTTCAGAAAGCAGACCAGAAAATCCACAGTTAAAAAACTAAACACAAACAGGTCTTAAAACCATAACACATAACAACTGCATGTCAGTGCATTGTAGCATTCAACAACACCAAAAGAATTGCTGGCAAGATCTTACAAGAGCTTCAGCAATCCAATGACATGGCCAGAAAGAGAGGGAAAAAAATACAGCTCTCATATTTCACTGGAGCCTCAACATTCCAAAGCCAGAATCACCAGTAATGAACCACACTGGCAGGTTACATCACCATCACGCTTAGTTCTGACAGCAACCGAAAGTGATCGAAATATGTTTAAATTATATGTCTTCAAGTTGCTGTGAAACAACAAGTAAAAGATAGAGCAAAGGTTTTTCTGATATAAAATATGTGAAAATCGATCTCTAGAGCAGTCTCATGTGACAGGCAACATAAAAGATTTTTTGCTAAAAATTATCTTGTCATTATAAAAACAAAAATTAGAATTAATACAATGCTAAACGGTTAAGATTTAAACACTGTTTAATCACTGGAATCTTCCAAGTCTGGCAGCAAATTCTTCCAGATACTGAGACAGAGATTTGACCCCAAACTAGAGACACATGAAGAAGACATAACTTGTATGACTATGGAAATTTAAAATGGTCACTGAGACCAGCACAATTTATTTAGCTCAGACCTAGAATCATTGGCCTGTTTACTGAGTCTTCCAGTCAGAGTGCTAGCTGATCTCAACCACAGATTTGACCATTAAGTTATTCTTATTAATTTTCTGATCCTTGTTAGTTGTATTGCCCTTACTCACATCTGCACTTAGATACATCAAGGTTTTAGGCTTTAGATTGATGATATGTTTAGATTTGCCATTGTTTGCAGCCACCCTAATAATTTCTGCTCTCTTTTGTAGCCTCCAGTTGAGACAATCCATTAGAGTTTGCCTTAGGCAAATCCATTAGAGGTTGCCTTAGATAAAGTTTCCTTTTTGTCATAGAGTGCAAGCATGCTTGCCAGGTAGTTGCTGAAAGTAAAGACAGTTGCAATCAAGAAAGTGAAATAAACATTTTGACAATTGCTAGGGAAATTAGAATGTAACCTAGGAGTACTCTTCTTTTGTTGGATTTCTACTTTTCAATATATGGTTTGCCATTAATAAAATAATGGAAGTTTTATTAGTTTCTTATTAAGCAGGGCACTGACAGGCTCTTTCCAGAAATATAGTCTCAGAGTATCATATGACAATCAGGAGCGTTTCATGTCCCATTCATGTCCAACACCAAACCAAAACCAGATTACATTGCTTGTGGTAATACTGGTACAGCCAAAATTAGCTATCTGCAGTAAATCAAACTTCTTCCAGCAGTAACAGAGACAGAAATTTATACGTTACTGGTAGAAGGAATAGATTAGATGTTATTATGATGTTGTTTCTAATTCTCAGTTTTAACCTTAGACTTCTAACTCACATTAAAGTACCAACTTGTTAATTTCTACTGATTCTCTAATGACGAGTTTCCTCTCCTCCTCAGAAATTTATGTACTATATTCAATAGTACCATCTGTTGGCAAAAACAAACCAGATATTTACCAAACAAATAAACATTAATAGCTAAAATAATTTATTGACTTGGAAAATATGATTCCATACAAAAAATTTTACTTTTTTTTAGCCTTTGTTTTCTGTTATATTCTCCCCACTTCCTCTGTTTGTGTAAACAGAACTCCTCCAAAACTCTCTTATGGTTGAATTTAAACCCAGTACTTGGGAAAGTAGTTGCTTGATCCATCTAGTGCTCTTCACCAGCCTGAGAAAACCCCCTAATTTTCTCTCTTAAATAAAATGATATGCTTAAATGCCATTAGAACTTGAGTTTTCCTGTACATTTTGACATTAAGCTAATTCTCACAGTTTATATAAGAAAATAAATTTTAATATGGAAGTATTGTAATTCTGATATCAGAATTCTCTAGGGTTTTTTATTTAGTTTTCAGGAATGAAGGAAAGAAGGGAAGAAGGAAGGAAGGTATTTCTCTGACCTTCATCCATGGTTTTGTATTTCAGGCAGGTGGAAAAAAAAAAATTCTGTCATTGATCTCCACTGTGTATGTTTGTATGACAGAGACAAGTTTTCCAGAGTTTAAGAAAGAGCAGTATTTCCCTCCATTTTGTATTTAAATTATTATCTCTTTCTATTTGAGTAAAGACAGTCAGGAGAAACCTGTTAGTGAAAACATTTTCAAATCGGACACAGATTGCACTCTTTTGGAAATAAGGTGTTTCCTTTAGTTTGCACAAATGAGCCATTATTGCAATGGTTTCTCTGAGTTCAAGTTTGGTATCTATTTATTTGCATTTTTGCAAGTGAGCAACTTATTTTCCACCACAACACTACATTATATTCTGCACATGGAAAAAAACCAACTTAAAAACTAAACAACAACAAAAAAACCCAACCCAGTTCACTTACAGACCACTCTTCTATTCTTCTGTTTTAAAGATAATTTATGATAATGACTTTCTAGTCTTTCTTGAATGAGGCACCCTAAGGTCTAACAGACTTCAATGGAATATTTATAATTTCCTTAATGCTGTATATTTTGAATCAAAAAATCAGCTGCTAATGTGATAGAAATATTAGCAAGTTGCAGCTCATATCTTCAGACTTCTTATTACTGTGCCATATTACAACACTTTTTCTCAGAAATTGATCATATTTCTTCTCATCACTGATATGTCAGGATATTCACAAGATTAAAAAAATCCAACAAAACAGCCTGAACTGATTCAGTAAAATATATTGTAGCCTTCTATTAAATTGAAGGTTAGTCTAGAGGCTTTAATTTCTGTCTCTCCACTACCATTTAGTGGTCTATTATTTGACATATTACTTGTATTATACCACTATTAAATATGTGGATATAGTTTATGAACTTATTTTTTTGTACGTATGTAATTCCTTTGTGGGTTTTCTTCTTATGCAGATGCCAGTCTGGCAGATAGAACACACCCCCCTGCACATACAATTTTGATTTATTTGATTACTTTTGATAGCCTTCATCCATTTGTATTACAAGTACCTATTAGCTTTCCTTGACTGAGGATATTAAGAAACAAATATGTTTGTATATGATTAGTCTTTCAAGACATAGAATCCATCATAAAACAATATAAAAGGGCTTTTTTTTTCCTTTGATGGAGGAGAGTCTGATTCTGTTCAAAGATTTCAGAATGGAAATTCTTTGCAATTAAAATACAAGCCAGACTACATAATTCAACTAGTCTTCATCTTTTTGCTTAGCCCTTAATGTATTCCTCCTGTATTTGTATGATAAAGACCATTTATTGAGCATTAGTACCCAAATTATACCAGTTTTGATGTTGGATCTTAAGACTGTTGTCTAGTAAGTAACAAACAAAGAGTATCTGTGAGCAGCTGACCAATAAATTGGACTTCATCACAAATTCAATACCATCCAGCAAAGCACTGGGATATTGCTGGCTTCAATTTATGAAAAAGCATTTTCACAGACAGTGTGCCAATCATCCAAAAGGATGGTTGAAAATAGCTGTTGGATTGGCATTTTAATGATCACAGGAGACCAATGTAAATGTCATGAACTATTGGGAAAGAATAAACTGAGCATTACTAGTAGTCCTCATGTGTTCCCAGTGTGCATAGATAAAAATTTTATCACAACAAACAGCATGGTAGTTTGCATGAATTATTAAATCATATGCATACAAGAGGGTTTGTAATTAAGCAGAAAGACTTACTAAGGATTATCGTAACTGACAATGTCTAGAGCCTGCAAAGTCCAGCTATAAGTCAAGAGACTAGCATGTATGATTGCTTTTAATTTGTACAACAAATTGTGAGTTATTAATTTATAATGATTTTAGATGTTGACGAGGAGAGGAATGTACAATTAGTCTTTCTGTATGCATATGTCAAACATTAATAAAAAATATTAAGCATATAACATTATTTATATGCATCACTTTTATCTGTCATAATAAGTCCATTATAATAAGCTATTTAATTCATAAATTCAGTTTAAATTGACTATGTTGTCCTTTATGCATTATTATGTATGAGCCCTTCTAATATGCCTTCTGTTTTACATTTTTAGCAACAAAATCACATGCTTGAAACTCTCAAGGGCTTATTTTGTATTTCAGTGATGAACAATTCACCCTTAAAGTACATAATTCAGATTATAAAGCCTGTGACATTTAGAATAATACTGGAGGTTCCTTTTCACCCCATTATGTACACAAAGTCTTGCAGCGTGCTAATGTGTGCAGAAGGTCAATAACTCTCCTTTCTTGCTGCCCTCCACCCATAAGGAAAATAAAAAGTGTAGTTTTTAGGAACAAAAGTTTTCAATTATGTTTTACTTTCTTTCATAACCTGAAGTGTAAGGAGACATCAAATAGCTTTATATTAACTCTCTTCTTCACATCGTATTTTACCTACTGTAACAGATTAAGTTGCATTATTCTTCTCCTGCATACTGGTTTGGGGCAATGCTGAAGCTCTTAAGTAGCTGACTGTCATTACTCCACAGGAAGAAAAAGGAGTAACTACACAGTCTCTGGGATACAAACACTAAAGAACCTTGCTCTGAGATTCTCAGCATGAAACTCCCAAAGGGGAGAAAGTTTTGCATTCCTTTCTGAAGTGCATAAACACCAGTACTTAGACTGTGAAGTACAGTTTCTGCATTCAATTTGATGCTAGTCTAAGGTAGTCAGCTCTGTCAGGACTGAAGAATTTCTGCAGCATATGTGGCATAACCATACACATGAAGATTTTCATCTGTATAGTTTTAGGTAGCTATGTAGGTAAGCGTATAGGAAGATTCCAGCAAATTCTACACATGTATCTATCTCTATATTAAAATTTTGTGGTGCTTGTTTTTTCCTTGAAAATACTGACTACTCTGTTTTATACATTTTATGCATTAAATTGGTTTGAGAGGTTCTCCAACAGTTATTCATTTAACATATCACACAAAATTAATTACTCACATTATACATTCTTTATAATGTTGGTATGCAAATATATATTCCATTTCTAAAGCAATTTTTAAGACTTTACAAAGTGTTTTCCCACTCCAGTTGTGTAAGTCTCTAGGCCAATACAATATTAGAAGCTTTAATGTCACTTGCAAGATCCTAAAGAATTCAGAATCAAGCTTAACAGGACAACACAGGCTTTATGATAGATGATTAAGTACCTATATTATACTGAATAACATCTAGATTGGAAATCATGCTGAATTTAATCTAACTGCACCTAAACTGAGGTTACCCCTATAAATATACAGAAATGAATCAAAAGTAAAATTCTTCCAAGTTTCTTTTAGGATTTCGTTTATGTACTCATTACAGACAAGTAGTGGCCATGACCACAGAATCATAGAATCAATCATACAATTAAAGAATCATTGAATGATTTGGGGTGGAAGGAACCTTAAAGATCATCTACTTCCAACTCCCCTGACATGGGCAAGGACAGCTTCCACTAGTCCAGGTTGGTCTAAGTGTCCCATCTAACCTGATCTTGAACATTTCCAGGGATGAGGAATTCATAATTTCTCTGGGCAACTTGTTCCACTGCCTCACCACCCTCATAATGAAGAATTTCTTCCTAGTACTAACCTAAATCTACTCTGTGCCAATTCAAAGTTACTACTCCTTTCCCTATCATTATGTGCCCTTGTAAAAAGACCCTCTCTGGCTTTCTTGTAGTCCACCTTTAGGTACTGGAAGTACCTAAGACTCCTCAGAGTCTTCTCTTTTCCAGGCTGAACAACCCCAATGCTCTCAGCCTTCATAGCAGAGATGCTCCAGCCCTTTGATCATCTTTATGGCCCTCCTCTGGACCCATTCCAACATGTCCATACCCTCCTTATGTAGGAGGTCCCAGGGCTCTAGGTGGGGTCTCACAAAAGTGGAGTAGAGGGACAGAATTACCTCTGTTGACCGGACAATGAAATTTGACAGGCATGATTCGCAGTTAGTGAAGCCATGTTGGCTCATCTCATCATTTTCAATGTGCCTTAGCAGAGACTCCAGGAGGATCTGCTCCGTGGTCTTGCCTGGCACCAAGGTGAGACTGACCAGTCTTCCTTTTACCCCTTTTTACAATTGGAAGTTATATTTCCATTTTTCCAGTCAGTGGGAACTTTACCAGACTGCCACCACTTCTCAAATATGATGGATAGGGACTTAGTCACTTCATCTGCCAGTTCCATCAGGACCTGCTGCTGTATCTCACCAAGATTCACGACAACCTTCAGCCTCCTTAAATGGTCTCAACCTTATCTTCTCCTACAGTGGAGGGATCTTAGGTCCCCACCTTTGCCTTCTACAACATGGGCAGTGTGCCTGGAGCACTTGTCAGTGAAGACCAAGGCAAAAAATTGTGTACCTCACTCTTCTCCATGACTCAGGTAACAAGTTCTCCCATTTCTTCCTGGAGAGGGCCCATATTTTCCTCAGTTTTCCTTTTATCACACTGTACCTATGGAAGCTTTTCCCTTGCTGCCCTTGACATTCTTGTCCAGATTTAATTCTATCAGGATTTTTATAAATTGATCCTGTAGGCTTCCTTTTTTGTTTGAGTTTGTCCAGGAGCCACTCATTCATCATGACATTTTTTCCTGACTTCTTTGTTGGTATGCATCATTCCTGAGCTTGAAGGAGGTGATCCTTGAGCATTACCTCATTTTCTTGGGCTTCTCTTGCCTCCAGGGCTTTATGGCATGGTAGTCTACCAAGCAGATCCCTGAAGAGGACGAAGTCTCCTTTTCTGAAGTGCAGAGCAAGGAGCTTGCTGTGCACCCTCCTCACTTCCCTAAGGATCCCTAAGGATACTGAAGTCTACCATTTCATGGTCACTGCAGCCAAGCCTGACCTTCTGCTCACATTCCTCACCAGCCCCTTCTTGTAGGTGAGAACTAGATCCAACACAGCACCTTTTCTCATTGGCTCCCCTATCACTTGAAGAAGGAAGTTGTATCAATGCATTCCAGAAACCTCCCGGATTGCTTATGCCCTCCTGTCTTGCCCCTACAATATATATCAGGTGGTTGCAGTTCCCCATGAGGACAAGGATTTCTTAACCTGAGGCCTCTGCTACCTGTCTGTAGGGAGCCTCATATGTTCAGTGTTCCTGGTCTGGTGGCTTGTGGCAGACGTCCTCTATAAGGTCGCCTGTCCCTGCCCTTCCTTTAATCCTGACCCATAAGCTGTCAGTTCATACTTCACCCACCCCCAGGCAGAGCTCCACGCATTCCATTTGGTCACTGACATACAGGGCAACACCCCCTCCTTGTGTTCCCTGATTGTCCTAAGGAAATTTTACCTCTAGCTCTGCTGCTTACAGATGCTGTCATGAAATTACTTTTTGGCTCTCTGTAGACTAATTTATCTTTTTTCTCCTGCTCTGTGATATGTGTTTAGCTCAGTTTTAACTCTGGACTGTCTTTTGTTATTAAATTATGAGGAGCTTAGCATAAGAAACCTTAGCTTTTTGGACATCTTAAGTGCATTGGAATTCAATAACAGCACATTTCTCTCTCATGTTCATAAACCTAAAACTTAGACATGATACTTTACTAAAAAGATAATATGAATAATTTCAAATATTTTGTCTATTTGACAAAAAGCCTCACTAATGCAATGAGCAAAGGTGATTACTTTTAATTTTTCAGTATTGCATTGAACTATGTGTGGAATTTTTTTTAATTTTTAATTTTTTTTACTTTTTATTTGTGTATTTACACCACAAAATATATAACTATAGGCTATACCTAGTTATTTATTTTAGTAACAATTTCTTTAAATGCAGGAGCTTTTAAACTGTAATACTATCTCCTTCTGATGAATAAAACTACATCCATTTATATTTTCCTTTGAAAATTTATGTTCTTCAGACCCATGTATTTTCAATGTTAAGGGGTTAATTGTGCTAGTGCAATCAAATCAAGTATAATTGAATAACTGAAAAAGAAATCTTTATCAGCCTGAGTTTATAGGATTTTTTCAAAGCAAACAGTTTATGTTCTTGAATAAAATATCTGTCTCACCCAGGCAAGAAAAAATCTATATGGAATTCAAAAGATAAATGTTACATAGCTAAGGAAAAAAAGATGCTTAATTATACTGGTTGACATATAAAAATATTATTGTGAGCTATCTTATGTATTTTAATGCAAACATTTTCCCATAATTTTAATTTTATAAGAAAATCAGCTTTGTTTTCATTGTTTACCCACTTATTTGGAACCTGATACTAACGTAACTCATCCAAAAGCTTTGTGATTAGTATCCTTATACTTGTCTAAGCCTCATCCACTATCATCCAAACTGCATACCTGTTAAAATGGAAAAATAATACCCTGTAAATGCCAACATAGATTACTTCATGGAAATATTCAAATATAACATAATCTTAAAAAAAAATCTTCAGAGAAATCTTGCACAGTAAGTACTCACTTTTTTGGTGGGCATTTGCTCTTCATTACTTTACAGTGCAAGTATTTGTGTGGTAGTTTCGATGTTTCAGCACCCCAGTACATGTGAGCATTGGAGGGTAAATATCTGTGACACTTCAGTGAGCCCTGGAATTTGGGTACTGGATGTCTTTTCTTTGAATGCATAGAGCAAAGTACTTTAATGTGAAACACTCAAACAAACCAACTAATTATGAGTGCAAGTTGGATTATGTAGATAAATAGCTAGAAAACAGGTATTTTGAATTTTTCGCTGCGATCTCTCTCCTAGGTTGTATGGCTTAATGTTGCACTTCAGACCTCTAGGTCTTCCTCACAAATGATGGACTCCGTTTTAGACTTACCTGAATACTTAACCACCTCAGATTTGCAGAACATTTTCATGGCATTCTTCTCACAGTACCCTTTACATTTTCTCTCTCGCTCAGTGCTACATTCAACAACTTTCAATATACTTTTTTGGGGCACACAATACTCTCCCCACTGTTGTCATCACCAAAAAAAAACAAGTCTAGGAAAGTAGTGGAATCTTTTAGCCAAGACAGTACACAGTTCTCACAGTTAAATCTCACAGTTAAAACACCTCACCATCCCTTATATGCCATAGAATATAATGCCCTTCTGTTCTGTTGCAGTCTGGCATGGCAAAGATCATTAGAGGGGAATTTTTGTTTGGTGTTTTCCATCACTATCAGCAGGGCAGTGTCTCAAAAATTACATTAATTAAGCTTTGAACATGTTGGTGGTGTAAGAAATGGATATGAAGATGCATTCAGATTGTTACAAAAATTATTTTACAGGGAAATTTACTAAAGGATGAGAAAACACAGGCCAATCCCACTCTCATTTCTTCCCTCTTTAAAAGCAATTTCTGAGAAACAGATGGAGTGGAAGTGCCTCACCTAAAAGCCTTTCTAAACAAATTTATACTGAGACCATTTTTTACAAGACAGCAATAAATGCATGTCCTGGTTTTCTTTTAGTACTTCATTAAATTAAAGTAATCACAAAGGATGATTATTTTAAGGAAATCAAGAAGAAAAGGTGACCTTCCCTTCTTACATTATCTTGGCCACTAACTAAGCACTTATCAGCATGAACTTTAACATTCATAATTGTGTTATGTCCTGAAAGAAAATTTTTCCTCAATACTAATTTCTATGCTGAAGCAGAACTTTTTCAGGTAGGTGTTCATCCTTGTTCCTAGTTTGGAGATAAGACCTTTTTTCTTGTTCTTCTCACTTTTGCCTCTGCTATGAGCAGTTGGCATGCCACAGGTCTCAATATACTTAACAGGAAAACATAGCCAGGGAGACCCAATTATCAAGTGTGGCTATTGCACCTCATTGTACAAAATAGAGTTCAGGAATGCAAGTCCTAATTTCTCCCTCTGGCCAAGAGATTTATTTAATAGTGAGATAGGGAGGTAGAGAGACTGTCTTTCCAGGTTAGAATTCTCATTCACACTTCTACTGTGGACATCAAGTTCTGAGGCAGATTCTATGCCACTGCACAACTTTACCCATACTTTCAATCATGCCTGGACTCCAATCAGGTTGATCGTTTTTCGATGAATCCCAAAATGTGGAATATATTGCAGGCCAGTTCATTCCCTCCTGATCTCCCCTTCCCATGCAGAGCATTGAGAGTTGGACAAAAGGCTAATTGATCACATCTCCATGATGGAAATATGAAGAAGGCACCAGTACAGGAGTAAGTAAAAAAAAAGAGAAAACCCCCAAACAAGTCCAAACCTTCAACCCATCAAGAATGAAACATGAAAGTAACCATATCCAGAAATCCATATCTGCCACCCATCTGTGAGAGGTGGAGTCAGGTAGTAATAATAGGCTTCCAGCAGATTTTCAGCTCACGTAAAGAGATAGGAGACTTGAGCTAACTAAGCAGCTTAGGTAAACTGGAATGAAGCAGCCTGTTTCTGACACAATCATGATGTGTATAGAGAACAGTATTTCTATATAAGGGGAAAGAAAAGGACAACATCCCAGAGAGAGGTGGGGAAGTTTTCTAGGGCATCTACAGAAACAGCAAGACCAAGCTCTTTGTGTGAACTGCTACTATCTCTTTGTCAGGTCTCAATGCAAGCCTGCAAAAAGACAGTTTTGGACCCATCTGTCTTCAGAAATAAATGAAATGGTAGAAAACTGACTGTTACAGTGTGGCGGTGGTTGATTTAGACCCCGCTGCCCCTGAGCAGGAAGCAGGCCAGAAGGGACGTAGGACCTTTTGGTGGGGCAAAGTCAGGGGTTAAATCCCTGTAAAGAGGTGACCCCAAAAATGGCTTCCCCTCCTCCTCGGTTTAAACGACAAGGTCCCTCCATGTTTTGTTACCTTTTCCCGCCTGTGTCGGTTATGTTAATTATTTATCCCCAGTTCTGGAAGGCCCCTTGGAAAGTCCCTTCTTGGTCCCACCCCTTCTTGGAAAGTCCCTTTCTCCCTCGATGTTCCGTTGGCCCTAGTTTCCCTGCTCCTCCCCTCTTTCCTCCTCATTGGGTTTCCCCTGATCACGCCACCTTTCCTCCACGCATGGACCCTCAGACCATTGGCCCCTGTAGCTCTCCCTGCCCTAATTTCCCCTCAGTTAAAAGTCTGTGTAATTCTGTTCTATCCGGCTCTCTGTGCTCAGAAATCATTGAGAGCTGGCTCGCCAATAAACCTCTCGGTACTCCAGCAGGAGGACCCCTCCCTACCTCTTCGCCTCCGTTTAGTTACGCTGCTCGGTAGATGAGTTGGTGCGCGCCTGCTCCCAACCAGCAGGGAGTGTGGGACACCCTGGAGGGGCTATCAAGCTCCCCGAGAGCGACTCCCAGAGGGACGCTTCTCGGAAGGCCGCTGGGCGCCTTGCGCTTTTCCCCCTTCTCTACACCGGCTCAGTGACCACGAGGCGCTGACGGCGGAATTACAGGACTTCAAAAAGAAGGAAAATTGTGCTAGCAACAACTTTCAGAGAAGTTGTGCATGAAATGAAGAGAAGCCAAATGCACAGCCTTGTAGACCCCTAGAATCAAGGTGTTTTCCAACCTAAATAGATTCTATGATAAAAAAAACCAACAACCATACAAGAGGAAAAGATCATAACACTGTGAATGTGAGCATGTCCATGAGGCTTTTCAAAATGTTGTTGATGAAGAGAGAAAAGGCTTAACTAAAATGAGTTTCTTACCAACATCACAGGTCTTCGTCTCTTCCTTGTCCTGTCTTGCACTCAAAGCCAGAACAGATTTTGATGAGTCACCACAGGTGCTGGGGAGAAGCTATCTTTCTCATCAATCCATTACAAGATAACCTGAGGCAGCTTCCTTAGGCCAAAAAAAATCAGGTTTCTTTTTTTCAAGCATTCACAATTTGATCCTTTGCCCTATACATTTTTAAAATATAATATTTTTTTTGTCTGATGAAAGTGACACGATCAGCTCTCTTCTTCCTATCTCTTGATTTCCTTTAATTCAAAAGGCAAGATTTGAATGTCACAAAAAGTATTCATTCTTTGACACAGCTTGGAAAGTCTCCCATGTGCTCTGCTTGTAGGCTAAACTCAACTCAAGTAAAGGGTTTCTTCATAGCCTAAAATGGAAAAAGAAGAAGATAGAAGAAGGTGAGAGTTAGACACTTGGCTTGTAGTGGTTAAATCCTGCTGATTTGTGTGGGAGATAAATTATAGAGCTCAGAATAACTTTTTGTCTAGAAAACTGCATAACTGCCAGGATTCAAATCCTGTGTGAATATTGGAGATGAGGTAATATAATTAGATGTAGTTTTCCCATCTTTCACGTGCTCATACTTTAGGAAACCGTTGACATTAATTGTAGGTAAAATAACCAAATGGTGATGTGACATCATGGGACAACAGAAGGGGTGGGCAGTGCTCAAGTGGGAGAGTTAACATGATCTGGAGTGTGATTGTAAGGGACTTGGATGAAAAGGAGCCAATCTTTGTTTATACAGACTCCCATGCAGTTTTTACAGGGTGAACTGAATGGTTCCCTTTTAGGGAACAAAACCAATGGGAGGTAAATAGGATACCAGTGTGGCAAAAAGAGAAGCAGGAAGAAATCCTGAAAATTGCAAGATCCAAAATGGTATCAGTTGGTTGGTTAATAACCCACCAGAAAGGGGACTGCCCAGCCCAACGCTTAAATAACACAGTAGACTCCCTCACTCATTTGGAAGTAGCACAGGAAAAAGAAGTAGAAGGAGAGGAGAAATGGGGTTATCTATTGGAATGACTGCATGTGAAACATGGCCACTCTGGGATGAAAGACCTGTTAAGAGAGGCCATAAGTAGAGGATAACCTGTCACCCAAAGGGCATGTGAAATAGTTTTGTCTGCCTGAGTCCAATACCACACTAGACTGGAGAAACACCCCCTGCAAGATAATCCTCTCCATCTAGGGACAGCAAAAGCATTGTGGAAAACTTGGCAGGTTGACTACATTGGTTCTTTTAACAAATCAGAAGGAAAACTATATGTGTTGGTAGGAGTTGAAATAGTCTTTTGTGTTATGCAGGCTGAAGCAGTAGCAGGTGCCACTTATGGTCAAGTTTCCTGCCTAAAGCAAAATCAATACAATCAGATAACGGCAGACACTTCACAGCAGGAAGTCCAAGAATGGGAAAAAACTGAAGGAATGTTGTGGGTGTTTCACACCCCCTACTATCCACAAGCCAGTGGGATAGCAGAAAGTAAAAATGGTTTCCTAAAATGGCTTTTGAGATCTGAGGATCCAAAGTGGCCTGACTGACTTTAGGAAATTATGACCAAAGTAATTGATCAGTGGGGAATAAATGGACACCCATGACTTATAGCATTTTGCTCGAAGACACCTACTACCTCTTCTGGAAACAAAGGGACTGACAGTGCCCTGTACTCCTTACATTTCCCAGGTCAGCCAGTAAACTTGCCAACTATTGGGGAAGTCCTGCTGCTCTTAAAGATCCCCCGGAACATGTACGCATGGGTAGTCACAGATGTTCATGACAGAGAATATAAAATGAATACCAGATGGCTAATTTCTTTTTTTTAAAACTGGTTCAAGTGGGACTGAGTTTTATTTTATTTCTTCTCTTACAGGTATTCCTGATAAGATGACATGCTCATGAGAAGATGAGCTTGCAACAGGACTGAAGAGTGACACTGTTCTTTGTTGTTGTATCTATCTTTGATTGTATGTTTTGTCTTGGCAGTTTTGCAATAAATATAAAGGTTTGTCTTAAGCATTGTTGTGGGCCATTTGTGCATCCTCTCTTGTTGCCACAGTAGATGGAAAAGATTCCTCCCTAAATTTAGTTTGGGAGCTCATACAGGGTTTCATATGAATATGGAACTAGACAGAGCAAGATATTTGCACACCCCTTCCTACACCCTCAGAGCAAAATCTAAAATTCTTTGTGACGCCTATTAACACAGTGCTTAATCTGAACAAGATCCAGAGAGTGAAACAGCCATATGTTTTCCTTCCTAGCATTTGGGGATTCCACAATAAGGCATTTTTTGAATGGAAAGCCCAGCAGTAGATAGTGGAGGCATATGGTAGAGAAATTGAATACCCTGAAATTAATATGTCCTTAGGGATAAACAACACCTAATTTGCATATTATGATCAAACAGTTGAGGACAGTCGGAGCTGGAGACTCTGCAATGCTTTTCACCCCAAAACAGACTTCGTCTTACCTGCCGAGGAGATTGGAATGGCTCAAGTTTTGCAAGAGGGAATAGGATTGCCACATCAGGCAAATTTCCAGTTCCACCTGAAGGGCGCTATAACATTCCTCATGAGGATTTTCCTTTTGACTGTACCTTTAAGCCACTGAGGCAACCAGAATATTATAAAGCAGAGTTTTCACTGAATGTCACTCTCACATGGTGCATAACACTCCCAAATGGTGCAGGAGTTGGGTCAAACCCGACTTTCTGTGGCTGTGGTCTAGAGAAGGACCACAACTGAAACCTCTAAAGCACACTGACATTCTCCCTTACCCCAGGCATTTGCATCTCTTGCATTGTAATAAGATAATTGACTGTAATATTGGTCTTGGGGATCCCCCTGAAACTTGGTTGTTTGAATGGATAAGGATGTTAATCCGGGGCATTGCAAACATTAAACAAACTTAATTATACTGTAGTAATCACTCTTTGCATTCATGCTCTAATGCATTTTATGAATATGGTACAGGAATTACAATTTAAATTTTGAGTATTATTTTCTCTGTAAGTTAGCTACGTAACAATAAGAAAAAAAATATTCAGTGTAAGTGATCTGTAATTGAAGCTGTTTTCAAATAATTTTTTATAAATCAAAGACTTCTAAGGCTTATAGAGAGATAGTATTTAACACACAGGATGTTCAGTTTTGACTGTATTTTTGGAGACTACTATTCAATTTTGTGAGACAATAAAATCAAAGAAAATATGTCTATTAGACTAATTTTATAAGAGAATACCTTCAAATACTATCTAAAACTGAATTAAAATTCTAGTTGATGAGGGTAACCTGTAGATGAAACACATTTTACTTTCAGAATTTAAAATTCTAATTTTGCGTAACACCAGATAAAAGCAAAAAGGACTACCAAGTCTGAAAATGTTATCCACGTATGTCTTGTCTGCTTGAGATCCATAAGATAAGTGTTTAATTTTGCTTCACAATGTGCAGTTAGAAGCATCTGTCAATGAAAGGTTTTGTGCTCACTTAAATGAAGGGTTTAATTTGATTTTAAATGACCAGTTGTGACATGTAAAGCCACATGTAACAAAAGCAACAAGATAAGCATTGGACAATCCCAAAGAGTCAGAAAATTCTTCTCCCAAAAGATAAATTGGAAACTCCTATGGCCACCTTGGCAGAATTTTCAGTGATTTCTATTTACCTGGAAGAATATATTTTAACATAAATAAAGCATCTATCATTTTTGCCATTCATGTAATACTTATCCTGTGAATAAGCAGAAACAAGGAACAAACAAAATTTTTATGAACTATAGTGAAGTCCACTGAACTTATTTTTTTTTCATAATAATACTGTAAAGAGTACTTTCTCTTTCTGACAGGAAAAGAAAATTTCTCTTGTTGAGAGAGGAAATTATTTCTTTACACATTTGTTAAGTATTTGGGGAAGGAGACATATAACATTTTATTTTATTTTTGTTTTTATAAGCTATCATCATACATTTCCAAGGATCAAATTTTTCTAATTGTCTCATCTTACATAGGTTGTTGTTCAGATGATGATGATGAGGATGACTATTATTATTATTATTAATGTTATTATTTTGAACTAAATAAACTCCCTTTCATATTTGTCAGTTTTATATCTCCAAAGTTTCTTTCTAATTCACATAGAAAGAGAAGCCATAATATACATCTATATTTTCTCACCACAGAAAAGGGTTTTTTAGTAATTTCATTGCTTTTAGTTCTATATTTAGTATTGTGCTTCATATAAAATAAAATATATGAAAAACAATATTGCAAACACCTTCTAAAACCTTTAAATAACCACCATTCAACACTACTTTTAATTCAAAATGGAAAACTGTCTTCAGTTTGAAACAAACAAACAAACAAAAAACCAAACCAGTAGGAGCATGCTACTAAGTCTATTTATTTTTCTAAAATCTAGTCCATACTTGCACCTAATTAGAAGGTTAAATACATTTAATGGCCAGCAGACAATTCTATATTTGCACAACCCTGAAAAGCCAGAATTCAGGATGGTTCCAATATAGAAGTGCAATATGAGTATATGCCATGATTTTAAGAGGAGTACACGGTTCTCATTTTCTGAAGGATTAGTCCTCAAAACATAAATCACTGCTGTCATTGAGACAGTAGGTGGTGGCTTTTATCTTCTTGAATTTTCTAAACACATGCTAAACAAAGTTGTCCTGGCATGCATCCTGGCTGCTGTTTTAATGGTCAGCCTAACCTTTGCTGTCAGAAAGACAAAGTACTGCATCTTTCCTGTATAGCTTATAATATAGCTAGAACTTAAAAATCAGCTGAGCATTCTGAAGAAATTTCTTTCTTCTTATTTATTTGCTCAGTTTGCATTGTAATTACCTATCTTAAATTGCAGTCTTATAATTTAAATAAATCCAAATAAAACACCTCCTGGCCTTGAAAAGGAGAGTGAATTGGAAATGAAATTAAACATAAGAAGAAATAACTTCATTTGTGATCAATTCAAAGTTCTTGGCTGAATATAGTAGTCATATAATTGTACATTCTAATAACCTATATTCTGACATGTAAAAGAACAATAATTTCTATCTTTTTAATCCTGCTGTTTGCAGTGTATTTTGTGATCAATACTATAAGTGCATCATTTGTCACCCTACAGTTTATGTAATAGCTAACATTACTTTGGTCTAACACATGGGTAAATCTAAAGTCAAAATAAAAATTTAATTGGACTTTTTTTCTTTTTTTAATAATTGTAGATATATATTTTTTCAATGTTATTTATGATGTAAAGAATGCTGTCTGGACTTCATGTTCTGTTTTTCCTGTGCATTATTAATTGCTTTATAGTTTTTGCAGAAGGGAAAATCTGAATAAAATTATTTTTAATTTTGAAAGTAATTTCTGTCAGAACAAATTTTGCTTTTTTTACCCGAATGGAAAAAGAGAGAAAGAAAAAGAGAGAAAGAAAGAAAGAAAGAAAGAGAGAAAGAGAGAAAGAGAGAAAGAGAGAAAGAGAGAAAGAGAGAAAGAGAGAAAGAGAGAAAGAGAGAAAGAGAGAAAGAGAGAAAGAGAGAAAGAGAGAAAGAGAGAAAGAGAGAAAGAGAGAAAGAGAGAAAGAGAGAAAGAGAGAAAGAGAGAAAGAGAGAAAGAGAGAAAGAGAGAAAGAGAGAAAGAGAGAAAGAGAGAAAGAGAGAAAGAGAGAAAGAAAGAAAAAGAAAGAAAAAGGAAGAAAGAAAGAGGGAAGAAAGAAATGAAAAAAAAAAGAACTAGTGTTACATACTGTTAGTGGGTAGTAATAACCTTATGAGGTAATGCTTCAAAATCTTCTGAACCTCCTCATATCTAAGATTATTGTTATTGACATTATTAATATTGGTAGAAAGTGAAATGCTCCTTAGTCATTTGATGTCTGATTGTAAAAGCTTTTTGCCATTATGGTTATTGCTCTCATCATGTGCTACTTCAGATTGAACAAGTCATATCTCTGTCATCACTAATGGTCCATTATTAATACATGTCCTCAATCATTGATAAATTTAGCTGAATAATTGTCATGCTCTACCTCAGATTTTTCTGCAGTCTCTGAGACTACAATAATATGCCAATACTTACCTAGGCTTGCATCAATATAAAGAACTTTTTGATATAAACTTGCAGCACAGTAACAGTGCCTTGCTGTGTAGTCCAAAGGTTCTTTAGGAGAGATGACTGTTTTAGTTTGAAAGGGAGATATCTGCCAAGGAAGGCAAGAACCCTCCTGGAATGGAAGAAATTACTCCTTCCCTCAAATTATTGTAGTTTTGAAAATTAAGATGCTTATGAGATCGAATATGGGAAAAGGAATAACAGTTCTTTACTAAAATATATAGATAGATAGATACAACCCAACAGAACAAACAACGCCAGTAACAACAAACACCAGTAACAGAGTCCCCACCTGTCACCCAGTTTCCCCTGTGGTGTAGCTCTGGCCACACCCGGGTAGGGGCACTGGTGAGGCAGGGGGGGCAGGGAGGCTGCAGTCCAGTGGGAGTGGTGGTTGCAGTCCGGTGGGAGCGGTGGTTGCAGTCCAGTGGAAAAATGGTGGATGCAGTCCAGGCTGAGAGTGGTGGTCCTTCGGAGGTCCTGCAGCTCCCTCGGATCTGCTGAGATGATGCCGGAGAGAGTGAGTCCCAAGGTTCAGGCAGGTTTCGTTATATTCCCGCAGGAATGTCCATGTACCTCCCCCAGGTACAATGGAACGATGAGCTAAGATAGTTTGGGAGGTTCTGGGCAGTTGGGTCCTTACAGCTGCCCACTGTCCATGCTGGCCCATTAACAGAGATGGTCTCCTCAGGATGGGTGTAATTATTGTTGGTGCTTTCAGGGGGAAGCTCTCCCAGCTGTGCCTTTTGTGAAGACAAAAGAGGCCCCACCTCAGCACAGGATTCCCCTTATCTTACCTAACCCCAGCTTGCAGTCCCAGGGGCCAAACATGCACGGGGCAGTTGTTGCAAACAACCTGTCATTAACAGCTCATCAGGGCTGATGCAGATGGAGTAGCACACTCTTCATTCCCATACTGAACCCAGGACAATGACTCAGAGTGGCTCTTGTTATTTTGCTTAATCAGTAAGCCTTGTATAGAACTGCACTGGATTACCCTACATAGCGCTTTGGATCTTTCTTACTTTGCCATGTGACTGTCCAGCACCTAATATCTAACATTTAACTGCTGTATGCACATCACATGATCACACTGGCTGCTCCAAAAGCAAACCTCACATAAAACTGAAGCTGCTTCTGCTTTTAATAGAGCTAATGCTTAAAAGGCATTAACATGATCTAGGGTAACTGCCATGCCTGACTCATCATCTAGCCTGAGCCAGAAAAATAATTTCTGGACAGAAAAATCTCACAGACCTGCAGAAACTAGTCATTAAAAAAAAAAAAAGAAAGAAAAAGAAGGCAAGAGATGTAAGAAAGAAAAAGAAGGCAAGAGATGTCCTGTCTGCTGGTAGTTTTTCTTTCCTTTTTTTTTTCAAAGTAATATGAAATATTTAGATGGAAGACCTCCATTGATCCCTTTTATTTTCATGTACTGGGTTGAATGTTCTAAGTGTCCACCTTCTGGAATCAATATGTTAGAACTTGTGATATTATATCAGAACACATGATGACAGGCAACACATTAGAGACATATGACAAGCTGTTCAGGGAAAGACTACCTCAGAAATATATGTTTTCCCACATTTTTATACATTTTTTCAGCCCAGGGGAGGAAACTAGGACCAAGAAACTCTTTAGTGATTACTTCATAGCAAGCTGAAATTGACAGTATAATTATGTATGCCCTACTATCTCTCCTATCCAACTATTAAGGTTGCATTTTTAGTGACACATAATTAACCACTTGTGATTTATCCTCATTCCCTTGGGACCCTTGTATCATCTGTTGTCTTTACTTTTTAGGTTCCCTGAAACAGTTTCTTTTTTACCTCCAACAGCCTTCAATATATATGTTACTCTTATATGTTAATTACAACTAATGCTGTATTAGCAAAAATTACTCACGCCTACATCCTTGTACTAGAGTCACTGAATAAGTCAATCTATAAAAAATCCTAACAGGTTAGGTAGAGGATATACACATATTTTTATTACATGGATAAAATATTTGGTTAACTTTTCATTATTGTCATTTATTAGTTCCAGAAATATCACTGGCATGTCATCAAAACTGCATTAAAATATTGCTCTTTACACAGATCAGACCTGAAAAACACGAAGGTGAAATATCCTGAACACACTGACCGCTTACAGCAGAAACAGCCTAGCCCTTCTCCACATATTTACTCTTCCTTATGCCTGTTATTCAGCTGCCCTCTTCAATCAATGCAGATAGCAGGTTGCAGGTTTGTCCATCAAGTGCCCCACGTTCATAGCCTAGTCAGAAGAATTTCGTATATAACTCCTTTTGGGAGAGTTCTCTTAAGATACTGTCTGCAAAGGTGTGGAGTCTTACCTGCACTACCAATTCCACCCTCATGCTGATAAAAGCTGCTGCTACACAACTGTTTTGAGATGTTAAAAGGACAAATGTATTTTATTTTGTGTCTTCATCCACTAATGGCAACTGTAGTTAGGAAGCCTGATAAGATTTCATCACAGAAGGAAATATAAAATTAAAGGAAGACTTGGGAACAACGAAAGTCCATGTAAGGATTGCTTTCCAGGATTGCTCCATCCATGTGATAAAACAGCACTTAGAAGGTCAGAATTGGATGCCTTCAGCATGTTTTTCAGCATGTTTTTCAGCACATACCTGAAAAACCTGTAGCCCAGGAGGTCCAGCAAAGCAGAGACAAAGCCCACTTCAAGCATTTTGTCTATCAGATTGGTGGCTAACAGTCCACAGTTCTCTGATTTTTGGAATAAGCTGAATGGTCACTGCATTTCAGCATATTGAATAACTGACACAAAGAAAGATGATCTGGGTCACCTCCTGCTACCTTTTCAAGGTATATATGATTTACTAATGCAGCTGAGCCTTGCTTATAGGTTTGATGGGTTTGTAGGAGTTAATGGAAATGGAGATGAGGCCAATGGAGATGCTTAGAAGCCAAAACCTTAACATTATTTTCGAGCAGATATGTTTCAGCCTATATGTTCCAGATAACGTAAATTTACTACAGATATATTTGGCAGATAACAGATGTTGTCTGTATAGTTATGCAGTTAAGATGATGATTCTGGTTTTGGTACTTATTTCGTAGCTTTTAAGAACACCTTGCATAGTTTAGAGCAGTTGAAAATAGATTTATTTTGAAAATACTTCAGAAAAAAAGAAATGAAAAGGAAAATAAACAAAGAAGAAAAAGCACATATATCATTTAATATGCTTTCTAAACAGGCAGCACAGGAAGGTTACCAGAATTCATATCTCCATATCTACCACTGCAGAAGGGCTGACATCTGGCAATTCACACAATGCTGACTTTGCAGTGTTTTGTATCACTCATTGTCTTGTGTTTCTTTTAGTTTCTTTTCCTTTTCCTTTCACTCGACTTTCAAATGAATTTACTAAACCAGAAGATAACTGCACCTACTAAATGGAACAAATTTAATATGCCAGACAATGCAATTGTGCAAAAGTTCAGCAAGAATGTAGATAAAGCTACAGACCAAGAGCTCTTTATTCATTGACCAAATTCTGCTTGAGATATTTCCTCTTGTATATTAATACACAAGAGGATCTATTATTTTTTTAAGTTTCTTTTATAATTCATTTTGGGGATGGTTGATTTTTCATTAGTTATATCTTGCCTAGGCAAGTAGAATTTATTTTATTTCATTATAAGGAATAACTGTGGGAGTTCCTGTAACTGCTTGATGATGATCTTCAAACAAAATAAAGCTTGCAATATGTTGTTGCAAGAGTCTACCCTCATTATTTAAAATTGCCTTTTTTAGTGTTTGTGCAAAGTATTCTGCTAATCTGTTTTGAATTTTGTAACAAATATATGATTTAGTGCATTTTCTCTTTTTTTTTCTTCAGAAAAACTGGAAATTCAGCAGGAAAATATGAAAATTCTTTATCTAAAACAACCTCTTCAGGCAAGCCATATGGGACAAAGCAAAATGACAATATGCCTCAGTAGTTTTAACAGAAGTGATTATCATTTGTGCCACTTCTGGCATTCCTACAATAAACACAATCTATAATTATGTACATGTATTTATTTTTCTCTGCTAAACAAGATGCAGAATTTCTACCAAGGCTTACTGCCATTTTCATCAAAAAGATGAAGTGGTTTGAGTGACAATGTTTGTATAGATTTCCTCTTTCAATACTAGTCCAAAGGCTCTTACCATCAAGATTAACTTCTCTGTGGTTTTATTTATTTATTTACTTTTTATTTTCTTTTTTATTATTTGTTCACTGCAGGATGCTAGAATAAAAGTTAGATTTTGTGACTTGGAAAATGAACATTAACTGAGTTGCAAAGTACATATAGTAACTGCATAGAAATCCTTATGCATCTACACACTGAGAACACAAAAAATTGGCATTTTTTTCAGCTAGTACAATTTTTCACTTTTGTAATTATTCTAATTAGCATTTTCACAAGTCTTTAAAAGCTGGAGAAACTATTAAGAAAGCTGCAACCAAAATTTTACTTTTAAACACAGGGTTAAGGACTAGGTTTATCATTAGATCAACGATATTGTACACATACTCTACTGCTTCATGTTGTCTTCAAATAATTTTGGTTAGTTAATGAATGACCGTTTGCATCTGTACAAATACTCAGTGTGCAAAATGTCACATATGGAAGTAATTTGGGAATTAACTTCATGTTACATTTATATATAAACTTTTTTATTTTTATTACTATGACACCAAAAATGTTAGGGTTTCCTTTTGTTGTTGGTTTTGGGTTTTTTTCCTACAGCTTGTCTTCAGAAATAATAGTTCATTCCTCTATTGGGTTTATATGTCAAGGTGGTGGTAGCAGGAGGCTGCAGGGATGGCCTCTGAGACAGACACCAAGGCCAGAGAGGGGAAGAGATGCTCTTGGTCCCTACAGCCCCTGGAGAAGACCATGGTGAGGCAGTCTGCTCCTTTACAGCCCACGGAGAAACAATTTGGAGCAAGTTTCCACCTGCAGCCTGTGGAGAACCCCACACCAGAGCAGATAGACATGTCCTGAAGGAAGGTGGGGCCCATGGAGAAGTGCCCATGCAGGAGCAGATTTTCTGGCAGGAGCTGTGCCCTATGGGAGACTCACACTGTAGCAGTCTGTTCCTGAAGGCCTACACCCAGTGGAGAGGATCCATTCTGTATTAGTTTGTGAAGGACTGTATATTGTGGTGGGACCTCACACTGGAGCAGGGAAATGGTGGAAGGAGAAAAGAGTGGCAGAGAGGAACTGTTGTGGACTCATCACAACCTCTATTCCCATCCCTCTGCACCATTCATGGAGTGGACGAAGTAGAGGAGTTAAGATTGCTGAACATGGGAAGAAGGCTGGGTGGGAGAAATGTGCTTTTAGGGGATTTTTGTTTCTTTATTTCTCACCATTCTACTTTGTTTTTAATTGGAAACAAATTAAATTATTCATCCTCAAGCTGAGTCTGTTTGGCCATGGTGTTAATTGGCAAGTAGGTGATATTCCTGTGTTTATCTTCACATTTAAGTTTGCCATCTTATTTTGTCCCCTGTCTTGTTGAGGAGGGGAGCGAGAGAACAGCTGGGTGGACATCTAGCAGCCAGCCAAGGTCAGCCCACCACAATTGCTTGTCTTAATTTTCATTTTCACTTTTACAGAATGATTTATTTGCTTTAAGCTCATATGACTATTAGAGGTTAGCTTATTCTGTAGTGAAAATAGAATGGAAAAATGTTTTATATTATCTTGATATGAATAGGTTTAGAATTTGTCAGGATTTTTTCATTTTTAGACTAATTTTATATCCATGACCTCTGGTCACCTTCTGTTCTAAGGACTTAACTACTCTTCTCTGCTCTATATAGCTGTTTCTCATCTACAATTTACAATACTCTTGGTGGCATTAAAATCATTCTTTGTTGGGTTATAGAGTACAGTACATAATTGACAAGAAAATTTGGAAAGTAAAATATATTAAAAAAAGTAGTATATGTCTTAAGGCAGACTTCCTGATCAAGGAAAATTAACCAACATTTAGAAGTCTGACCTGATCTAATCAGTTCTCACCAAAGTAGAAATTTTGAACTTCTAGCCATGTAAGCAAATGCCAAACCTTCAGGGACTTGAGTTGAGTAACCCCTATCTCCTCTCTAATTTACTTCAGTCAGCTCCATGTATAGTCCCAAAAAGGTAAACTCTTTTCCATGCAATGGTATCTACGTGAAAATGGTCCTCAACCTCTCCTTATATAACATCCCTTTCCTGACAAGCTGGTCAAATGTACACTAGGCACTGGTTCAGGCAAGACACACAATGCCAAGCACATTTCCTGGAGTTAAGTATGCATCCACATCCAACATGGCGATTCCTGCCTTTCGCAGCACTGAGGAAGGAGATTTGCAGTGTAACCTAGTACTTGAAATACAAGGAGGAAGGAGGTGGCACATAAGAAAGGAGGGAATCAGCAAGCGTGTCATCCATCCCAGGGCATCAGATGACATGTTCCATTACATCTGCTCTTAGCTCTGCTCTGAGAGCAGAACCTGTGAGCTCGCAATCACACAGGTACACGAAGGGTTGAGGGTGCTGGGAACATTGCCAGAATCTGCCATCTATATCCTCAAGAACAAGAGGAATGGCCATCATTGCTCAGCCATGCATCTGGTATGCATTTGCACTTTCTGCATCACTTATCAGCCTAGAACTTACACAAGACAGAAAGCAATAAGAGTGTCCTATCCTGGGGTTGACTGTCAGTCTTATAAGATGAAAGACCTGACTGTACTAAAGTTCACTGTACACACTCAGAATTTGCTTAGCCCCATCGGTTGTGGCTTTCTTCACAACCATGCTGCAAAGCCAACAGTCTCTGTTGTGTAAACACAGCAGCCTCACAGGCCCACATGTTACGGCACTCTGCTGGGATGGTTGTATTCTTGGTAGCGATGGTGGTCACAAAAAACAGAGCAGACACAGGTGCACACTGCTGTCACTACCATCAGCTCCCAAACTTCTCTTCTGGAGTTGTGCTGTGTGTGGTTACCTGGTAAGGAAGATGGGAAAAATCTTTTTAGGAGGTTCCCCCACACCTCTGCGTCACAGAGAGGTAATGCCTACAAGACCGAATGTCTGCTGCTCCTATTATAACAGCAGCAGCCTATGAAGGAAGTACTCTCATTTTCTAAAAAGAACAGTGAAGAAGCTTGAAGACAGGTGAATTTGGTGAGACAAAGCAGCAGAAGTGATATATACAGGCTCAGCCCCTAGCAAGCAGGTCCTTGAGTTGCCCATGAAGTGTGTAACTGCCAGACCACTTGAAGGATTGAGCGAGGATTGGCAGTGAGGCTTCATAGCCTCGTAAGGGCAAATACTGTCTTCACATGCAGCGTTCTCTATATGTAGCTTCCAGTTGTCAAATGGCCACATGAAACAGCTGCATCTGCCTCTCCAAAGCAGAAACAGAATGTGTCATGGGCCTCTCAGCCCTGCCTGTCCCAACCCGGCCTCAGTTTGCCCATGTCTCTGGGAAGGTGCCTAGGGCTGGGGCTACACTTGTGCTTCCTCTGTCCTGCTCCTGACTGGGACTGTGGGATAGCCTTGGCTGCCAGACCTGCTCCTGCTGTCCCCTGCCCCTGGGAGCTGTTGGCCCCCACAGGTATCTCAAAGGGTGCTGTAAAATAAGGAGTTAACTGCAAAGTGTTACAAATTACAAGGCAGAGCTACTGCAATAAGTGAAGACCCAGAAGATGCCAGTCTCTGAAGTCTTTCTGTGTGGAAATAATAAGAAAAATCAAGATAAGGAAGTTTGTGGCAGAAATATGTTATTGTGAGTTGAAGACCAATATTTGTTTAATTCTTCATTCAAAAAGTGCAATGAACAACTATATGCAGTGCCTTCTGTGATAATATGCCTTTGCTCACCATAGGAAACTGGAGTCTAGAGTCATTGATAGACAAGGACCTCACTCTCCACGTCCCAAACCCTTGTTCAAACACACTAATACCCAAATGTAAGTCAAAAAGCATTCTTTATGTACTCAGTGATATTCCTGCTTTTTACAAGTTGAAATGGTTTTCTCAAAAACTCATTTCAGTCACGACAGCACATAGGAAATAAAAAAGCCTACTTGTCTAATACGGACTTTTAGTAATATAGCCATATCTTAAACCCTATGAAATTTGACATTCTATAAAAAGTTAAATTTATGTGGTTTTAGATGTAACATAAAATAAATAAACATATGATATTATCACAAATAATTGCTGAATAAATATGCTTAAATCCTGAAGATAACAAAGTTGAATGCATTAGGAGGAAAGCTGAGCAAGAACATATTCCTGACCCCACCTTATTTTGACCTTTATCAATGGCCTAGAAGAAATAAAGTTACAGTCAATTATTTAAAGATGACAAAGATTGAGTAATTGGTTAAATAATGAAGAGCACAGATCATTGCCACAAGAAGATATGGTTCACTTGGTAAGTTAGGACAAGAAAAATATTCCTTTCAGAACTAAACTACTTAAGCAGTGCTTTTAAAAAGGCTCTTTTAGGGAGATTATACTAGAATACAAAGACTCCAAAGGACCTAAGTAGATTATCAATTAAATAAGAATTTGCAATAGTTTCCAATGTCATAACTATGACAGGAAATTAGTGAGAATAAGAAAGAGGAGTAAAGAGCTGCCTGTTACAGAGATCGACATCTTGAGAAGAATGTTAAAACCCTGGGGAGAGTTTAAAGCAGAAATAAAGCCATGGAATCACAGAATATGCTGAGTTGGAAGAAACTCATTAGGAGCACAGAGTACAACTCCTGGCCCTGCACAGGACACCCCAGGAATCACACCATGTGCCTGAGAGCATTGTCCAAACGCTTCTTGAACTCTGTCAGGCTTAGTGCTGTGATCACTGCCTTAGGGAGCCTCTTCCAGTGCTCAAATACCTCTGGGTGAAAAACCTTTTCGTGATATCCATCCTAAACCTCCCTTGACTCTGCTTCATGCCTTTTCCTCATGTCCTGTCACTGGTCACAAGAGTGAAGAGATCTGTGCCTGCCCCTCCTCTTCCCCTCATGAGGATGTTGAAGACTGCAATGAGATCCCCCTCAGTCTCCTCTTCTCCAGGCTGAGCAGATCAAGTGACCTCAGCCACTTCTCATAAAGCTTCCCCTCCAGACCCTTCACAATTCTTGTGGCCCTCCTTTTGGTCCTCTCTAATTGCTTAATACCTTTCTAATATTGTGGCACCCAAAACTGCCCCCAGCACTTGAGGTGAGGTGGCCCCAGTGCGAGCAGAGCAGGACAATCCCCTTCCTTGCCCAGCTGGTGATGCTGTACCTGAGGCATCCCAGGACACGAGTGGCCCTCCTGGTTGCCAGGACACACAGTTGACTCCTGTTCAACTTGCCATTGACAAGGACTCCTAGTTCTCTTTCCACAGCACTGCTCTCCACCTCTCCTTCCCTAGTCTAGACACACAATCAGGGTTGCACTGCACAGGTGCAGAATGCAATGCTTGCCCTTGTGAAACTTTATAAGGTTGGTGGTTGACCATCTGTCTTAATTTGTTGAGGTCTCTCTGTAGGGCCTCTCTGTCCTCAGTGGAGGCAACAGCTCCTCCCAATTTAGTCTTGTCAGCAAACTTAGTCTCGCATTCAAGTTGTTAATGAAGATGTTGAAGAGAATGAGGATGGAGCCCTGTGGAACCCCACTCGTGACAGGTCACCAGTCTGATGTCAACCCACTCACTATAACCCTTTGTACCCAATCTGTGAGCCAGGTGCTCACACATTGCATAACATGGTTATCCAGCTGTGTGCTGGACATTTTTCCACAAAGATGCCGTGGGACACAGTATCAAAAGCTTTGCTGAAGTCCAAGAATTTTACATCTCCTGGCTTTCTTACATCAACTGGGTGGGTTACCCTGTAGTAGAAGGAAATCAGGCTCAACAAGCAGGACTTTCCCCTCGTGAAGACATTCTGGCTATGGCCTGGCCCTAAAATAATTCCTGTAGTGGAAAAAAATATGTATAAACTCTCAAAAAAATCCTTAGTGTTTTTTAATTGAGGGAACTTGAAAAAGTTGTTTGATTATACCTTTTAAGTATTTGCATGGCTGTACTTACAGCTGAGGTGTACTTGAAATGCCTTTGTAGGGTTTTTCATTCTAGTAAAGAAGAAAGTTGTGCCAGTATTCACTAGACAGTTGGCTGGGTGTGTTAACTTTAATTATGTTAGGAAATTACATTTCAGAGTAGTAGTAGCTCTTTCTGGTGTGCTTAGTGAAGGTGATGCTCTGGCATTTGATTAACAGTATCATGTTTTTGAGGAGGACATTGAGAGCGGCCCCCATGTGTAGAGGCCTGAATCCACTTCTGCCATCCCATAAGACTACACTGCTACTACAAGCATAGGAACTGGTTTTGCCTGTGTGGAATCTCTTTTCCACACTGGAGAAGGAGAGGAGGGAAATTGCTGCTTGGATGAGGATCATGGTTGTCCACTTTTGTGATTATGATGGTGGCTGGTTCAGAGAAACAAACCAAGTCAAAATGATGCTCAGGGTTCTTCACATGGTACAGAATTTGTAGTGAGAAACAGTTCTGCAGGCCTTCCTCTGAGGAAGGAGGCAGTTGCGTTTGATCTGAAGAGACACGGACACAACCATAAGTAACTGGAGCATGATGAAAACTTAAAATTTGTATTTGAGGCAAGAAAACAAGCATATTTTGAGATCATGAAGAAAATCTAGTTCATCTTATGTCTAACAAAACTGAAAACAATTAGCATTACTTTTAAATGCATTACAATTTAAAATTGCCTTTTAAATGGAGAAATTTGTCAATGTTTGTATTTAAACAGTTCACTGTAGCTTTCAGGAAATAATGTGTAATTTTAAAATGTTTGGAATAATTTTCACTCTCTTCTCTATTGACTGAAGTACTTCTTAAGCAAATGTTTGCATATGTAATTAGAAAACTGTATGCATGAATGTGTGCAGCAATCATATTTGCAGTACTGTACATTTTTGGACATTTATACCATTGAAATTAGTTGCCTCAAATATTTACACTTATTATTTTGTATTTAAATGTTATCAGAGACACTTCCGTTATACAAAAATCTATGCTGTCTGTGTAATTAGCTCATGTACAAATAGTATGATCTGGTTTTTTTTGCCTCGTCTTTTATTTCATTTTACTCTGAAGTCAGGGCAATTAAAAATTTCAAAATATTTTCTTCTATAACAGATTTTTTGCTTGTGTGTGGGATGATGAGGAAAAACTTCATTGCTTTGAGTGACATATCTTCTATTTCTGTTTCAAAAAATACTCTGCTCTCATGTTCCAAGACTAATCTGAATTCCTCAAGTGTTTTAGCTTCAAAATATGCAGAACTGTCTTCCATTTCATGACCAGCTATTATGTTAATAGAGAAGTGCATTGATAATATAACTTGGACAACATTTGTGAGTTTCTCATCCTAACCAAAGAATGTCTTTTATCTTCTAAAATTTTATGGAATTCTTATGTGTTTCTCAATGAATTATTGTAACTTTGAAATATACTGTTTTGGAAGAGTAGGCTTGGGTGTAATGTTAAGACATTTTTGGTCTCTTTCAAGTTTGTGTATCTAATGAGCTGAAAGGTTTCTTTGATGAAGTAATGATTTCTGCACTGATCCCATAATCATTAAAAATGAAATATGATAGTTCTTCATGCCTAACTGTTTTTTGTTTCACTGACTGAAGTACCTTTGGTTTTTAAACAGGGGCTCATGAGGCATTTTTTCTGCTTGCACTTTGATCACTTAAGGTTCAAACCCGGTTGCTAAAATTTATAAGATACCAAAGCAATGATAAATGTTACATATTCCACTAACCATAATTGCTTATAAATACTTTTTAAATTTTTGCTTTTAATATGTCATTTATTGACTTAACCAATTACTAGCTTTCCTTTAGTAATAGAAAAATGTCTGTATTTTGAAGCATGGTCCTTTGCCAAATATATGGCTATAACTGAGAATTAAGACAAAACTCAACATTACTTAGGTGGTGACTCAATATGAGTGAAATGTTAAAGGAACACAAGGTCAATGCCTCTTCACTTTGATAAGTGCTTTGATGAAAAACTCGGACAAAAATATGTGTGGATGTATTTGTGCTTTCAAAGCAAATGAATTGAACAGAGTGAAAAAAGAAAATTTTCTTCCCAAGGAACAAAGGCTATCTGTGCATCTGCAGCTTGAGATTAAAGGTAGTACAAGGACAATAGTGCTTTCACTGGGAGTGCTCTTCCCCCATTATAACTTTGCCCCACAATGCTTCATTTATCAGGAATGTATTATGGGAGACAGTTTAAAAATATCCAAGAAAAAGATATTCTTTTTCTGTTGTGTTTGGAATAAATGGCTTACTGTAATACTGGAATTGCAGAAGAATTTACTTCAGAACTTCTGGGAAAATGAAGTTAATAAGCCCCTAAAAGCATTCATCTATTTCTAAGTCTTTTCAATGTTTTTTGTTAAAAGACTAAGCCTATTTCAAATATCATTGTCCATATTTTTCTAACATTTTTGTGGTATGACTGGCAAATGCACATTTTCCTCACTGCTGGTCCATTTTCCTGATGTATGTATATATCAAAATTCTCACTTTTGGAATAGGAAGTCTATAGTTTTATCTGCCAAACACAATTATTTTCAGACTGAGACTCATGAATTATACACCCTGATAAAAAATTAGTTTTACAAATGACTTGTGGTTAATTGATGGGTAAATTATCCTACATACATTTTCCTTCTGGAAAATGGAAGATTGGAAATTCTACTCTGAAAGAGAAAGGCACGAGGGTTCACATTCTCCACAAGCAATTTTATGGCTCTAATCACGCTGAATTTCTGTCCCTGCAACCTAAGGCATATGCTAGATACAACAATAAAGGCCAGGTAAAAGTAAAGATATGTAAAAGCAAGCTGTCTGTTTTTCACCCATTCTCATCAACGCACAGGCTCATCTGCAGTAAGAGATTACAAATGTCATAGTTGCTGTGTGCTTTATTGAGATGGTCTTCTCCTACCAGGTAAATTCATTTAAGTGGCAGGTTTTGTAAACAGTGTCATATCCTCATAACATTTACTTTTTGGTCACTATTCATTCCATAATTTGTTGGGTAAACACAAGAATCACCATTCTTCCTACACAGTGTTCATGTCACCAAATTCACAAAAAAATGGAAACATAGGACATGCATCCACCATGAACAGAAAGTAGAAGATGCAGTATGCAGGTGTGAGCCCACACATGGTGTTATTCCTGCATGGATTTAACAATGTGTATCCATGTAAATGATTTCCTTATTTATGTTACAGGCTTAAGGTCTCACAGAAATAAGATTTGGACAGGACTACAGTACTGCTCATAAAACTTTGAATTTACCAATCAGTAGACTGTTGCACTCTTTTCACTACTAGCTTTAAGCATAAATATTTAGGAGTTTAGTAAGACATAATATCCATTAGGGAAAATGAATGACATATGAATAGAAAGGGAATCTGAATCTTAAAAGTCAACCATATTCATATTTCCTAAAGAAGCAGAACAGACAACTTTATTCCACAAAAACCTCCGCATCCGTTCCAAATAACTTTCAATGGTACCTTCTAAACATGAAACTATGTGATTTTTTTTCCAATGGTATCGCACAAATCAGACACTTGATCCCATTTGTTTATATAGTCAGGGAATTATTACCCTCTTCCTCAACTGCTGACAGGAGGCTCTGTCCAAATTAATCAACAGAGCTTCTCTGATGCTTCTGAGCATTTTTGGATTATCAGATGACACTGAGCTAGAAAAAGTCACAAAATTCCATGGCTACCAGCCTGGGATTCAAGGTCTAATTATGTGACTTTGAAGAGATATGCCGTAGCTAGTAATGGTAGTTAGAAAAGGGCCTGAAGATTATGATACAATAGCAATTTGTCAGCAGCAAGTCTGACTCTCCATATCTCTTTATATAAACACACTCTGAAGAACATTCAGGGAAAAAATAATTTGCATTACCTTAAATTCCTATTTCCATACCATGGCCTAAAGTACCTGAAGGTTGACATTTCTCAACCTTTCCAAATGAAGCTATTCTGGTGTTTCTTATTTCAAAACAAGAAAGTATTGTGTATTAGAGTTCTCATGTAATGCAAAAGTAATCTCAACTATTTGATCATGTACAAGAAAGGGTGAAATCCCTTTGAACATAGCTATGGGTTCACTCATTCAGTCTGTCTAGATAGGCACTTCACAACAACCTTTTGAGTGAATACAAGGTGAAGCCTTCAGCACTAAGAAAGTGTGTGAATTTCCTGCAGTGTATGAGCTTTCTCTACAAAAATTAATGTTATAAATTTCATATCTTTTAATACAGGGTAACAGAAACCTTTACCTGGCTATCAGGAGTAAGCAATAAATTACTTTATTTTCTGTGATTAATCATATCATTTTTTGTCAAAGTTATGCTAGAACACTTCCAGAAAAGAAGTTTCCTAAGTTTCTTATAAATAAATATTTTCAGCTTATACCAGAAATTATTTTATTCATATGCAGGTGTATTTGTTTTACAAACTAAAAAAAAATTGGATCATTTAAAATATTGAATGTCACTTCAGCACAGTCTTTTGTCTGTACTGTGGCATTTCAATCAAAAGCCATAATTCCCCAGCTATATTTCTGCCTCAGTCGAAAACATACTTATCTGATAATGGTATTTACAATACTGTGAAAGAGTGAGTTCTAAATAGAGCCTTACAGTAAAACTGAAGAGAAAGAAAGGTTCTACCCTTTTTTTGTTCCCTTCTCTCATCCCCATTCTTCCATAGTCTTAGAGATGGGTTTTTCCTGCCTAATCTTTGCAAACCTGGTGAAGAGGCTGATGACTAGCTCTTCTTACAGTCTAAAGCCTTATCAAAGAGTGTTACTCTTATCATCTTCTTCTTCAGAGAGAGACGACATTCAACTTTATTTCTAAGAAGATCTTTTGGCTTTGGGGATATGTTTTTCCTTTTCTTTTCCTTCCTAATGGGCAGAACTGAATCTAGACCAGATGCAATTTAACTTTCTTCATGCTTTGTGAAGTTATAATTTGCATAAGAAAGAATAAAAATAATAATTCCATATAATCTTTGATACTATTCTCTTATTTTTCTATGGCAGTGATATTTTGGAGAAAAGTATAAAACTATTAGTTTTCAGAGATAACAACATGACAGAAGATACGTATGGAATGTTTGCCTAAAAGGGGGAGACAGATTCTCAAGTTTTAAGTATTCCTCTCTTTACAACTCCTACACTATTCCACTAGTTTATCATATCATGTCATCTGAGTGATTCCTGAATCTTTTAATAGTTGAAATTAAATAGAAAACTAGAGGTGTAGTCATTCTGCCTTACATGTTGCAGTGACCTGTGCTATTCTTTAAAAGAAAATCAAGAAATTAAGAATGTTTCAAAGCGGGGAAAGAGGTGAGAAGGAGAAAGCTACAAATGGAAAGCTAGAAAGAAGGGTATTAACATGCTTACCTCAATATAATATCGATTTTGATAAACATTTTTCATATTTATATCTTATATTGTTAGTAACAAATAGACAAACATAAGTAGGGTATCTGCACATGTATTTGAATTAAAAACTCTTTTATTTTTCTATTGGCAAATAGATTAGTTTTACCTTGGAATTTCTGGTATACTTTTGAATATAAAAGTATCCAAAATAGCAGCAGGTCTCCTTCTCAGAGAATATAATATCTTTTCAGACTCCATTAGTGTGATGTTTTAAAACTCATTATGTTCAATAGGATTCTGAATGAGAACATGTGTTTTTAACATATGATTTTCAATATCTGGTAAAGATAATACATACATAGATGTTGTACTTTGAGCCTGGTTGGATGTTAGGCACCCATGGAAACCACACGCTCACTTCCGCCACAGCTGGACAGAGGAGAGAAAAAGAAATTAACTGTGTTCATGTGTTGAGATAAGGACTATGGGAAAAAATCACAGGCAAAACAGGCAGGCTGCTTAAAGATAAGAAAGTAAATTTATTACACTAGCAGAAACAGAACAGGACAATTAAAAGTAAAATGAGCTTTTGGAGAACACCTTCTTCCCCTCCGCTCCCTCCTCCTAGCTCTACCTCCTACCCAAATGGCACAGGAAGACAGAGAATGGGTTGTTTTTTGGTCAGTTCATCATCTGTGGCTTCTTCCTCTGTTCGAGGATGGGAGTCATCTTCCCCTGCTGGATGGTGGGGTCCCCTCTGGGAGACAGTTCTTCAGAAACTTCTCTGACAAGAGTCCATCTCACGAGCAACAGCCTTCTGCTAGCTGCTGCAACATGAGTCCATCCCACAGGCAACAGCGGCCCTCAAACTGCTGCGGCGTGGGTCACTCCCCCACCGGGTGCAGTCCTTTTCAATATCCACCTGCTCTAGCTGCGGGTGCAGGCTCTTCCACGGCTTCAGGTGGGTCTCTGCACTCCCGTAGGCCTCCATGGGCTGCAGGGGCACAGCTGCTTCACTATGGTCTTCACCACCAGCTGCAGAGGAATCTCAGCTCCAACTCCTAGAGTACCTCCTCCCACTCCTTCCAAACTGACCTTGGTGCCTCCACGGTTGTTTTCTGCTCACATCTTCTCACTCTTTCCCTCTTCCCTGGCGAGAATTAAAACTGCGCCACCAGGATTGTTTTGAATTCCTTCTTAAATCTGTTATCACAGAGGCGTTACCTCCACTTCCAATTGGCCCAGTCCTGGCCCACAGCATGTCCATCTTTGCAGCCAGCCAGACATTGGCCCTGCAGGACATGGTAGTGGGAGCTGCAAGCAGCTTCTCACAGAATCACAAGCTGCACACCCACCACGCTACCAAAACCAGGCCTTGCAAAACTACAACAATAGATTATATGCATCTTGAAAAGAGAGGGATTTACAACTTATTTCATGCTTTTATGATCAGAGATTGTGCATGATTATAGTAAGCTTCTTCTTTTCTTCTTCTCTTGCTGAAATTCGAAAGATAATATTCATCCACTAGAAAATTTCACGGATCAGGTCAGAGATATAACAATCAAAGACTATAGAGAGAATTCCCTGTAGTATGACTTTGAATTTAGAGTAAACTCAACTGAATAACGATAAGTAAATAGAATTCTTAAGCATGGTGTTTTGATTTTTTTTTCATATGATGGCATACTGAAGGAAAAAAAATTGTCTCAGAGGGTGAAACCCATAGATGTTTGGGGTTTTTTGGTTTTTAACAGAAATAAGGCTTGATACTGAACACTATGTGCCTATTCAGATAAGTTTGTTTTCTGAATATAATTTTTACTTTTTATTCTAAAAAGAAATGTGGACTTCTTAAAGTGTAATTAGATGTTTTAAATTAGATTATTTTGTTAAATATTTTAAATAAATGAGATACGACTTAGGCCTCAAAATGAGACATATGAACAGCAGAGGCAGTAATGATGAATTACAGTGGAATGCAACTTTACAACATCAGAAATATATTTTATGTCATGGTGCCACAGACAGATTTTCCATACCCTTTCTCAAATATAGAAACGTGGCCTTTGTTATTGCAAAACTCTTGGCTATGTGACAGGCTTCTACTTATTTTTTTTACTTCTTTTATTTACTATTTTAACTATTTCCAAAGAGTACATTTATTTACAAATTTTATCATTGTCTATTCTCTCAAAAACAGTTGAAAGTCAAGCTCTAGATGTCATAGTAACTGGAGGAGTAAAATCCATGTTCTGAAAATAATTGAGAACAGATACTGCTACTCCTAAAATAGCTACGCATCTATAGGTTTTGTGAACTCCTGAACTCTTCTTAAGTTCTAAAATATTAAGTTCTCTCTTTGAACACAGTGTCAAACTGTACCAGGAAAACAGAAGGAAATAGACATCTTCCTGAATCCCTCTTGACCTGTGGAATTTGCCCTTCAGGATAAGCATAAAATTCTCAAAAGGCATTAGAGGACAGTTAAGGAGAAAAACAAAATGAAAAAAAAAAAAGGAAAGGACAAGAAAAAAAGACATAAGAGCATGTTTACCTCTAAAGCATATCATGAGAGTGATGTGCTGCCTGCTGTAAATATCTTCACCCTTTTTGTTCTCCCACTCTGCAGTGAATTTGAAGGTCAGTTGAGTCCTTGTTTTTGCTGGAAATGAGGCCCCAGAATTGCTATAAAAACAGTCTTCTTGACGTACAGTTTCTGATCCCAAGAGAAAACTCCATCATTTTCAAATGAAAGAGTAGGTGAATGTGGAACTTACTTATTGCATCTGCCACAGCACAGTATTTAGAGTCCATTGTTATATGCAAAGATCATGAAAACTATGATTCCTGCACACTATTCCTAGCAGCTCTAGATCAACTTGTGGGGTTTTTCTTACTACAAAAAAAGGCCTTATCCTGAAGCTTTTCTTCTTTACTTCACACACTACAAATACAAAGCCATGAAACTAAGAGGCAGTTACTTGGACGAGGAAGAAAACCTGAGTATTTTACACACTTTTTGTTATAAAAGTTTCTATTTTAAGAGGACACAACCCATGCATTCATGTACATTGTTGGTACACTAATGGATATAATACTACCAGAAGACAAAATTTATTAAAAAAAACCCCAAATCATGTAAAAATTATTTATTAAAGAAATGCACATAGATCTATGATAGTGAGGCTCCTAATAAGGATATTATTAATGAGTTCTTTATATCTTTATAGCACTGTGATCATGATTAACATGTCTTTCATTACACCATATGACTGGTATAGTATATGACAAGTAGAAACTGATATGACACAATAAGTCTTGGGTGACTGTTTACCACACATCTCATAAGACATATTTTATAGAATTCCTTTCAGCCCCTCCAACAATTCATTGATGATATTTCTTTGCCAGTAGTTACCAGGAAGCAAGCTTCAAAACCAACCAACCAACTAAATAAACCTCACAGAATCTTAGTTTTTCTTTTTCAATTCAGTTCAATAATTAAGGATTAAAATATTTTAAATATACTTTTGCTAGCAGAAACATCTAAGTAAAGGTTAAGAAATAGTTTTAAATATCTGTCCTCCTTTAGCATTTCTCCTGAAACATTTCATTTTAACGTCATCCTTTCACTTATTGAAGTAGATACTTTGACTTTGCATCAAACACAGAGCATGTAAAACTGACATTGATGTAAAATAAAACCACAAAATATTCCCACCATTGATAGTGTAAAATAAGACTAAATGATTTCTGAGAAATGTTGTAATAGAAATATTTTAAATCTATGTGAAGTACAGAACACCTTCAAGATGGTTTTGTGAGATATGTAAATCAAAGTTGATACTGTTTCTTAATTCACACTCTTATTCATCCCAATCAGTAGAGCACACACACACACACACACACACACAAAAGCTTTTGTTTTGATTNACCAGCAGTTAACTCTTCTGCTGGTTTTGTTTTGATTAAAAAAAAATAACAACCATCACTTGTGTATCATTTTTGGACAGTATTCGTCACCCTTCATTTTTCTCCATTTTAATCAAAAAGGTCTCTAAATACTAATGAAAAGCAATCTTATTTTTCTTTTTTAGGAGTTGCATCAATGTATTTTTTCGTAAATTCTCTGTGAAGATATCTTGTTTTTAAAGTTTACCTAAATAGTCAGCACTCAATTTGGAGTGACAAGAAGTAAGACTCACCTATGGTTTGCTTTTGGGGTTTTTGTTATATTAAAATCTAGCTGTGTAAATCTATTAGTTACAAATATTTTGTAGAGTGTAGACATCTCCGTGGTATCAAAAGTAGATAATAAATAGCCCTTGCTGAGATGTTGTAATAGAAAACTGTGTATGTCTCTTCCTTTGCCTGGATGGTTTTGTTCAAATTATAGTAACATTTGACAGGAGATGAAAAAAATCACATTGCCATGAGATCAATAATAATTTTATTTTAGATTGATGAAGTCTTTAATAATGTAAATAAATGACATTTTAAAAATAGGGTATTAATATTTTTTGCTACAAGGAAAAGATATTTTATGCTATTATAGATTTGTGAACTATTGCACAAATCAGATAGCATCTGCACATAGGCAAAGACACCTGAATGTATTCATTTATGTTTAACCAAGAAAGAGATGCCTTTATTTTGGCCTTCCATGTTTCTTTTAATAGTGTAATGCTAACCTAGTGAAACCTTCAACCATTCTCAGGGTAATTGTTGTGTCAGGAACACCTCCCACTGTGTAAGATAAATGATATTGACATGAGAATAGTTCAAAGGTTGGAAAACTACTGTATTTCTTTGCAAATAATAGAAATAAGAGAGTGTGGGGAGTTTACATTTAGTGTCTTAGTATTCTTTTTATATTACAGGTCAACAATCTGCATCTTCAACTTAGTAGACATTTTTCAACAGACCAGGAGAAAATTTTCTGGCCACGTCTGCTAGTACAGAGATCACAGTTGGAGTATTTCTACTCATGCTTGGAACAAGAAGAAAATAAAATGGAAAGAAAGACATTTTAGAAGAAAAAGAACAAGGGAGTTTTACTATTAGTACTTAAAATCATCCCAAGTTTCTTTCTGACGTAGTAATTTCCTGGAGCAAGTTAAAAAATGTCTTCCTGATTTATTGTGGTGCCCTCTATTGAAGATGGTGTTTTGTGAAAATTCAATTTGAAGTGGAGTTCAAAGCAAGGGGAGAAGAAGATGAAATGACTGCATTTTCTCTAAACAGAAACTGTGGTGATATGAAGTCCCATTCATGATTGTTTTCCAATATAGATCCACTAGTAAGGTAACAAATGACAAAAAAAGTAGCGTATGAAAATCTCAATAAGAGTTAGAATTTCCTCTATGAAAGCCTAATTGTTCTATCTTTCCTGTTTTTCAGCAAGAGACAGAGATTCTGTTTTGCCGGACTGTAAGACAAGCACTTCTGCTGTTCATTGACTTATTTTCCATGTGAAATAATGAGCTCTTCATTATATGAACACAAGACATGTAAATTGAAGGAAGAGGTGATACCAAAAGAAGATAGATTTCAAAGTAAATAACTAGATAGCTTTCATGAAAGAGAAGAAAATGTACCACTCAAACACCTGGTTGAAAATGGTAATAAAAATTGTGCTGCTGCTGAATAGCAGTTTTAGTTACTTTTACCATATTAACAGATCTCTTCAGATACACACACTGCCCCCAAATTTTTATTACAGTACAAAAAATGTCTCAACCTAGTCTTCCTTTCTAATTTTATATATGCAAGTATTTTTATAAATGCAAGACCAGTACAGTGTTACCTAAATTTCATCACATAGTATTGCCCTAGTTCTATCTTCTGTGTAATTTCAGAGAATACTCAACTGTGCTAAGATGCAGATTTATTAAAGATCTTTGACCTCCACTCTTAATTGAGCTGTTCTCTTGAAAAGAAAAAAAGAAAACAGGTCTGCATTCACTGTTGACAACTTTTGTTCTGCTGTAAAAACAGAAGAAATTACATTCACAGACAAGACATAATTGACATTTTCTCACTGCAATCAACTAATTGTGCAGTACTTTATCTGTTATGTTTAATAAATGAAATCTTGAGGTAAAGAAATAGCAGAGACTACTACTGGAAGTCAGTCACAAACTAGACATAAAGGGGTTGTTGTTCATCAGTGATCTTAAACAACAAGGTCATTTGAAGTGTGACTAATATTGTTCTCACTCTGAAGAAATGAAAGAAAAGTATCTCCTAAGGAAAACAAATTATCGGTGGAACTTGCTTCTGACAAAACAAAATTATATAAAAGCAAGAATAAAGAACTCTAGAGGATCTTAAATATGTCAATACAATTTTCAAAAACAACACTACTGACACAAGACCTGAAAAGTGAACAGAACTTCATTGTGTACTTGATATCTGCAGTTCACAGCTCTTTGCAGCACCCTCTCTGCAGGTGATTTTTAACAGCTATGCTTCATACTGGGTTCATATGTTAGAAAACAGATCTTGATACATCTAACTGGGCACTACTGAAGTGAACATCACTGTCATATCAGTGGGATCCAGGTCAAGTTGCAAGTAAACAGTCAATGTTAGGAATATACTAGTCATATGACATTTGAAATAGCACCATGAGTGCTACTTGTAATCCATTGACAACAAATTGAGCAGGTGGGGTCAAGAGCAACCTGCTGATCTCTGCAGAACAATTAATTGATAAATGAATTGTATGATCTGACAAATTTTAATGTACAAATAGATCAGTTGTTATCTTAGTGGCATCAAAGAGTCAAATAACATCTTATTTTTCACTTGATGCTCCTCAGTTATTCAGTTTGACCTCACCAGTGGAGTATTGATTTTCAGTTTCTTGTTGACTAGAAGGGGGTGGTGACACAGTGTTATTGTCACTTTGACATTTGCTCTGCAGGAAGTTATGCATGGTGAAGATTTCTGGTCTGAACTTTGATTAAAGAGGAGTCATATGTCAATAACAGTCTCATGGCTTCAAAAGAAGTAAAATCAAACTCCTAGAAGGATTAAACACTGAAATATTTAAAACAGCAGATGTCTAGCTGGATCCCTAGACACAGCTATAATTCAATGACTGAACAAAGCTGAGGATAGTGAGTTGGAATAAAAAGTACTGAGCAGCAGTACTCAGTACCTCATCAGAGGTTTCAGCTATAGTGCACATTATTTATTAAACTGTCAATCTGCCGTAACTAGAATAGCGTTAGATCGAGTTCCACAGCAAGCAGCTCAGGATCATCTGGGAGTGCTGTATCAGTAAGTCTTGAAATCATTATCTAGATGCTTCAGGGTAAGGTAGTGGCTGCCAGTAAAGTCAGTGATAATTCTGACTAATTCTGACTAAATACAGGCATCTTTTGCCTTTTCTACCCAGAGAAACTAATAATCACTGTATGGAATAAAGTGACAATAGATTGTGAGTTTAAAATGGAAAAGTCATCCACCTCTACAAGCATGATAGTAACAGTGAAAACCACTGTTGTTTCTCGCAGGTTTTGAAAATGTCCTTGACAGAATAACAATCAGAAGAATCTGTTGAAAAGAGTCCTCCCTAAAGGTAATCTGAATAGTGAAGACCAGACTGACATTTCTGCTCACAGGCTAAATCAAGAAATATTCCGAAAATAAGGTCAAGTTCTATGTATACTCCTTGCCTCTAACCAAAATCATTAGTACTGGAATTCTGCAAAAACACCTATAGAGATTTCTGTCTACGTAAGTCAATGGCTGCTCATTTTAAAATGGTAAGTTTCAGCAGCAAAGGTGAAATATTTAGAAAACCACTTTTTTTTTAACCTAAAATGCATCTAGACAAGACAGTATTTTTGGACAGGTTTAGCTTATCATCACGTGGGTTACAGCACAGGTTTCACATGCATATATGTGAGAGTATGTTACTCGTTACAAATGGTTTCATCTCAGAAGAGTTTTACTGTTAGTAGAAAGCATGTTAAATCAATTGTAAATATAGAAATTTCAGCACAAGTCTAATATCACATGAATACCAAATGAAACATGCCTGAAAATGGAGTCACAAACAGGACAGCAAGAGCTATTACTGGGAAAAGCAGCATAGCTGGAATGAAAAAAATGGAACTTCAAACAATAGTTAGCACCCTGCCATTGTTCTTACCACATCTCTATATGTCTGAGTCTTTGTTTAGAGCTGTCATATCACATGATCACCCAGTCACCCATGGGCTGTCTTCACGATCTTGGCACAAAATGGTTAAATGTCTTAAATAGTGAATCTCAAAGCATTGCCTATAACTGGTATCAAAGCAACTCTCCTGTGAACTGAGCTGCACCAGACATCTGGTGCATATATCAAATCACTAACCATCCATAAGCATTTTGTATGGACAGATTAAATACAATGAATAGTTAAGACTGATCCATTAAACATTACTGAGACATTCTCAAGGTAAATCTTCAGTCATAGAACATCAGCCTCACAACATGAGATACAATTAAAGGTCATCTGCTATGGCAGGGAACATATGCTGATGTTATCAAACATATGGAGAAAAAAAAAGGAAAATTACACTGAACAAAAGACAACAAAATAAAATAAGGATACTGTGTGCAGGATGCTGCATCTGTCACATCCCCAGACGTGAGTGTACGGCAAAAATTTAACAGAAATTCCACAAGTAAAACTGCCTAGTTTTTAAGTTGACAGGGAAATTTTTTTGGTGTAAAATATGGCATCAGTGTACATACATTATCAAAACCTCAGAAATGCCAGTATCATTGTGGATATTCTACTGTCAACCCTACACTACCAAAACAAACAAACAAGTAATTAGTTGCAAATAATATCTACTGAAATACAGGAATCCCTGAGAAGGCTTCTCACATATCTCAAAATACTTTTCCACAGGAGTTTTCTCTAGGGGAAATTACCTCTTGAGTGTAGCTCGGCACTGAAATGAAGAGATTATTTCTAACAGCCACAAAGTAGACCAGCTGCATATGTAGCAGCTTTGCCATCAGTTTAACAGATGTTTGCAAATCTTAGCTGTCACAGCTGTATGATGCATATTCATGTCTTCTGTGGTCCAAGAGACTGAATTGCACTTCAAATTCTTGCTCTGTGTTGTATGGGTGTCATACTACATGGTGTCAGGGAGCTATGAGGATAGGCAAATACCTGAGGAAGCTGTCCTAGGAGTGTAGGTGAAAGTATGGCAGGCAGGGTGGGGATCTCACCAAACAGAGGTCCAATGCCCAGTACTAGCACAAGGGTAGCAGAGAAAGATTAGTGACAGTAACTAGGTTAGAAAAGGTGCTGGGCTGGCTGTGAAGGGCCATGGGGATGGGCAGCAGGTTAGGGTCTGAGGCAAAGCATGGGCTCCCCTACAGCACAACCCAGGTAAGGGCCAGGACAAAGGTCCTGAACTCCAGCGCAGTCCCTGCCGGAGGACAGTTGACCCACAGAGGCTGTTCCCAGGCCTTATCCCAGGTCACTTGACAGTAGATCTGGTCCTCACCATCTGCATCTCTGCCCTGGGAGGAGAAAAGAGTTTGCAAAGTCCATTGGTACATGGCTGCTTTTCTTACCTAGATGAGACTTGAACCTTTACCTCACTGTAATTCCAAATGAAATGTTATTGCTTTTGTGAGGTTTGCAGATAGGTCAATACTCTTCATTATTGGAAGAAAGGAGAAGGTGTGACTGTATGACTCTGTAACCCGTGCGAGTGTAAATCAGTCCTAGGTATTTTTAGTTCATGTAAAAACTGTCCCACTCTATCATAAGCCTGCAGAAACTCAAACCACTGACAGCTAACACTGCCTCCTTCCACCAGAAATAAATTTATATCCCAGAGAAATTTCATTAAGGGCAAAGCTGTATGAGAAAATTGGATACCTTGAATATAGACTGTATTAAATGTGAGAATATGACCTATATGCTTCCTCTAACAAAACAGATTGTTTGCTCAGGTGCTTTTAAACTTTATCCAGATGTAGCAGATGTAGCAGATTTCTCAGCTACCACCTGTACTTGTTTGGTGTGTGAAAAACCTCTCCTATGTTCAGAAGTCAACACACAGAAGCCCCCCAGGAGTCTGTTTCCCTCTGCCTTGAAGATTCTCTTGATAGCAGGCATTAGTTTAGAATTACAATACCAAACTCAGTCTCACAGAATATATGTAGTATTTCTACAGAATGCACCTCAAATGTTCCCATTAATCCTATGTTTAGACAAATGGTGACCCAGACTTAGAATTTTCAGTTCACTTTTCATTTGGGAGCACTAAAGATATAAAAACAATGTTGAAAAATTGAGCCAATGACATCCATTTTAAATTCTTCCACATGTTTGGATTTGTTGCCTCTTTGTCTCAAGCCTACAAAACCTTTATATGCTCTATACAGAGTTAAGCTATGAATATCTTGGTGTAACTGAACACAGAATCATAGAATTGTAGACTCATTTAGGTTGAAAAAGACCATTAAGACCATCAAGTCCAACCATTAACCATTAACCTACTTCCAACTGGTTCAGAAGACAATGGATTTCAATGTTGATTAAAAACACAAAAAAAAGCCATTCACAAATCACTATATTTCAATGAATAGCAAGCAGTCTTTATATAAGTTTTTGATGGTTTATAAAAATCACATCATAAAATAAGTAATTGCCTACAAAAAGAAGCTTAGAATTTGAGAGGATAGTGGAATTATCATTATATATATATATAATAGTCAGATTCTTATACCTTCTCATCAGATACCTAATGGGTTTTCTTTTTTTTTCTTGATCAGTCATTGCATACAGACAACTTCACAAAATTTTCAGGAAGGCTTATCAGCTAGTGCACAGAATCAGGTTATTATTGATTAAGTTAGAAGTGATATTGTAAAAAAATAGCTTGTTGTTCAAAAGCATGATTTACTGCATATAGGTCAGGGCAGGGAACAAGGCTGATTTCTTATAATGAAGTACTGCTTCTTAGGTATTACAACTGTAAATGAGAGATGTCTGAGGAGCAACACTTCAAAACACAATCCAATGTACAGCATCCTTGATGAAATATTTTGCAGTGCAGTTCCATTGAATGGCAAACTGTTTACGAGAACTGAATAATTTTCAACATAGAAAGAGCAGTCATCAATCTCTCTCCTTGTTGAAGTTTCATAGTTTAAGCACTGAATAATCAAATAGACCATTAAAAGTGGAGTTTAATAATAACTATTTGAAAAGCTCATCTGAAAGCAGATAGTGCTTCCATGTGACTGTCTGCTTTGTATATGTCCTGGTATCAATATACTGCGAGAACAGCATATGGTTTCTTTGATGGAAAGTAATGGGAAATGACAGAGTGTTTGAAGATGCTGTGGTGCCATTTTCATGAATAATGCATTAGGGTAACAGGTATAATCAGTGCAGTTTAATAGTCTGCAGCCTCCAGAGATACAACAGTAACATACAGAGGAATTATCCTTGTACTAGGACCACCTGACATTGATCTTTTTTACCTTGATTTTATTTGTTTGAGACTGCACTAAAATACATTTTTAAAAAGGCAGAGTCAGAACCAAAAATGTTATGTTCTGAGTCAAAATTAATTTAGTATACATATTCTGTGAGATTTATCTTTTAATAAAAAGAACAAAGTTCAAAATCCCTTTTGTCTGTTTTTAAATTGAACATAGGTTTTAGAGCTCATAATTTTATAGGAAGAACAATTTTATGGTTGTCATTCATGCATTGAAACAATTTTCCATGTTGTGGAATACCTTTATGCCATTTCAAACACAGCACATTGCACATACACCAAAATTGGTCTTAATTTGATTATTTTCCTATACCAAAAATAAGAATACTTTGAAAAAACCCTGTCTTGCAGAATGCTGTTAAAGGATTTTGCATGAAGCATGTGTTGATTTGTATTTAATGATAATAGAGAAGCTCTATGAAAGAGATTTACACTTAGGGACACATAATCCTCTTGGCACCCAGGACTTACATAATGATGTCATGACTCCATAGCAATGAATATGAATTAGGGTAAATGACTTGGGACACAGGATTACAGTCCTTGCACTTACAGTTTTACTCAAGGAAAGATGCCTATGTTTCTGAGTAAAAAGTTCCATTTTCTACCTGACAAATAAGCTATGGTGATGTATGTCCAGGTTTCAATTTTATGAATCTATTTAGATTGCTATATATCTGCATCTGGAAAGACATCTTGGCAGATCTCACTTTAAAAAAAAATCATGATCGCTTTTTAAATAGCATTCTACAAGTCAAAAAAGCAGTGAGTAATAATTTTGTAAGTGTGTTGGTATGTTTTGTATGTGTGTATTCACATAAATACACATGCTACAAGTAAGAAAAACAATGGCAATCTAGGCTGGGTAATGTAGGAAATATTTTTGAAAAATAAAATAAGGTGATCTAAAGAAAATGAAGTCAGTTGTAACAAATAACTTGCTATAGAACACTACTACTCATGAAATGAAATATTGTCTGTTATAATAACCTGTACTGGCCTTTCCACCCTTTCTTCACTGCAGTTATTGTTGCATGTATAAATACTGCATGTCTTGCAGTTCTTAACAAGTATATCCAAAACCCATTATAATATGTTGGGGCCAAATTGCTGTATTTTAGTTTTATAGCAACTTCAGAATATCTAGGGTTTTTAACTCTGAATACTTAGGAGCTAGAATACTGTCATTCATTATTGGAAACATGATGCTGCTTATGACGAAAGCACTTCTTATTCTTCCAGTTAGTAAAAATTTGGCCTTGTAAAGAGTAATATATTTCAGAAGGAAAAATATTATTAGTTTCTAAACTGGTCCTTGTAAATATATATTGCATTCACACCCGGGAAATTTTGCATACAGGAAAGATGATTTCTGTAGCGATCTGCAATCTTTTATTTTCCCTACTGATCGTGTGAACATGTTTTCCACTAGAAAGATGGTTTGAACCCACCCTTTGATTAAAACCTCCCTTGTCAGCCCCATCTAACACCCAAGACCCCTCTATCACTAGTATGTCAGGCATTATTGACGGAGTTTTTGCAGATTTTTATCATCATTGCTTTCTTTTACAGAATTAAAGATTTTATAATGCTAGAAAGTTCTGCTTTCTTTGTGGTAGTGTTCCTACTACAATGAAAATCATAGCAGATATGGGAGTGGTTGTAGGCCTGGAAGAGCAGGTTTGGTAGCAATATGTCATATTATTTAGTTGATTCAGAATAACTGCAATATTCTTTATAAACTATTTTTTCTGTTGGATTAAGAAAATAAAACCAATCAACAAGGGACAGACTGAATAATTTTTCCATCTACTGTTTTGGTTCAGTTTCTGAGCTGTAAAATTTCTACAAAATTGTATCATTTGCCTAAACTTATTCAACTGTAGCAAAAAAAAAATGCCCAGCCTAAGAGCATGAATTGCCACTTCCAGTGGTGTCACAGCAGCATAAAAATGGTGAAATGGACAGTTAGGATCAGAATAGCTGGGAAAAGTTTAATTATGATCATTTATTTGATATTCATACTTGTTTAGCACATGTCCACCATATACTGTGCACAAATATCAGGAGAAAGAAATAAGATTGCAAAGAATGTGTAAGAGCTTTCATGGGACCACGAGTTTAACACAAGGAATTCTGCCATGTCATATTTAAGCATGAGGTCAAACTGCACCAGTTTACATGTAAAATAGATCAAAAGCTGAAATTGCCAATACAGTTCCAGGTCTGAGATAAGAGAAGACAGTGTTCCTAGGGCAAACCTTAAATGAGTCAATTATAAGATATTTTGAAAATACCGTTATGTCAAGAAATTACTGTTGTAACTCTTTTGTCTTGTTGATTTAGAATGACCAGCAACAAGATAAAAAGTTCCACGCACACAGGACTGCATTTGACATATCCTGCAAAAAGCTGTATGCCCACCTGCAACACTGTTACTTTAAGTTCCAGGCATATATAACAGAAAGAAGAAAGTAGATATCTTCTGACAGCTGAAGATTTACCAACCCATTTGCAGTAGACTTCCCTCCTGTTAAGTGTCTGCTGGGGTGTGTGATATCATACAGACCACTTGTTAAGATGTGGACATCAGCTGGCTCGTAGCGCTCTTTCATGCACACACACACACCTGATATTTTTCACCTGGGCAATACAATAGTCCAACAGAAACTGTAAATGCTGTTATCTGCTCTGCTCAACATGCTTTGTTAGTTTTTCCTTAGCTTAGTATCCGATTTTATTTTTTGTCTTTACCTTCTTATTTCTGGGTTCAAGGGAAGACAGAAGACAGATGGCCTGACTGTCTTAGTGCTACAATTCTCCTACAGCATGGAGGAGATTGGGTGGGAAGAGCAGTGCAGCCCTTCCTTTATCACCAGAAAAATATGTGGTGAGATGAAAAGTCTTAAAGATCTGTGAAGACACAATGATCTGCTCTGTTGCTTGCTCAGCAGCCTCTCCACAGCCCCCTGACTCTAAAGAGCAAAGATTTCTGTAAGGGGCGCAGACAGACTCGTTCCTTTATTGACCATCTCCAGGGATGACTGATTGAATAAGGACTCTGAATAGGATGATTCATCATCTGATGAATATCCCTTATGCTTTCCTTCTCACTGTGACATAGAGGCCACAGCTGCAGGGGTTACACAAGAAGGTTGAGCTGCCAAGGATATTCCAGCAAAGAGAGGATTTAATGAGACTGGGTTACATAATGTGGAGGAGAGGACTGCCAAAGAAAGATGACTGAGATGCCCTGTGGAAATGTCAGTGTCTCACTAGCCTTCACTGAGTGAAGAGGGAATAAAGAGTTACTTCCAAACTAGTGAGAAAGACCTTTAAGTACTGCAATCTGTCATGCTGGAGAAGGAGAGAACCTGCGTACACTGGATCTATGAAACACAGCCTGGTACAGGTGCCCTTGGGAACTTTAATTCCTCCTTTACACTCAGCATCCAACACCAATGTTGAACAAGCTGGTTCTAATTGGCTGAGACCTATGAATTGGGATTCTGGCACAATTTGAGTCATGTCAGTGTCCTCCTAATCCATCCCAAAGTTACATACAAGTACCAGAAAGCCAAACGTAGCAGAATGGGCCTTTTGTACCAGAGCAGAATAAGTCATTGATAGGACCCAGGGTTCTGGTCAGGCTGGGGAAAAGCCAACCTTGCCTCGCAGTATCCACCTCCTCACCAGGATGCAAGTGTTGTGGATGGGTGTTATGACTGCTTTCTTCCCCTTTGAATGAACCCAACTGCACGCCAGCATTCAGGAGAAGATCGTTCACTATGGACAGTGGTTCACTGACTGGTGGCCAGCGGAGCGAGTGTGGTTTTCCTTTGCCATTGGGAGTATCTTCTTTTTCTTAAACTATAAATATCTTTGCACTCTTTTCTTTTCACACATGGCAGTAGAATGTCAGAAATCCTACAGATCACAAACCTCTCAGACTTTTCTGAACACAGCATGACAAGAATTATAATTTCCTTAAGCCATTTTCACTTCTCTGAAAATGAAGACAAGTACTTCTGGGTTTTGTGTTTTGGTTTTGGTGAGTGCTTTTTTGAGGTGGAAGAGGTAATGTGAGAAAGAAAAGAGATAAGTGGGAACAAAGTAGGAACAAAATAAAACAGAAAAGGGAAAATAGAATAAAGGGGGGAATATATACATATAAATATGTAAACATATGAGTTGGAAGCAGGTCTTGTTAGCATTTGTGTTTCACCAAAAAGTCATTTATTATAAGCTTTTTTTTTCTATGGATAGATGCTGGTAAACTATACCAAGCAGCTGTAGTTCCAAAATTTGAGAAAAATGAAAAAAAAAAGAAGAAAAATATGTTTATAACTCAACCCTCCTTCTCTCTTCTCCTGATACTTAAATTTAGTCTCACTAAAGGGTTTGTTTAATTTCACACATAAACACATCATTGCGTTAATCATTCTTGTGTTCATCATTGCCCAAGTTATGCACTTTGACCTGGAATTCTGCATAATTACTAGATTTGGCAATATAGAAGTTGTTGTAAATAGGGAGAAGTGTCTAAACATCCTCTGGAGAATATTTGTAGCAGAGACAGGTAAATGATTTCAGGGTTATATGGATGAAAACAAAAGGAGTAAAGAGATAGTAGAAAAGATGAAACTAGACACAGAAATGAGCGTGAAAAGGTAATATGAAGATGCATGTTAGTTTTCAACTTTAGGAGAATGAAAGAGGAAGATAATAGGAAAAGAGAAGAGAAAGTTTAGAAATTGTGATTGAAGAGCTGTGTGGATTGCAATTAATGGATGGTAATTAAGGTGGTGAAAGACTAGCTGTATGTATTTAACATAATCATGAAAAATATACACTAAAATTTTGCAGGGGTTGAAGTATAGCTAAGGGTAATTGAGAACATGTACAATAATTTGTCAAACAAGTATAGAGAGGAAAAGATACAAAATACCCATGTGAAAAATCCCTTGGTGTAAAAGAGTTAACCAATGGCTCTTCTACTATAACTCCCAGCAGGCTGCTCCAGGAAAAAGCTGGCACAATATGACCACAATTTCCAAGGAAAGCCTGAAGCCTTAGTCAGTCAGACCCATGCATTAATCATTACAAATAGGTTCCTGTAAATAACATAATTCTTCCCTTTTTGGAAAGCAGAATATCTCAGAGCACAAAACTGCACTAGCTGCATATTTTGCAATTATCGTACTAGAGGTAAAAAAACTAGGAGTTAATATTTGGAGTTAGCTGCTGGGGTTTTTTTGTTTTGTTTGTTTGGGGTTTGTTTGCTTGCTTTGTTTGTTTTAGTTTGGGTTTGTTGTTTTGCTTTTTTTTTTCTCGAAGAAATTGTCATTATAATCTTGTCTTTGGTTACCACTGCAAATGTATCTAGGTGGAAAAAACTTTGACTGCATACATGTTCCAATGTTTAACACTGTTAATTTATAGCATTAGCAGTATGTTGCCATTATAGAATAATAGAATCATGGAATATGCTGAGTTGGAAGGGACCACAAGAATCATCCAGTCCAACTCCTGGCCCTGCACAGGACTTCCCAAGAATCACACCGTGTGCCTGAGAGCACTGTCTCCAAATGATTCTTGAACTCTGTTAGGCTTGGTGCTCTGACCATTTCCCTGGGGAGCCTGTTCCAGTGCCCAAACACCCTCAGAGTAAAAAACCTTTCCCTAATATCTAACCTAAACTGTAAAGACTCAACCTCATACTGAGATGTATGAAAGCTCTTTTTTTTTTTTAAGTCAAAATTACTTGGCAAAACAAGGTGAAGTGATCCAAATCAGTTTTACTTCTAAATCACCAGCTGCACCTTTTTTTTTAATTTCTGTAGTGAAAAATTCTCCCCACTCTACATGTTGTCTTCTGTTACAAAGAGCATTTGAAAAAAACCCAGTTACTAAAATAACAAGGGCAATCAACAAATACCTAACGTCTCATATTTTTCTTCCTGTCCTTTGCTAGGGTTTCACATGCATTGGCTGTGTTACAATGAAGATCAATGCTACCTGAGTTGCAATCCTGAAACCATTGACATTGTATTGGGACATGTGATTGTCCTGGTTTGAGACAATATAAGGAGGAAAATGCCCTCCCGGGGGAAGGGAGACTCTTAGTCACCCCTCCCCCACCAGGTCCAGACAGAGGAAATTCCTTGGAGGTAGAATGAAAAAAACCCTGGTTTATTTACAAGGCACAGGAAAGAAATGAACAATATTAAATGATAAACCACTTGCGATGGAGAAACCTGTGTGAAGTACAGAGCCCTTGGCATGGTCCCCCGCTGACGGGCCGAGGCAGGGCCCCTCCCCAGGGGATGCCGGCGATTGGATGACCCTCTGTCCTGGATCTGAGCTCAGTTGAAAAGCAGTTTCAGGGAAACAGAAAAAAAAATCCCAAGGAAAAAAACCTTCCTTTTCTCAGCAAGGGAAAAGGAAAAAAAATTTGCTTTCCATCTCCCTCCCTTGAGAAACAGGGCGGGAAAAAACTGGCCAAAACAAAAAAAAAAAAGGAAAAAAAGAAAAAAAACCCCAGTTCTCTCTTCCCTGCTGCCTGTGGCAGAGCCGAGAGCTTAGGAGTGAGTGAGAGAAAAAAAACCCAAAAGAACTCAAATCTGCCTGAGTCCCAGCACAGGAGTATTTGTGTTTGTCCTTGAAAATTCTTGGAATCGAGTCAGAGGCACAGAATTCGTGTTTAGTATAAAGCGGTGATATGAGATAACAAATGGTGTCATATGCTCAATTCAAGACTTATATCAGCTCTATTCTGGCTGAAGAAACATGATCTGGCTGACAAACAAGAATTAATTTTTTTCTCCTATTTTCCATCTGGTGTAAGTAATAAAAGAAAAAACCTTTTCACCTTGATGTTACGTATGCAGGATACTCAGTACAAGCTGATGGAAACTTATATAGAAGTTTTCTATATTAACATCCAACCCTGTGGAGGTTCCAAATTCAATACAATTGTCTGTGGATCTCAAGACTTTTCAGGTCCTCAGATCCTTTGTGGAAGTTCTCTACTTTCAGTATTCTTTCTTTTCTTTTTCTTTCTTCCTTTCTTTCTTTCTTTCTTTCTTTCTTTCTTTCTTTCTTTCTTTCTTTCTTTCTTTTTCTTTCTTTCTTTTTTTCTCTCTTTCTTTCTCACTTTCTTTCTTTCTTTCTTTCTTTTTCTTTCTTTCTTTTTCTTTCTTTCTTTCTCTCTTCTTCCTTTCTCTCATAATGAAAGATTAATTGCTCGTTCCTTCACTGTCCAACTGACGCATCCAGGCTAGCCCTGTCTCCCTCTGTAAAGTCAACTAATTCAGATATGACTAATGGTACCGTAGCATTATGTGACACCAAAGATTGTTCATTTACCAGGTTGAATTATATAATACAGATATGCACCATGACTTAAAGAGGAAGAAATTCTCAAAACCCAAGACAGAACTTTAGTTGAATATGCAGTGTGGTGAAAAAAAGGGAGTATTTTGCAAAAAATAGCTGTCTTAATGCACACTTACTTGAATGAAAAAAAAGAGAATTACAAGTCTATTTTATTCTGACATAGAGAATTCCGTGTCAGTGTATCCACTGTATTATCATCGGTAGTTACCTGTCCCTGTGTTGTGGAAGGTCTGTTAAGAAACAACATTTCAAAAACACTTCAGCAAGCTAATTTTCTAAGCTTACAGAATTATTTTAACACTTCTTTATAATATGAAGTATGGTATATAAAATAGTGAGGAAATATTTCTGATCAAACAATAGAAAAATTGATACAATATTAACATAAATTCATATTTGTGTTTATATAGAGTGCTATTACTGCTTGTTTTTGTTGACTCAGTAAAAATAGCTGATACTTGCAGCATTATATCTGATGGATTTATAGTCACAATTCTGTTTACAATGCAAGAACCACAGTTTATGTACTCCAGCACCTAAGTCCATGGGCGGCACTCTCTGTAAATATGAGCCATTAAGCTGCAGTTATTCTACAGATATTTTTTCCCCATTTTAATCCTAATACCAACAAATATGCTTGCACAAGAACAATGCTGTTTGTCAAAAATGTAAGCAGACATTGACAACCTGGCATGAAAATTTGCCTATGTTGAAGCATCACAACAAAGAGAGTCAACAAATATAATATAACTTATGCTTAAATTGCAGTCACTATTTGTCATTATGCAGTTTTACATACAAGGAATAAATCCTTTACATGCATGTTCACTCCATTAAGGCAATATTGCTTTAGTAGGTAACAACCCTGAAAACTAGTAGATTGGAACTAATTTCATTTTTTTCATTTCTGGATTATCTAATATTTATTCTTGATCTTGACAACACATATTGTGTTATCATGTTAAAATATTTATCTGGGAGTATTCATAATTTATTATGCAAAACCATGAATGCAATCATTCAATCAAAAATGCCAAGAATCAGTTTCGCTGAATTGTTTATAACCCATAATACATTCAGAATTAACCTGAAATTGCGTAAAGTGTTAGATGTTTGATGCCACAGAGTTTCTCCTGCTGTTATTTAAATATTGCTTCATGATTAGTTCTATCATTATCAGCGTTCGTTGCAGATTTTGGCTGTAAATTGGTGCATTAAATGAAGACTAGATCATGACTCAAGTTTTCTGTGAATAAAAAGTTGTTAAGCCATATAAATATTGAATATTCTGAAGCAAATTTAGTACAGCTGTAATTATTTGTTTGATTAAGTTTTTTCAAGTCGTTCATCTTTAAATTCATGCAACATAAATTTAAGGAATTATATTTACTTATATAATAGTATATATTTACATATTGGTTGGGTTTTTATTGTTTAAAGAATGATGTAGAATGACTGTCTTTAAAGCCACTTTTTTCAACTTTTATTCCAAGTATAATTAATGTTTTTTTCAAGTGTAAAATGCCATCCTACTGGACAACAAGTAGTTGTATTAATAATTGAATGTAAGGTGCAGTTCATATTTTTAGTTTAAAAATTTACTAAATTTGAATAGATGATTCTTGGTTTGCAGCTGCACACAGAAAAATATAACATTCTCAGTATTAGTCCTGAAAAGAATGAATACTGTCACAGCTGGGATTAAATTAGAACATTTCTTAATAAAACATCAGTGATGTTGTTACAGCTGCCCCAAAACGGCACGATCCAGTGAGGCTCACTTCCAAAAATAATTTATTTGCTGCTTTTAACTACAATCTCTCACCCTCAGCCTTTTACCTCCTGTAAAAACAACATATAAAACATCAAGAAATAAGAATTAAAGACTACCATGAATATCATATTTCTGTTTAATTGCAATTCCATATTTTCTAATAAATATGTCTCTATGAGCTTGTTTGTTTGTTTTCATGCAACAGAAGCTACCAGCAATGTTGAATATCAAATGCAATATCTACTCCCAATAAATCTAAATAGTGTAGAGTAGGTGGCAAGTACCAGTCTTTTTTTCCCATAGCCAAAGATTAATTTACTGCTCGGGAAACACTGCATACTGTAAGATTCGCAGTTTAAATTCTTTTATTTTCCACAAAGCGAGGACAAGCTTCTCTCTTGTGCTTCTTGATTGTTTTGAGGGGGGGTTTTAGGTGTAGTTCGTTAGCAATGTTCTTGAAAACAGTACCTAGAAGGTACCTTGACCTAATTTCTCATTCATTATCAACTATATGTGCAACACTAAATTAGCATCTGTCCATTGCCTAGAGTATGTTTCATATAGATCATGGAAAGCTCTATTCAAATCTGGTGCTTTCTATCAATCTGGATCAGATGGGATTTATTTGACCTAGGAAGTGCTTCACCCTGAAGCACAAAGGTAGTTTGGGGTTTTTGGGGGGGATAATTTTTGGTAATAGTGATTTTTATTTTAAAAAGCCCACGACCAACAAAAAAATACAAAACAAAACAAAAAACAACCAACCAAACAAAAAAACCCAAGAAACCTAAAAACTGTAGTGAAGGCAGAATTTGTGAAATCAGTGCTTTAAAAGTGCATCTCTTCAGGATACTTTCAGAATTAAATAAGTATATTAAGAGAGAGGCATTTAAGGAAAGGTATTTGAAAGCTGAGAAACTAACTGCAGAAGATTAATATTTCCAATTTACAGAAGTCAAGTCAACTCCACTTTTCAGTTTGTGACATTATATTTGTAAGATCTGCTTCTTTCCTCATTGATCAAGAAAGTGAACAGAAAATCCATTATTTGTGGTTTCTGTCAAATTCATAAGCTTTGTGACAACTTAAAAAATAATAGTAATTTCAGCAAAACTGGTCACAGGTGCATTTACAGCCTATTGTCCAAATGAACAAGCAAGTGCCAGTTATGGAGAAATATGCAACCTGATTTTTCAATATCTGATAGTGCTACGCTGCAAGAGTTCCATTAATAAAAATACATTAGCTAATATAATTTAAATGCCCACAGAAATGAAGACTAAAGTGTATTAAATGCAAGTTAAATTATATTATTCTCGTTTTAACAGGTTATACGTTTCAAAGTGTACTAGCACACACCGAACATTTGCTAAGCTACTATTAGTGCCAATTTCATCTGTATTGCAAGGAAAGTCAAATTCTTGATTACTTAGAAGGAACTCTTGAGAATCTACAATTAATAGGCACATTTGATGGTATCATCCTGTTTACTATAGATTTAGCATACTCCTAGTTCCCATAATGAAGTGTCAATTTTCATCTAAGTGTAGCACAGTCTAAGAAAGATTTTAGAAAGAAAAGAAACTAATAAACATTAATTTAACTGTCACCTTGAGACACCCTTGCATTAAACAGCAGAACAAATGAGCAATTGTAAGTATGTGAAAAGTGAGGGTACGTAACGAACAAGAGTTTTCAGAAATATTGCAAATAACTTGTTTTTACATTAAAGCTGTATGGCACTTTTTTCCTCACCTGTCATCCATCCTCTGCCCTCTAAGCTTTTGTTAAACTTCACTGAGAACTTAAAAAGACATATATCTATATATAAAATATGTATGCATACGTATCTGTGCTTGTGCCTGCATGTGCATGGGTACATATACATACTATATACACATACACAAAGAGCTCCAAATCTGCCTTTTTAGGATTTTATGCCTGACAGTATGCACCAATGTACCAAAACCTGTTATATTTCAGGCTGTGTGCCACCTAGTTAATATCAACTTTTATGAATATATTAGGACAGGACATGACAGATAGAGATTTTAAACAATAACTTCAAGCTTCATTGCTTTGGCACTACAGGGTTACATATGCAGCCTCAATGCTACTCTTTTATCTTACTGTTTTTTATTGTTCTCATTGAGAAATTCTGTGATAGTTTTTCTAAATCCTTTCATTCCAGACCATATCCCCTCAATAGCTCACTTTCCCTCTCCAAAGGCCAGGTCTCCTTCTGAGAAATAATTCATTTTTTTTACCCAAAATAGAATTCTTAATATTACTGATATTCCCACTTGGAGTGGTCAGGGAGTAGGAATGGAACTATTTCAATGAGTCTCCAAGTGTCTACTAATTAATAGGAAACATCATGAAAAATGTTAGGGCTAATGAAGCTTTACAGGGAAGGTGTACTGAAGATGCAAAAAGACAAAGAAATAGCAGACTACAGAATCCATCATCACTGGTTTTGCCCTGAAAACATAAGTCAGAGTGAATTCAAATTGAAGTAAGAAAATTAAGATGGCTAAAGGAGGAAGAGTGGTTAACAGTGCAAGAGTCAACTACACCCTCTACACATGGGAAAAAACCTGAAACTTTAAACATTAAAAAAGTTCTCTTCTGAGGCAGAGAATAACCTGATTCAAACTGAATTATCTCATATTGCTGTTGATTTTTTTTCTGTTTTCTTTCTGCTATCATCTTTGCTCAGTATGATCACAACAGAAGCTAATGGAAGAAAATGTGGCCTGTTCACCAGAGAAGTCAGTATATTTCAATCCTGCAGATCATATGGCACAGAATAGAGAGAGTTACAGTCAGGTGGTCTTTAGAAATTTAATGAAAGAATGGAAGAGTGTTTTTCTTTGTAAGAAGGAAGGCATTGCATTGGAGAAACATTAAAAAATTGCCTTAATTTCAATATAAACACGGTAGCTATCTTCAGTTTTCACATTGTGTTTAAGTTGTCCATCTAAAATTACCATGCTCAACTACCAAAGTAAAATTCAACATCGAAAAACAATTAGTAAGATTGTTTATGTAGGATTTCTATTAATTGTCTCATGATGTAAGAGCAAAAGTTCAGGCAGAAGGAGAAATTAAAAGATAATACAGCTCATCACTGAAGAGAATAAGCTCTTTCACTCTCTATAAAACATAACAGCAAAATAGCATTTTCTAAAATTTTCAGTATAACATAGTCATCAACAATGAAATAAGCTGATCTGATAAGGTAAGAGATGGCCTAAAAAAGAAGTCCCTAAAATATCAAACCTTTATAGTTTTAAAAAAAGTGACACATACTTTAAGAAATATGTTTTAAGCTTTGTAGAATTATGATTTTCTTCATCCTGAGGAGGACAAAAATATGAACTTCAGGGTATTCTGTTTAATATCATCTTCTCAGTTTCAGACATTCATTAGCTTCAAAGAAATCAAAGACAGAAAGATTCCTAAATTGTCTTATTTTCACTCAGATGATCTGTAAATTTTATATTAAAAAGATCCTCTTGGATTCATATTTAGTGTGAAATATATATGTGATTTCATCACCTGTATGAAGTTTTCACAGAGGCACTTTTGCATTTTCTTTCTCTCAAACTATTTCTCCTTCTGATTAGCATTTATTTAAAAAAAATAAAATTTTAACAAGTTATAGTCTGTTATTACTATTAGATATGTTATAGGTAAGTCATTATTATAACAAGTTTAGGTTACAGGCTTGAAAAAAATTGGAAATAACTAAAAAATAAAGTCCTGATTATTTTTGGGCTTCCTTCACACTTCCATTTTTTTAAGTACACATAAATATTTGTATTAAAACTTTAAAATTTACCATGAAATAATGCTCAAGACAAAAGAAAAGCTATACAAGAGAGGATCTGATTAACAACATCTCCAGTTTTCTGAAGGTGACATTTTCCAGCTATGGGGAATTCCCAGGGACTCAATGGAAGGCTCCTCTGGAAGTCCTTTGAATGTTAATCTGAGCAGGACTTGCAGAGCACATGCAAAACATTCAAAGATTACTTCAAGAACAGCTGAAGACTTTCAGGGAGATGCTACCTGTGTCTAGATCTACTGCACTTCAGAGCTGACTGTATGGCAGAAGGATGATTAAGGCTGGAGCTTTCAAAAGCTGCTACAGTTCCCCCCTGTGTTTTGCACCCAGATTAGCCATGGACACCAAAGAGATGGATGTGATGGCAAAACTCTTTAACAGCTACGTCAAGTTCAAATGCGTGATGTCGGGTTGGTACTGCCCCAGGATGCTGTATGTTTCTCAGGTGTGATAAGATAGATGTAGCCATTTAAGTCTAGAAGGAGAAATGAGAAAATTTACTCTATTCTCATTTGTATTGTGAGCTACAGAATGCTCTCAGTCTCTGAAAAAATAAATATGAAATAGAATAATATGATCACAGAACGTTTTGGATCGAAAGGGACCTTTAAAATCACCTATTCAAGCACCCTTAACATGGAAAGAAACTGACTAGATCATGTTGCTCAAAGTCCCATTTAACCTGATCTTGAACATTTCAAATCATGAGACATCTACAATTTCTATGGGCAACCTGTTCCAGTGCCTTACTACCTACATGTTAAAATTTCTTTCTTTATAGAAATAAAAACCTAATCTAAATCTATCCTACTTCAGTTTGAAATCATTAACTTTTTCCTGTCACTACAGGCCCAAGTAAAAGGTCTTTCTTCACTTTTCTTATAAACTCCTTTGATGAAGACATTTGTGGATGTTACAGGCCTGGGTGCAGAGAGATTTCAGTTTCCTGACAGGCGTCTGTGTGAAAGCAAGGCTTTCTCAAGGACGCTGCAGGAAAACAATTCAGAAGTATTGTAAACTATGGTCTTGTTATGAGACCAAAGAAGAAAATATATGAGGTAAGAGTTACTGGGTCCAGCCAATCCCTCTAGGGGGTGGCTGGTCAGTTAACCAATAACCTTATGTCAGTCCAGCATGCTAAGGTATATAAGCACCTTTGTAAATTAATAAAGTGTCAGTTTTTTCATCTACATAAAATCGTCCGTGTTGCTGGTTATCTGCTCGCTAGCGACAGACATTAAATAGTGTTGGTCTCAGAACAGACTCTTGAGGGACACCACTTGTTACTGGCTTACACTTGGACATTGAGCTGTTCACTGTAACTGTTTCAGATGTGACTATCCAGCCAATTCTTTATCCATCTAACAGTCCGTCTATCAAGACCATAACACTCCAACTTAACTCCGAGAATGCTGTTAGCGTCTGTATCAAAGACCTGTCGTAAGACCAAGTAGGTGTCAACTGTAAAACTTCCCTTTTCAATTGCTGTAGTTAATCCATCACAGAAAGCTTGGACACTTGCCTCTCATCATCTCCCTGTTTTCCAGCTGTCCTCTACCAAAAATAGTTCTTATTAGTGGCAGAATATAGCTTTCCTTTTGTCACATACAGTCCATATAGAAATTACTGAAAATAATCACAGAATTACAGAATATGCTGAGTTGGAAGGGACCGACAAGGACCACCAAGTCCAACTCCTGGTTCTGCACAGCACCATCTCTAAGAATCACACCACGTGTCTGAGAGCATTGCCCAAACACTCACAGCTTGGTGCTGTGACCAGTTCCCTGGGGAGCCTCTTCCAGTGCTTGACCACCCTCTTGGTGAAGAACCTTTTTCTAATATCTAACCTGAACCTCCCCTGATGCAACTTGAGGCCATTCCCTTGGGTCCTGTCATTGGTCACAAGAGTGAAGACATCAATGCCTGCCCCTCCTCTTCGCTTCATTGAGAAATTGTAATTGCAGTGAGATCTCCCCCCAGTCTCCCACAGGCTGAACAGAACAAGTGTTGGTTAAAATAAGGTTGTGACATAAAGTATACTGGAATGTCTAATTTTTAATTTTTTTTTAATTTACACAAAGGAGTGTAGAGTTAGTAAGTTTTAATTTAACAATTTAAGTATTTCTCTTATCTGTAATGTAATTATATCTTATAAATTCTTCTCTTTTGAATATAATTCCATAATTCCTTGTCAGTGTTGTTTGGGGCTTGGAGGGTATTTTTTAATTATAGAATATGGGATTTTATTGCATATTTTTGTATAGATACACAGGAAAATGTTATAAGCTGTTAGTATCATTGGATAACCTGCATAGGTATTTAGTTTATTAAAAAAAGTATTCTAACTCATAGTGACTCAGGTAAGGAGAGGATAATTACCCTGAGAATTGATTATGTTTTTCTTTGTGTGTAAAAGAAATAATCAATACTTGTTTTAACTAATTTTCTCTCTGTGTAGAAGATTTAACCAAAACACCCATAAAAATCCAAGATTTCCTGCATAGTTGGAAGTGTCTATGTACTGTACCATTATGCAGTTAGACATGACAAGATAGAGAGATTTCAGAGGTAATCAACATATACCCATGCCTCAAAAATTACTGGGAAAATCTAAGGTTCTGTAATAGATGCAAAATAAAGTGATCTTTCTGAGCTGTGAAGACAGACTTGCAGTGATTGTGATGCTGAATATTCCTTGAACTGCTTAGATATTTTCACTGTACATTTTGTACAGAGTTCCTAGGTGGTAATGGAACCAACATATTTGTTTCTCAGTTGTCAAGGAAGATGAAAACTGTATGCCTGTTATGGAAAATATTTTTGGGGAGTCCATATGGTCTGGTTCAGTTCACACATTTCAAATTTCATTTCCTTTTGCTCTCATAAGTCTATAGACTCATAATTGCAGGCATACTGTAAGGTGCTTATGAGGACTAACACTGGCTATGCAAAAGCTCTCAAAATATTTTCACCTGTGCAAGGTCACAGGTTAAGCCTATCATGACTATATTCAGTCTTCTATAGTTGCATCTCTGCCATCATAATAGAGAGTTAGGCACCTCTTGAGGAAATTCAGGAAGACTAATGTAACCCTCCTACTGCAGGAGAACTCCTCAAAATGGGGCCTTTTAGACGGTAGTCCTTACGTGTAACATTTGCAGCATGATTTCACATTTTGTTATCAGGATTTCTACTAGAGGGTTTGGACTTTTTAGAGGCCTAGTTAGCAGGAGTGACTGGCATTCACATGTGTAATATAATTTGTGAAATATATTGCAGATTTCTTTGCAGTATTCATCTTATTCTAAGATGTTTAAATGACTCAGTCTATCTATTTGAAAAATCTTTAGCAGAATATTAATCTACCTTTTCTCTTCTGAATTCTGCTGAACTGTGGATGGTTCACCATACCAGTTCCTTTTACACAGGTTTATGTTATGAACCAAAAGTCATTAAATAATGAGCCCTATACCTGTGAAAAAAAGCTGGAATTAAATTTTATCTGTCCATATTAATTTTGTATTCTACTTCTTTCAGTAAGAGTGTTTTGAATAATTTGATTGGGTTTAGGTAGAACCTTTTGATTTCTTATGTTGGTTTTATTATGAGTAGTAACTGCTTTTCAACTCAATACCCTATTCAAGTCACCTTTTTGGTCATTGGATTCTTTTACAGGATGTGGTACATGAAATTATATTGAAACATTTATTTTTTATTGTAATTATTTTTATGTCTATTTAAAAATGATTAAACAGCTATAACTTTTGAATGATAACTTTGGGCTGGAGGATAAATAAAGTCTCTGATTGTTTATTTTTGGAAACCAATTTTTATTCTCCCAATAAAAATGAGTTCTTACAGCAGAAGGCTGTAAGTGCTGAGAGAACACAGTATCAATAATAACTGCTGCAGCAGTTATTTTTGGTATAGTAGTTGCCCTATCTTTGTCACCTATCACTTCACTTCCAATGTGAACATAGCTGAGTCTTTAAAATCACATCAGTCCATTAAAGAATGAGTCCTTCCAAATTATACTGTCTTTTCTGCAGAAACATCTAGAAACCTGAGATATGAAGGGCGAATGAAAGTTTTGCTGCTCTGGAGGAAAATACATATTCTGATAGTATTAGTAGCTAAAAAATACACATTTTTCCTCTATTGTACCTTCAAATTTATTTACTAACATTGTTGTATTTTACTGATTCTATTTATTAAAAAAAAAACCAAAATAAAAGTTATTGTTGTAATTGTGCTATACAGAAGATTCCTATGAAGACATATGCAATGCCACTCTGAAATGGTTGAAAATGGTGGGGTGTTTAACTTAAATAATCTGCTGCAAGAGTTACATGGACGTAAATTTCATGTTAATCTTGGATATCAGTAATACTGTCTGATATGTAGGTTTTGCTATTTCCTCATACCATCATAGTTCCAACAGTCATTAATTAGTACTGCTTGTATCTGTTTATTATTGGAGTGTTTCAAAACTATATATATTTTTTATATATATATATATTAACCAAACCAATGTTAATGCTAATGTTATAATCTGTGTTTAATTTCAGCCCTGAACATGATGGTTTTTCATTGGTAGTGGAGACCTAGCAAGTTTCATTTAAAAACCTATTTGCAAACCTAAATGTCACTGTGCATATAACCAGTTGGTAGATATTTGACACTTTTATGTTCCTTAGCCCTTTCGTGTGAAAGATTACAAATACTTTTTTTTCCTCATTTTGTTGCCATTAAAATGACAGAAAATAAGTCACGTTCTTTGCAACACTTACTCCATTACAGAGAATGCCATTACCAAAATGATCCAAGATTATAGTCAGTTGTACAGAATGATTCAAAACTTTTTGTGCATAAAGTGATATTGTTCAAGTGCTGTGGCTTTTTGTAGCATTCTCTCTATGAAGAATTCTTCAATTTCATAGGATATTAACATGTAATTCTTCAGTGTATTTATGGTGACCCTTTTCTTTTTTTAATACCAACTTCACATCCATGGAAAAATCAAGCAGAAACCTAGTGCCAAAGATCTTTCACAGAAGAAAAAGATACAAGCAAGTCTATTAGTGTCTAACAGTGCTCAAAATTAACAATAACAAAAATAACAACAAAATAACAACAATATAACAATTAACAATCTCATTGTTTTTCTGAGTAATAAATCCACCAGACAACTAGGCATTTTTTTTTTAAGAATTGTTCCTTCATTTCTTCATCTCAGAGCTTCTCTCCTTGACAAAAGTATTTAACCAGTGATCACAAGAGAAGGTTGGTCTCATCTGGACACTTGGAGTTAATCCACCTGAAATATATAGAAGACAGGATGCCTTCTAGCCTAGTTCCTAACATGCATCCTCATGAGCTAAAGTGGCCTCAGACACAGGAGAGAATTTGAGGACTCCTATAGCTCAGATAAGAGTTCTGTGATTCCTAATCACTGAATCATCAGCAAATTAGGAACATTCTTCCACTGTTTGAGAGCAAAAAACATAACGGCAATTTGTTACTCTTCATTTTGCCAGTTTTGTAAATCTTCCTACCAACCATCCAACTTATAATCAGACCTCTGAGGCACTCCCTGTAAGAAGTCAAAAATCGTGACTTTTTCAATTTCTTCAACAGCGAATATAGATGCAAAATATTCATTTATTATTTCTGCCATTACATTATTATTTCAGGGAGCTTCTTTTCTTCACATATCTGTGCAGGTTTCCTGCCTCTGTGCCTTTGGGAAAGAATTTATTAATGGCTTTTATGCCTTTTGAAATTTGTTCTCCAACTCTATTTTTGGACTCCCTTTTATACTTAACCTGCTAGAATTTGTTGTTCCTTTCATTTTCTTCAGTTGCACACAATTTCATTTTTCTGAATGATGTCTTCTTAAATTAAATATTTTCTATGACTTCAGCAATTTAATCATGCCGACTTTCTTCTGTATTTTTTTGAACTCCCTAGGCTATTTTTAGACTGTTCCTCTCTTTGAAATTACACATAAAGTCTTGTATTTCTTGGCTTTTGTTGCTTCTACAAGGACATTACATGCAAGTATTTTGTAATTTCTATGCTAGATCAGCTTTTTAATAGCAGCATTTTAAATAGTTTCCAGCTCTGTACAGTACTGAGTTCTTCTAATTTTTTAATGTTTTCTAACGAGCTACTTAATTTTTATTTATCATGTTATATATACACAATTTCTCCAGGGAAAAGTTTCAACTGGAATGCTAAAGAACTGCATGAAAATGTTAATATTCATTAACTACAGACAAATATTACTATGCAAAATTCTACTGTACTCAATTTATCTAGTGAACATGTTCAGTATTTAAACTTCCTTCTGAAAGCAATGATAAACTTGATGAACACACAGTTTGAAAATCCTCCCTTCAAAAAACTGAAATTAAAAAATGTATAAAACACATAAATTTATGGAATTACCTGCATATGAGTTTTCAGCTGTCTTCCACAGAAGATAGTTTGTGGGGTTTTTTTTTCAAAACTTTTCAAAATTACTTTTAAAAGCATTCTCTGGAATATAATTTTACACGTCTTTCCCTGGAAAAGGAAATCATGATACATGATACATGAAATCAGGTTCTATCAATGTTCCTTGTTCGCAGCCTCTATAAGCACAACTGCAGAATCCCAAGCCCATCTTGTTCCCTTTGGGACAGGGAGCTCTCATACTCAAGTGTCGTACCTGCTGTGGTGGGGAAGAATATGTACAGGGAAAAACGAATGACTTGGCACAACTGGAACATTGGCACAAACTGCCTAAACCTGTTGTGGACAGGTTACTGTTACTGATGCCAGAGAAATATTTTCTAATTCTAAGTTTTAAACCATCACACAAAAAATGAAGTTCTGACAACCAATATAATTAAGACAATTGGTATAATTAATGCAAGAAAATTAAGCAGGAGCAAAAGGAAAAAGGAGAAAGGTCCCTTGCCAAGTAGGGAACGTACAACACCGTAAACAATTGATCTTATCCACTAAGGGGATAGGATAGGGAAGATAGAGGAGGAAGTGAGGAACTTGAAAATGAAGAAGTTAAACCTAGGAGGAAGGGGGGATGGACAGAATACATGTTTTTAGTTTTGATTTTGTTTATCACTGGTTTACTCTACTTTTTAATTAGAAATAAATTAAATTAATCTTACCTAAGTTTAGTATATTTCACATCTGACATTAATTGGTAAGAGATGCCCCTGTCTATATCCCAACCCAGTTTTCTGTCTTATTTTCAGTCCCCTCCCTTTTAAGAAGGAGGAGTGAACTAGAGGCAGCCAGTCAATATCAAACCTGTTATGAAGAAAAAAAAATGATAAAAAGGTAATGGAGTGACTTATGAAGTCACAAAGTATTTTAAATTAACAAGACCTCACTATGTGGATATGCATCTGACTATTAAATATGTTCACATAACAACTTCACAAATATTCTTAATTTTTTTGTAAGAAGGTTTTTTAGCTACATAAGCTAGCTCCCCAACAGCATAACCATGTCCAATTACATTCCTGGCCATGAACTAGAAATTGTATTTGTAAACTTATTGTCCTCACTGCACTTTCATCTAAGTACATCATTATTTATGCAGTATATTGTCACATGAGAGGGAAAAGTCATGTTTATAGTCCTTGACCCACAGACATGTTGCATGATGTACAGCTCATTTCCAAACAAGGACTTAAAAAAATGTTTAAACACAAATTAATAAAATACTTGTGTTGCACAGATTTTGCTGAGATTTAAAATAAAAATACAGTACTTATAATTACGAGATGCTGAGCAATATAGGGAAAAGAACCTCATCACTTTAAAACAAAGTAGGAAGAAAGGTTTTATAACGTAAGATAATTATAACTTTAATAATTTTACTGTTTCTACCTATACATCTGCTTACAAAGAGTTATAACCAAGAGAGAAAAGACAAATCAACACTTTGTTTTCTTATCTTTTTTCTTGCTTTCTGTATTTTCTCAGAAAGAACAGGTTTGTTGTTATGAGATAATATTACATCAAAAACCTGATCTAAACCTGCAAACAATTTTTCTATCAGCCGTGCTCTCATTCAGCAAAATACTTATATAACCAGTTCGATCCTATCCTCTTTGAATCAAACTGGTAAACAGCATCCTGAAAAGAGGCATGTGCATAGATAACCATAACTTCTCTCAGAAAGGAAGATAATTCATATTTTATATCTGTTTAGTCACACTTGGGAACAAGAGAAAACACAGTTGCCTAACTGAATCATGCCCCAAAATAACTCAGACACTGCTTAAGATTTCCCACAGTTTTACAAAATTACATTTTAGCTTACTCATGCTTGCAGTTAAACACATAGGTAAGAACTTCCAGGCCATTATAGCACGTTTCTAAAGTGTATTCTACTATTTGTCATACCAATTGTGCTTTCTGATGTAGAGAAGCACACCTGCTCAGGGTGGAGGATCCTGAGTACAATGTTTCATTGCAGAAGTGACCTAAGTGCAAACACAATGTTAAGTATACTTGGTACATAACAAAATGAGGGTGTCTGGCAAAAGCATATGAGTTTGTGTTTCTGTAAAATTCATAAAATAGAAAGCTAAAAATATATATGTAAGAAAAAATCAATTGGAAATTGAGGGGAACAGTTTTCAATGATTTAGCCTTGCACAAATCAAAAGTGCCAGTCAGTACTAATCGAGCTGGGGTAAGAAAGGAGGTTCCATTTCAGACTTCATTTTGCTATCAGTTAGCTAATAGGAAGCTAAATAACTAATCTCTTCTTAGTTGTTTTCCTGGCAGTTTTTAATATTGTGTTGCCCAAACTTATTATTCAAATATCACAACACTGAAATCTATTTCAGTACTGTGTATTCAATTACAAAAAAACCAAAGACAAAACAGACCCCCTAAACAAAAACCCACAAACCAAACCTCCTTTTTTTTTCAATTTAAATTGTAAAACACCTTTTACTACTGTGTTTTCAAACACACTCTCAAGAATCTACACAAACTCAAATCCATTTTTTCTGCTGTAAAATCCTAATGCTTGCATAACAGTATTTGCACAGATCAGATATGCAACTAATAAGGTGTTCCAAGTTAGAGATGTTTGAATTAAGGTATTATGTGAAATTTTAGGAAAGTTTTATTGCACACAGACTTGAAAATGAAACTCTGAAGTTTATGCTGTAAGTTCCTGTTCACATTAATAATTAAGTGTTGCTGATCAACGAACCAGGTAACCGTTCAGTAATATCCGTAAAAGTGTAATCAAATGAGAACCCAGAAAAGTACTGCATTTCTGTAGCAAAACATATGATGTGTAGTAAATGAAGGAGCATGTATTCTTCAGCTGCCTGCTGAATGAATAGCATAATACAGATATAAACAGCAGTCAGAAAAGATATTCACTTTTAGATTCTCAACAGTTTCTAGAAACCTTTGCAGGATGGAGTTTTTTAGACTGGAGAAAAGAAGGTTCAGGTGAGACTTTATCACTCTACACAAATACCTGAAAGGAGGTGGTAATGAGGTGGATGTTGGTCTTTTCCCCTAAATAACAAGTGATAGAACAAAAGGAAACAGCCTCAGGTTGTGCTAGGTGAAGTTTAGGTTGGACATTAGGAAAAATTTCTTTCCTGAAAGTGTTGTCAACTTCGGAACAGGCTGCCCAGGGAAGTGGTGAAGTCAAACTCCCTGGAGATTTGGCACTTAAGAACATGATGTAGTGGTGGACTTGACACTTGCTAAGTTTGCAATTGAACTCAATCTTAAAGGTCTTTCTCAACCAAGATGATTCTATGATTCTAAGTATACACTGGGCTATGTTTAATACCATGACATATACATTTTTGCCATCTCTATCCATCTCCTACTTATTACACAAAGAGAAACAATTTTGCTATGTTCATCCATAATGTTTGTGAGTTTCATATTCAAATGAGGACCCTTAGGTGTATTTATTTCAGGCAGTTCAAACTTTCCCTGATGCCAGACACCTCAGATGTTCATTGAGGCAACTTGCCTGTGACCTGCTCAGATGATGTCCTGAAAGTACCTCATCAGACAGAATAACCATTTTACAGATCTAGAGTTAATGCACAGAATAATATCAAATTATCTGTGTTCGTGTTATTTTAATTCTTGATTTGAGGTACTTCTTTTTTTTACTTTGTTTCTGTCTATTTGTCATAATGCAGTTTTCAAAATGTTACTGATATATACCATTTGCTTCTGCTGGTTCTCTGAATTCCCAGGTTTCTTACAATAAAACCTTGTTGCACCAAAAAAAACCCCCATATATTGGGAAAATAACAAAGAAATTAAAAAGTCATCCTTTGTACATTTTCAGACTCATGATTTCCTTTTCTTCCACAGATCAGAAAAATTATAAAACCACAGATCCACTTCAACCTATCCACTGAACTAGAAAAGAAAAAAATGACCTCGTAGGAAGAAAGATGTAATTTATGTTCTCATGCTATTACATCAGAATAGAAATTAAATTTAATCCATAGAACTGCTAGTACCTTGATTAGTTTTCTTGATTCAGTTTGCATTTTAGTAACAAACAACACCGACTTAATAAGGCATTACCTCTATACAGCCCTCGATGGAAGTACATGCTAAATCCTTTTGTGAGAGAAACTGAGAAAAGTGAAATCTATGATTAAAAGTCAATACATACAAGAAGATGATTATCTGCTGTTACAGTAAGATCTATCAAAATTGCATGATTCTCAGAACTGCTGAGAATTTACTGATATTATTACTCCACTGGGACTAGTGTGTGTTCAGTATCTCTGAAAAGAAAGTCATTTAAAATTGATTTGGATGTCTAATAATGTCTAATTGAAGAACTCTCTGAACTGAATACTAGAGTGAAAATTTGAGAATTTGAAGGAAAACATATGACATCTGGGACTGGAGTTTAGAAAAGTGTTGAAAATTGATTGAGCTGTAGGAGGCACTTGCACTCATTATTTATTTTCTTTGCATACTTATGCTGTCTTTATTAATTATTTATCAACAGGTATTTTCCATGGTAAGTGTTTCACACTAAAGAACAAAATATGCAGAAAAACATCTTAAAAATTAAATTGACATACCTGTGAATAAGTTGCAAATTAGGTCATAGAAATTATGTTTTTCCTTTGCAGTGCCTGAGATTTGCATTATTAGACATTTTAAGCTCTGGAATAACATCAAGCTCAGTTGATAAATACCACATAATTTCTAGAAAAAAAAATCATCAGGTCAGATTTCTAGAAAATAAAACTTTTAGAAGCTCTCCCAGAAAATAACTACTTTAATGATAGGTACTCAGAAATAGTAGAAACAACTGATCCTAGTTAAAAATTCAATTGTTAGTATTTATGTGGTTTTGCAATCTGAGATATTATTTTGTAGTTATTTATTTCACTGGTAAGGTATCATGTTTCAAATAATAAACAATTAAGTGCTTACTTATTCGCTAAGTTTAGTAATGGCACTTTCTTTATCATATATTTATTTGTGTTTATGGTTATGCAAAGATAACACTCCTGACAGGTTTCAATGCCACTACCAGCAATAATGCATTTCACTAAATCTTGCCTCTCTTCATCATTTTCATTATATAGGATGTACACCAAATTTTCTGGTTCTGTTGCTGTCTTGTTTCTGGTGTTCTGTGATCTTTTATATGATCCTTCTTATCTACTCATATTAGATGATTGGACATTTTCCAGCTTTGATCTATGCAAGCTGCATTTGGGCTGACTTGCTTGATGTTAGCATTCCTTTCTGTCTGAGACAGAGTTTCTAAATTGCTTGTACAAGTTTTTATTTTTTAAACAAAGTATATTAATGTATATGCTGTAACTGAAAAACTGATATCCTAATGACTTCAAAATTAATATCAATCTGCAGCTTGTGAAATGGCAAATGGGTTTGCTTTTAAAGCCTTCCTTTTCCTGCTGAACATCCTTTCTCACATTTTTTTTCCCCAGAAAACCCTAAAATGCATTCCTCTACTGTCTTTCAGGATATAAGAAGCCAATATGTTTGCTAAGAATAAACTGCTGCTTACTGGTGATTTCTGACTAAGTTTGACAGTAACATCAATGAGTCTGAGCGAGTCATGTTTGGTATATCTGTAGACCTAAAATGCAGAGTACTTTGCTGCTTTCTCGATTGCATCAAAGTATATACTCTTATCCTGTTTGAAAAGTAATAATCCTTTCATAGTTCAATAGCCTTAGACCTTTTAAGAAAAACCTTATCTTATATTAAAAAAAGGCTCAGTATTTCACAATGTCAAATTAGTAGAATTCTGGTCCAGTTACTTGTGTTCTGTGCTGCAAGAAATACTGAGTACTACTAATAGTAACAATCTCTCACCACAGTTCTTTAAATAATTTCTCAACCTTTATCTATTTAAGCCATCTGCAAAATGAGAGAGTACTTTATTTCTTGTACTTATTCAGTTCATTCCCTCTCCTTTTATGCATATTAACATAGCTACCAGCTAGAGCAAACTCATGGTGAATTTCAATATGACAATCATCTGCCAAGAACAGGACAAAATCCATTTTCTCTGGGTTGCATGTTGACCTACAGGCCAAACTCTTGGCAAGAATGTGACTGCTTAACATAAAAGGCAGTGTGCTGATAATCTAGTGCTCTGCTGGTGAGATAACCTATACTTCTTGTGGAGGTCATCTGGTCCAATGCTCTGCTCAATGAAGGGCCAATTACAAAGGCAGATTCAACATCAAATTTAGGCCAGGTTGTTCAGACTTAAACCCATTCAAGTTAGGAGTATGACCTTGGCTGAAGCTTCCATAATATCTCTGGTAACATTTTATCACTCTTGTAGCAAGTTTTTGTTTTGTCTTAATATCTAGTTTGAATTAATATTTTAAAAAAATTTTGACCGTTCATGTATATTCCATTTTATATTGACATGCTGTATATAGATGATAATGGTATCAAATTTAGTTCTCACACAGACAGATAGTTTCTTGTCCATCCCTGGAAAAATGTTTTGCAAAAGAAATATTGAGAAAAAACTCTGACCATCATGCCCTCTCTCCTCAAAATCTGAAAACTCAATATTTTTCACCATTTCACAAGAGATATTTGGGATCTAAATTTAATTGTGCATCTTCCTTGCCACACCTGAAGATAGTATATTTTCTGACTTTTCTCCAACCTTTTGAGAAACTTACAGGATTCAAAGCTGCATCTTATAAACATAAGTTCATACGTTTTATATAAGTAGCAAGATATATGCTTGTGAGTTGTACAATGTTCTGCTATACCAATACTCAGTAAACCTCTGTCACACAGATATGCAACCTTGTACCTATGTAACCTTGAGTTATGTGTGTCAGTGCTGCACAAAAGGTTAAGGTCATCAAATTTATCAAAGGATATACAGGACACTCCATAAAATGTTGTGTTTACTAGGAGTTTCTTGTTCCACATAATCAACTCCAGTACCATTTCATTTAATTATCACGTTGAGCGTCCTTGGACAACTTCAAAAGAAGATGAAATGTATACATTCACTGACCAAAAACTAGCACCATAAAAGTATTTGCTGCAGTGCACCAGCAAAGCAATTCCGACAACTGCATCCATTCATTAGCATATCCCGTCTGGGCATTTTGACCTTGTTCCTGCTATTGCAAAAACTGAAGTCCTACAGGCTATCTTTAGAAAGCCTCCAGGTTATTCATTTTGCAGAGAAAGTTGTTCTGCAATTAAACAGTCCAGAAAGAGACACAAATTCAAAATGGAAGCAAAAGTATCATTTCTAGAAAGAGCAGCAATATGAAGTTAGGACATAGAGATTTCCCAAATCAGTCTCCTTTTCCTTATTTGACTGATCCCTCATTATCAGTGTGTTTCTGCACTATGGTCTGGATCTCAGTTTCCCCAAAATTTCAAGGTTATTTTTATTCTGATGTCAGACACCAAACTAGAAAAGGACTTTCTTGTCCCCCTTAGATATGAGTCTAAAGTAAATAAATGCAAACGGATACACCAGCCTTACTGTACTAATATGGGATAAACAAATCCTTAAAAGCCATCTTAATTTTTCTGTCTGTAAACATCTCTTTCTGTAATGCTTTCTGTGCTGCTTTGCAGATCTGCAAACCTGATAGGCTTCAGAGCTCCTGCCAAAATGATAGAGACAGAGGAAAACAAAGGCCAAAACACTTTCACTTCGACAAAATAAAGTGCATACATCTCACTTGCAGACAATCTCTGTAGTGTTATCTTCCATTTGGTGGAGACTACCTTGTTAAAAAATCTATGCCTTATCTTATGCATGGCCTACTGTGGATGAACATTGACCTTACATATAACTGAAATGATAAATGATCATTTCCTTAATGAAGGTTTGCAAGCAGCAAGTGTTATCAATTTTAAAGTAGCTTTACAAGTACAAAACATGTCAGGAAGAGCAAGATCTTGTCATCTTATCTATATTGCCTGACACTCCGTCCCTCAGAAAAACCTATAACCATAGAATTCTTCATGGGGAACTTACGAATGAATAAATTAATAAATGAATAAGGTTTAATAGCCACACTTTTTTTTTTTAATTAACAGTATGGTTAAGAACTTTTTATAAAAAGCTTTTAAAAAATTAAATACCCCAAATCTAGAAATACTATTGGATAAGTCAAGTAAATCTGGTAATAATTTCTTGTGTTACAGAACTATTTTGGAAAAGCAGTTTGGTGGTGGTTTTAGATACTGCAGAATACTACTGGAGCAATATGGTGGTTATTGAGCAAGCCTTCATAGATCTTTTAGCATGGCCTTTGTCCTTGCTTCATCCACATATCATGGTACAAGCTTAACTGTATTTATCTCATTAACAGCAGAGAGCTAGGGCTGATTTTATCATGTCACAGCTTATCTGGAATTTTTCTCTCATCCCCCATTTCCTTAAATGCATGCATATTCCTGACTTTTCTGTCCAGCGGGAAGATACATTCAAAAACTTCTACATTGAAAGGAAAAATGAGTTCTGTATGCGCAACTCTCACCCCTCACAGTTCAAACACTGCTCCTAAAAGTCTTGTTCTTAGATGCCCACATGCTGACTACTGATTGTTTTGCTATGTGTAACTGGTGGAAGGAAATGGGAAACAAGTTTAATTGCTCTTGTTATAATGCCACTGAGAAACAACAAATGTTTTAAAGAGATCTGAGGGTTTTTCCTTCATATATAATATTTATATAAAGAAGTGAAAGCCCCATAAACAATGTAAACTGTGAAACAAAGTGAAGGTGAAAATACATGGGAAGAAAGGGCTGGGCTTTTTTCTCAGATTTTGTGTCTCTCCAGTAATAGGCAGAAGAAGGCAGGCATGGTCAGATACAGTCTCTTCATAAACACCATGCCACACCTCCATGAAGCAGCCTTGCAGGACTGGTCATTTGCCTCATTCAAAAGGGTGGGTGAGAAGGTTCTCCAGGGCAGGTGGGAAGTGATAAATACTACTGCACTTGCAGAGAATAGCCACACTTCTTGACAAGTTTAAGAGTCTCCTCACTTGGATTTATACAACCAGACAAATGTTGAGGCATACGACAAGTGTATGACAACCACCTCCCAAACAAGGAGGGGTTGGATGTTCAGGGGGAAGGTTAGCAATCCTTAGGACTGCCCATATTTTACCTTTCTTAAGTATAGCCCAGGAGGATATAAACCACAACCTAGTATGTGTGAAGGGGCTGTCCTGGGGGACAGTGCCCTAGATGAGTCCTGCATGAAGTCCCTGTACGGCATCCTGCACCTTTCTGGTTACCACATGTCACAAAACAAGGGAAAGGGGAGGAGAGAGAGAGAAAGCTGTCAGTGAATGGAGAAGAAACAGACAGGAAAATTGCCTGGAACCAGTCTGAAGCCTGCTTGGTTTGGTATTTCTCTGCCTACACACTCACACAAGTTGGCAGCAGGCAACCCTGGTGTTATTTAAAGATGAGCCTTCTGTTGTTTTGGGAAGAATGTTTGGAAATGACACTCAAGGTGGAGCCAGGAATGATGTAGTCAGACATTCTCAGCAAAGCTTGAAACTCTTTCCACTTGCATCTATGTGATTTGTTTGGAACTCTTAAATTTTTGTTTTGATGCATTAAAAAACTAAAAAATGCAATATATTTCTCAGAATATTCTTTTTTTTCCTCTGCAAATTTACTTATCGTGTATATAAGTATTTATAATAAAACATAGATTTCTCTTTTGTGTGTGTGTGTGTGTGTGTAGAATAATAATATGTTATAGTGGCAGTTCTGGGGAAGGTGTGACATTAATTTATTCTATTTCCAGAAACAAAAGAGCACAAAACATTGATGTTCTAGCAAACAGGAAAATATTTTTATCATGGGCTTTTAGGTACTTATTTTTCAGCTTTCAGATAATAGAAAACAATCTGGAATGGAAGCCTTTAATTTTTTACTTAATTAACCAAAGAATTAGAAAACATTCTTGCAAGCAATTCAATCAATTAATAGAGGCACTACAATCCATAAAGGATTCTGTCAACAACACAATCATGTGAGAATTGAGCATGGTATATTCGAATTATTAAGATCATTACAAGTTTCACCCCCCAAAACAGTACTTTTAATTGCAAAATATTAATATTTTTAACAATCTTTTTTTCTTTCTGTATTATCAACTGAATATATATAAAAAGTGTGCATGGACTTACAAACACATGAGAGACTTGTTAAAGACTGTCCTGAAAGGAACCAAGTACAAACTCAATTTACCAGTCCTTTGACAAAATGCTTCTTAATATGCAATAAACCATTAATAATCATAATGCTAGAAGTAGGGTAGCAAGAAAAAGAGATTAATTATAAAACATGTTTTATCTTATTCCACTTTACCTGGAATACATTAACTTGAAAAATATCTTTTAATAATTGCTAATCTTCTAATACAATTCCTTGACTCAACGCATAGCTCATCTGGTCTATTACCAGAAGAACAAAAAAAAAAAAAAGAAAGAGGATGCTTCATTTGTTTATCTGATGTTGTCTTATTTTCAACACTTATTAAATATTTCCTTACTTTTTAAAATGTAATTGTTTATCAAGTTTGAATATTGTGTGTAATCACACATTAAATATGGCAGATAAACAAATTTAAGAGTGTGATTTAATCAAGTAATTTTAAAAAATCAATTAAGACTCAGATGTGAATTAATTAACCTTTAATCTATCTAAAACATGGGAAAATGGAGAAACTTGGAAGTCATCTAGTTGCTGTTCACGTTTCACAACATGCCATAAGATTGCTAAACATTTTAATAAGTATAACCTCATTATAACATTTAGATAGCAGTATTTTTCATTGTGCAGATCTTCAAAAATTCTTACAAATTTGATGTTAAGGACAACAGGTAATTTGCCAAAGGTTGCAGCAAAACCATAAATGACTATTGATTTTCTGAGCCCTCTATCACAGATGTTTGAAAAAAGGAATTCTATGCCAATATTCATTTAAAAATCTAATCCTCTCCTTCCATGGGAATCAAAATTTCACAACACCACGTCATCAACAAACACTTCTATGTAAGAATCAAATCTAAGATCAGCTGCTATCCACTTCTAATCAGCGTCTGTGAAAGACTCCTCAAGAACGCTCTAGAAAGGGCAACATGAACATCAAGCAGAGAAGACTACTCAAATCTTGGCAGTACAGTTGTATGTAGGAAGTTGCGTATGTGGGAGGCCATGGAGGTAAGTTGGAATTACCATCTCCTTGCAAGAAGCCAGAACTCAGTAGTCTGTGAGAACAAGGTGAAAAACAGTTTACTAAGAGATGTAAAAAATAAACAGTCTAAGTTGTAATTTGCATTATATGTTGCTGGAATACCATTACTGAAGGAAATCCTAACAGAAAGAGACTTCTGGCCATTAGAGAGGAGAGACATTTATCAGCAGGTTGATCTTTCTCATTATTTTAGGTGTGGAGGTTATTGAGTGCATAAATCAATGCCATGCCTGTATAAGAGTTTTGTGATACAGTCTGGATTATACAGTAATGAGCCCTTCTGTCACATTTCAGAACCCAGAACGGATATATTGGAGGTAGAATCACATGTTCATTGAGAAGGAGTAATTATGATTAACAAGAAGATTACAATTTTGGTATTCCTAATACTGTGATTTAAAAGGTTTTGCCAGCATGTTGAAAAACCATAAAACGGTTCCGGAACCAACTAGCATTTGGTGTAAACTGGTTCATGTTTGTCCAATTCTGGTGCTTACAACTGTTCCTGAATGTGTTTTCCATCCTCCATTTCTCCATAGGCCTTTACCTTTCAAGATGCTATTTTAGCACTTACATATAATTGAAATGTACCTGGATCAGTCCACCAGCTTCATCAAGCTTTCAGTCAGAAATTCAGTACCAAACACTTTCAGTGATGCCTGCAAAATCTTACCAATGTTATTTATGAATTTTTCACTATGAATTGAGGCTAGTATGTAATCACCATTTCCTCCAGAGGTATTTTTTTAGTTTTCTTAATTAACTTCATAATCATCTTTTAAAATTAATTGATTTTCTGCTACTTTTCTAGCCTTCTTTTTCTTTTATTTTCTTTTAAAAAAGCATGAAAAATGATGATACCGTACAAAGGCATTTAAGAAATGATTAATCAGTTCATTATTTTGAGGCTCTAATCTCTCTGTTTTCCTTCTTGTCAATTAATGACATCATCCAGAATTTTAATCTTCATCCTTCTAAGAATAAATAAAAATAAATTGAGCTTCAAATAACTTTCCTTCTCTCTTCTATAGGAAAATAGTTTTAGCAGATATATGCTATTACTGCAATGGAAAACAAAACAAAATAACCCATAAACAAAACAACAAAACAAAACAGAACAAACAACCAAACATAAACCCCCCCAAACCCACTCTTTGTATACTAGCTCAGAGCTATTGGTCTTAAATTGCTACCACCCTCTGTTTTAAGCAAGAAACTGCCTCTGTATGCTCTAGCTTTTATTACTGTGACCAAAGACCTGATCTAGTTATAATCTTACTGGAAACCATATCAACTCTGAAAAATTATAAAATATAGAACTCTCATATTAGGGAAGAAGTAGGCTTTTTTTCTACTTGAAGGGGGTTTGGTTAGGATTTTTTTTTAAGTGGTTCCTCAGGATTTTTCCCCCTTTTTCCTAATGATGCATTTGCTGTGAAGTGATGAAATTGCTGACTTGAGTGATGACAGCCTGAACAATAATTGCTGTCAAAGAAAGAATACCTTTTATCTCCAAACTTCTGAAATATTAAAGCAGAGACAGCCAATAGATATTTCATTTTTTTTAAATGGCCTTCCAATTACCTTTCCTTTCAGTTCTATTTTTGTTGCACAAAAGGATGCAAAAAATGTGTGTTTGTCACAATCCCTTTCTATTCTTTTTTTTTTTCCTGGTGAAAGATTTCTTCTGTGTTGTGTAGAAAATAATCTTTGAATTGGAACTTCAGAGTGATAGACAATATGCTTCTACAGCTTCTGCAAAATGGGCATTCAAAGCTTTACTAAGTATCTGTATGGGGAAGAGGTTGAAAAAAATAATCTTTTATATAAAATTATTGTTTTATAGTAAAACAAGCTAAACAAGTAGAAAGTTTTATGAGCAACAAAAGTAAACAAAAACTAACAATTCCATGCACAGATAAGACATATGTTTTTTGCAAGGTGAAAGCCAAGCAAATATCATCATAGTTAATAAACAGATAAAGGTACCATAGAAAGATTGATATGAGATTACTTAAGCAGTTTTAAATAAAAATTGATAAGGCATATGAAGATTTACTCCTTTCTTCATTCTTGATACTTTATCGCTATATAGTATTAAAGATTGAAATGTTTCTGAGCATACCTTGACACAAAGTCCATTATATCATGTGCATCCCAGTCTAGCTTTAATTCCTGTAATAGTCCTGATATATTGCTTTGAAGTCAGTTTTGAGTATATCTTTAATGGGGTATTTTATCTAGATGTGAAAGACTGTTTAGAGAAGTCAATGAAAACTTCTAAACTGGGGTTTTTTTGGTAAGCTACATTTCCATGTTCTAGTGTTGTTAAAACTTTTTTAAATATTTCCAGACACTTTGATAAGTGTGAAAAGCAGAAATTACAGGCCTATTCATAGAAATTGAATCAGTTTCTCACTTTGAAATTAATTTTATATAAATATTTCAAAAGGTATAAAAATTAAAATAAACCACAATTTTGATTTGAAAAATGTCAGAATTTAAATTTTATAAATTACTAAAAGATGTAGACAGAGAGAGATTCGATTTAATGTTATTCTACAGAAATGAAAGTGTGATTTCCAAACAACTTCAATTTATTTTTGCCTATATTACTTGCATTAATTCAAGATATTTTTTGTCATTTTCCGCAGAGGCATAGATGGTATAAACAAGAAAGGTCTATTAAATTAGGTTATTATATTTTTTTAATGTATGTTATAATTAGGAAATTTATTTTTGTATCTTGTTACCTGTTGACAGATCGAACCTCTAATTTATTCACACCTTCTAATTCTATCGGCTTTATTGCTATCTATTATTAGTAGTAGTATTTAAATAATTAGGTGAAGCATTATGGAACTCTTTGATAAAGCTGTGTTGCATTCTTTAACAGCTATTAAGATTTTTAAAGATTACCTATTCCTTAACCCTATGGTTTGAAAAATAAGTGGATTTCTGCAAAGCTCATGATAAAGACTTGATATGGAAAGCATAGCATTGTTATGCAATCTTCTGAATCATCCCATTTTCATTAAACTTTGCAAAGAGATGGGTTTTATTTTAAAACTTGCCTCACCAAACTGTTTGGGTTTTTTCTTTATTCTGTTAATAAGAATTGATATACAGGACATATATATCATTGCCTTTCACAAAAATTCTTATCCATTAAGAAAGAAAGATTTCTTATTCAGGTTAATTTTCTTAAGGTTATTTTGAAATTTGATCAGTGTTTCTTTCTTATACCATACAATGTATATCCTTCTACCTGATATGGGATTAGATATCGAATCATCTCAAACCAGCTGGAAAGCAGGTGACATGTTTGGCCAATCCATGGTGGCAGAAAAGTCACAGTTGAAGATGTTTATTCTAAACTGATCTCTGGTCTGGACTATTAAATATTTTTTTAAGTACATATAAAGTTTGGAAATATAAAGCATGAAACAGGGAGAATATATCTGTGAATGACATTGGACCTAGAATAATGCAGTGGGAAAGGATAAGCTTTATTTAAATACAAAATTTGCAATAGGCATATTTATTATATTTACAAATGTAAACAATTTTTCTGTTGATTTGATGGATTTGGATCATCTACATAAATTAAAAGACAGTGAGGTACAAATATAGATACTTTATAAATACCATAAAGACAGTCATTTTTATTAATAATTCAAGTATTATTAATATTTTCTACATTAGATTGCCTCAGAAGTAGTGGATTTGCACATTTCTTTCTCTGTTTTCAAAAGCTATATTCTCCTATAAGGTTATGAAATTCTGAACACAATTTATTCTGAAGCCAAATTATAATGGAAAATACAGAAGAATAAATATTAGGATTTATTTTTTGGATGTTTCTTCTAGAATATGTATATATTTTTAGAGTTTCTGTAGTCTAAATAGTTCATCATTTCTTTTCCATCCGAAACACTGAACTCTGAATCTCTAGAGACTGAACTGGAGTAAGGATTCATATACCTTACTGAAATAATATTGAGACTGTTTCATTAGATTTGTAGATAAGATCAAAGCATTTACTACCACTTAAATAAAAATGTATAGATTTTCACCAATCTGAAAACAATTCCAGAGGAAAAAAATACATCCAAGGATGTATTATTTTAATGGAACACAGCAACACAACTAAAGTGTGATTGTCTCTCAAGACAGTCCATAAATTTTTGCACAACAGTTAAAGTCTAGAAATCTATACCTATTCCTGTCATTCATTGCTGTCTGTGGCCACTTGACCACAGCATTCAGTTTTGATTTCACAATACCACCTGGGAACTAGAGGTTCAAATACACTGGTTAAGAATAAGGTGAAACCAGAAACAGTTTTAATGCGATTAATTCCACAAAGAAAAATAAGGGTCCTAAAATTTGTATTTTCAGAAGGTATATTTAGTTCATCAGAAATGCTTTTATTGCTATTTTGTTCTGAGGATAGTGCTGAGACTTCTGCTATGTGTTTCCTGACATAGCCATTTTAGGGCAGATAATCTGCAGATACCAATTATAGTTGTTATATAGTAAATACTTGTAGATAGTATATAAATACATGCTCAGCAGGCAAACAACCAGTGCCAAATTGCGGCGATTGAAGGCACGGACTTCATGGGGTACACGCAAAGCTGATTTTATTTATGACATACAGGGTTTATATACTCTTACAAACACGAGAGCTTCCTTTGTCCCCATGTAAGTAAAACATTTGCAAACCCACAGACTTGCAGGCCTGACCTAATGAACACAGCTAATCTCAGTGCTTAGCCCAAGTCTCCATCTTATCTTATTTCCTCTAAGGAGGTGTCTGTCAGCTTCTTCCAGGGTTTAATTTTTACCAGGGCTAGGAGATCACTGCTGCTATCTGCATTCTGAACCTCCACACCAAATGACTGCAAATAATCTATAGCTCCAAATATCTGTAATGCTGCTAATAAGGAAAAGGATACTCTTTTTGTAAACTCAAGTTATTTAGGGTGAAGCAGATTGATCAATAAAAAAAGAATGAAAGACAGCAATGTACCTAAAACTATACAAATATTACCTGAATACTTGCCTTAAACAAAAAAAAAAACAAACTATTAGCAGAAGCTTTTTAGAAATGCTAGCTTTTAATAGAAGGTATGGCCTAATTAATTCAGTATACCAGATAATCAATATTAGACTTTGATTTTATAAAAGAGTTTGAACTCAGGCAGTCTTACTCTGGGCAGTATTTTCATGTAAGTCAGGCAGCAAATTTAGCCACTGACTCATTCTGTAAAGCCAGAATCCACAATTAGCTGATTCACTAAAATATCTCTTTCTTCAAATAGACACAATTGAGGCTAGTTTAGAATAGTTCTAGCATGTACAGAAGGCCAAAGTAGGATTTGTGACGCTGAGTGTTGAAATTTATTTCTGTTGAAATTAATAGCATTACTACAGATAAAAGATTATTCAGGGGAGACAGATGTCTTGGAATCTAACTTCCATAATCGATAACTTCCTCTGGTAGAAGAATGGATCTTAAGGACATTTAGGACAGTATTATAGTCAAAACACATAACTAACTTCAAAGCTGTGTTTAAGCTCATAAATCCATTAACCACCTACACCAAAAAGAACAAATTAACTAAATTTTGTGTCCACAGCACAAAGGTCACCTTCATATAAGCACACAGGACTTTGTAGGTGACTTCCTCCAGCTTTAGCAGGATGCTAGCAAGTGTGCAATAGTACAGAATACCTACAGTGAGGTTCACCACATCAAGCCAGAGGCATCTCTCAGCCTCCAAGAAGGAGATGTTTGTAAGCCCTAAATAAAAAAAAATTAAGCTTGCAGAGAGGCAGAGACAGGCAGAGCAGACTCTCAGTCACTACTTGCTACTCCTCACTGCTAAAACCACTCATCTGTCATGATGCAGCATTTGTGTACCTGTTCTCGTGTGCTAAAAGTCACTGATTCAAGATGCCACTAAGAGAGCAGACTCTCTTTCTCCAGCTCCAAGGTTAGAAGCATCTTTGTCACCACTCAGGTACTACCTTAATATGCTGGACTGGAGTCCTAGGACCTCCTCATGGGCAATAAAGTGCTGAGCAGACTGCTCTGCACTCTAGGGACAGGGTTGTACACTTCCCACTGCAGAGGGCAGGCTGCATCGGTGTGCACCGGGGAATGCCCTCATTTATTTGGGCTGAGCTGAGAATACTGAACTTGACATTGGTGCTGTGTCCTCACCACGGCATCAGGGAACATACGGCCATGAATGGCATTGCCAGATGTCCCACTTGAGAAGAGGGTAAGGATCATATCTGGCTGAGAGACCTTTGAAGTCACAGACACAAATAAGTCCCAGCCAAGATCATTAGTAAGGAATAGACAATATCACACATACAACCTAATGTTTTCTAAACCTTGAATGTAATTGAGACCTAAACATTTTGAAGTAGCTAAATTACAGAACCAAAAGGAGATCTTTCCAAAAAAGATCTAGAAATGGTTAAAACAGCTGAGATATTCTGTGATCCATTCTTTCAAGCTTTTGTATATTCTAAACACTAAGATTCATAAGAAAAAAACATCATTATCTAAGAGAAGAAAAAGTACATTCAAAGTATCCAAAACAACCAAAGAAAGCCCAAAACAAACAAATTAACTAGTTAACTAACAACTAACTAACTAACTAACTAAAGCAGGAAGAGATCTAATTCCTTTCCCCATAAAGGGAAATGTCAATTTCCATGAACTACAGTTCATGTTACATGCCTCAAACTCACCCTCCTGCAGATCTGTTATATTTCGAGTAGAGATTACCAAGCAATTAGTGCTTAGAATACAATGACACCTAAATATTCAGAGACATAACACTGTTAACACTGTTCTATCCCAGTATGAATTTGATTTCTCACTGCTCTCACTGCAGTTGTGAATTCTTCTTCCAGTTCAGTGCCGTTTCTACCACCCACAATTGAAATAAAAAGATTAAAACATGGCTGGAAATGTTACCTGCACTGAAATTTACAGACTGCAGCTCGTCAGCAGAAAATTCATGATTACAAATATGCAAATTAGGTGCAAAACATGGAAAATTCCAGAGAGACCTAAATACATGTTACAGTGATTTCACTTGGCTGAGTTCAGTAATATAGTACTATGTGCCCTTGCCTCAATCCAGTATCTAAAGAAGGCATCATTTGCACTTGTAACTCAAAGATGGTGAACTGAGAACAATATTTAATCCCCAAGTAGTCATTCCCAGTGGGAGATACTGTCTGTACAATTTCTTCACTTCTGACCCATTTGTAATCACCATGCAGTTTCATTTTGCAATAAATACTCACGGGATTTATGGGACTAAGTCTTATTAATGCCAATGGAATTTATGTAGGGTTGGTGCCTCGGCAGTTTTAACTGACCAGACAAAACTGCTAGCCAAAGCTAGGATGTTATATGCAATTTGAGGATTATAATTATATATTCAGCATTTTTTATCTTCAGTTATTTTATTCTGCCTTATTCACCACAAACTACAGATGCAATAACTAAAATAGCATCTCAATTTAAAGAGGATATTTCTGACATGGATAATGCTCTTTCTGAATAATTGGTACAGTCAAAGGAAAACTTTTTTCTTTGATAACTTGTGACAATTTGGGGTCAGCAACATTATTGTCTAGGACAGTAAACAGGTTTATTAAATAGATCAAACAGAAATTTCACAATCTGCTTGATCCTTAATTACCTGCAAATTTAAATCCCTATTTTATTGGAAGTCTCAGGTGTTCTACTCAAAATCTCTATTAAAATGCAAATAGGTCATTATATAATTGAAGCTATTTAAATAAAGTATATTTTCTTCACCAGTTCATCCTGTCATAAATTTGTGAATACGTGAAATATTTGAAAGGACAAGGGCTAGAGGGAATTTAAGTGGGGTTTGTGAAAATTGTAAGAACACATGACGACTGTTCAAGCTCTCCATTTTCTTTTTCACCATGTAACAGGAAGAATCCATAAAACCCAAGAATAATATCTCTAGCTTATGAGGATATAGACCTTTACATAAGGTATAGTTCGTCACTAGATTTCAATACTCCAGAAGATCATTAAAACAAACAATGTGTGTTTCTGTCTTCTCTGACACAAAATTTGTAAAGGGGGAAAGTATAGGAGGAAAATTCACATTATCTCTTTTTGTTAGGGGACAGGTGATGAGGATGCACAACGGAAGTGCACAGACTGCCACGTCCGTTACCTTGTCCAGTAAAGTCAGGAAGGGGGATGAAAGTCTCAAGCCATTTGAGGCCACTGGTTCTTAGCAAAGTGTCAGAGAACCTGAAAGACAATTAGAGACAGATAATAGAGGTAAAGGTTTGATTCTAAAAAGTATATATAGTAGTTCAAAGTGAATTGCAATACCTTGAGGATAATTCCATCTGACGATAGTGACTTAAGGTGGTAATTCTAAGCTGGTAGCTCTGAACGAACCTAAAGAATTCCTAAGAGCACTTTAAAAGATAATTGAAATGTCACATCTCAGCTATTCCAAAACATTCTTCGTAGATGTAATTCTTTAGGATCACTAAAAACTTGTGAACACCATATTGAACTGGTTACTAAGCCTTATTTGAAGATCTAAGGGATGCATTTTTTAAGGTGGCTTTGTAACGTAGTTGTGTGACAAAGAATAAGATATTTTACTGCAAATTCTGCATTTGTGGTGTTACGGACTACATAAAGCTAGGTCCTTAAGGTTAAATAAGAAAAAACACAACATTGATGAGTTTAGTATAGTTGAAAAAAAGTGTTTTTCAAGAAATGGACCCTAATAAGAGAGGGGTTACAAAATTATAGAAGACAGAGATAGTAAAAGTGAATGAAGATAAGTAAAAACCAAAACTCACAATGTTCTCACCTCAGAAATTATGACATCTGGTACTCTGACATACATATTTTGCTAAATTAAAAAAAAAAATTATTCCATTTAAATTTCAATTTGGAACAATTAGATAATTCTGTTTCAGCAGGAACTAAGTGTTGCAACACATTTACCTAGATAAAAGCTTAAGGGCATATGGCTATATAAACTGTTTGATATTTCCTATGATGCAATTATGTATATATGTATATAATCCTGATACAATTGAACTAAAAGAAGAAAGAAAATAGAATAAAATGAGAAGTACTTTCTTTGGGGGGAAAAAAATATGAGATTGGCCTTTGGGTTTGGAAAATTTCAGTGTGAATACATAGTTCTACAAATTTGCTCATGTTGATGATTGTTCATTTTCCAGCATAACGTGTCCATCAGGCCATTTTCTTTCCTTTTTCCCTTTCTCACTTTCTCCATAGACATTTAAAAAAATGAAAAAAAAAGAAAAAAGAAAAGACAATATTTATTATTGATTCTAATCCTTGCACTATAAAGCATCAGCAACTTGCTCTTTACTAGGTTTATTTCACATAAGGGTATCATCCCAATTTTTCAGTTGAAGGAACAAAAGGAAAGATATTAAGTGACTTGTTCACTACCTACAAATCTGATAGCAAGATGAAAGCAGAGACAGATACAAGGCTTTCAGGTTCCTGTTTGCAGAGTGTTAGTGTCTTTTCATTATATCAGTTTTTCTCAACTAAATATGTAGAGCCCTTTTTTTCACAGACAATAATGTCACTTTGCTTTAACTTGTATGTCCCCCTCTTTCTGCAAAAACAACTGCATAAGTAGCAATTTTAAAAAGTTACTGTTATTCTAGGAAAGCTTCTTCCTGCAAACATATATATTAACCTTTGAAATTTATAAATATTTACAGCAAATGAAGAGTAAATCTATAAAATTGAACTTGCCAGTGTTCACCTCCCTAAAACTTGTCTCAGGCTAGACCTAGGTGTATGCAAACTGTGTTTCTCTCTTCCCTGTACTCCAACACCCATGCATACCTATCCTGTGCAAGCTCATGATGAAGTTTTGGGGTTTTTCTGTTAAGTGTCATCTGAACAGTTGTCTAATCCAAACTTACAGTGTTCACAGGTAGAAGGAAACATGGACATTATGTACTGATAAAACATATTTTGGGAATATATTTTACCTCCAAGATTTTTGACATTTGCTATTATAAACATAAAAGTTATCTATCACCCACTTGCTAAGGAGAGATAATGAACAGGAAGGAAGAAGAAAGAGACAAAAAGAGCTATATTTCCATGGCAGAGAAGTGAATTAAGATAGCAATTTGTCATGTCATCATTGCAGTTCTTAGTGAAATGTATTTAAAGAATAGGAAAATTAACTTTTTGTTAAAAAAAAAAGAAAAAAATAAATAAAAAAGAAAAAAAGAAAAATCTTCCTGAAGTTAATAATGAAAGCCACTTCACTAAATTAATTATTAATAGTGGATCAAAGTGCTAAATTTAGTATTTATTTTTATTGAATTTTATTTTTATGTATATTGATTAAAATGTATACATGTTCATGGTCGTATTCTCATTGTGTCATCATCTGTGTTCTAAAACTGTTATCTTGATATATAAACATAGGCATACACAAAATTTTAAAGGGGAGAAGGAAAATTTGTATTAGTCACACTGCCTATGACAACACAGATGTGTAATTCCCTCTTTCTTCTGCTGGCCTACTCAGAAACACAGTACTGGTCTATCTAGGACACTGACTTGATTCACTAGGATATTTATTATTTTCCTTTTTTTTTTTTAAACTTTGTTTACGGTTTGATTGCTCTTTTTTATTTTGTTTTGATTCTTATATGAAATTGAAACAAAGAGGAGAAATACCTTTACAGGTCCTAATTCAGAATAGCAAAATTTTATACATTTCCCCAGATTAAAAACAAATTTAGAATTGTAAGTGGTCTTTAAAACTTGAGCAGTGAACTGAATTTCCTTCCCAGCTGGTCATAATGCATCTTTTGAACTTGTTTCATTGAGTCAGCCACCATCCCTTTCCAGTTACCCTTCTCCCTGAACATCTGAATGCGTACCTGCCCCATGACTGAAGCTAAAACAATTTCGCAGTACAAACCTTCTTCTGTCAACTTGGTTGGATTTTGTTAATGTAAAAGGGAATTAATTTTCCTTTGATGTTGGGCTTTATAGGAAACATAAAAGATATTATTTCTTCATGGCACAACTTTCTACTTCCACATGTCTGAAACTGTTTTTAAGTGAAAGCAAGAACCTTTCCTGTCATAATTACCTCGGGTTTGACTCAAAAGCGGTTGCTTCCCAGACAACTCGTGATGAAGCTTTCTGTCATCATTACACACCTTCTACTTTTCTCCAACATCCCTCCTATGAACTTGCCTTCCCAATGATTCCTGCCTTGTGATCTGTCCTTCCGAGCGAATACCATGCTTTTCCAGTGTTCTGATATTTCTAATTCCTGGGCCAATATTCTAACGTGATGTCAACAGTATCTCTTGTGCTGAACATGTAGTATTCTGAACTTAATTATGAAAGTATTTTGAAAGACATTTTCAATCAAGCACACCTACTTGAGTTTAAAGTAGTAGTAACTGGGTAAAATATTATACACCTAAATTCCACAGGAGGTCATGTTGGGTACTTTACTGTTCCACTTTGTTCTGTTAACTTCCAATTTGTGTAAAAAAACCCCAAACAAACTGAAAAGCTGTGAAAGCCAACTTTAGAAAAATGTTTTATTATTAAAAATTTCAAGAAAAAAAGTCTTGGAGGAAATCTGTCTAAAATAATTGTATTTCTTTTAGTAAGAAAATATTTTAAAATATAAAACCAGTCTTCATAACTGATTTTTATAAATCCTAGTAATTTTAACAGAAAAATAGAAAAGAATTTTATATATTTTATAGGCTTTTTTGGAGGAAGGAAGTAGGAGGGGAAAGTCATACTGTTAGAATAATCTAGAAATCTTATTTCTTATTTTTAACTCATTCTCTTTGTTCCCTTTAAAAAATAGCTTGCGTTTCACAGTGTAATGAATGATGTTGTATGAGCAGGACTCTGTCTTCCCTGGCAACATAAGATGAGTTCAGACTATTGAAGAGAAACAAGTCTTTCAAATTCCTAGTAGCAACCTTTCACCTTTGCTCCTTGCTCTCATAAAAGACTAGAGAGTAGAAGCTGAGTTAAGCTTTTCAGTGCCAAATAACCTCAACTACACATCTCATTTTAGAGTCATCAGGGGTGTCACTCGGAAGGCAGACTCTTTCACTCCAAAAAAAAAAGAACTCGTATTTTGAGCATCACAAGAGGACTATTGTTGCTGATTGCTAGAAAGGGAGAGAGGGAAAGGAGGGAGGGAAGGAAAAGAAACAACAAAACAAAGCAAAAAAACCTCACAAAAAACCTTCAGAGGCTTTTAAGGAGCTTTGGGCTTTGAAAAATAAATAAAACATTGAATTTGAAACCCCTTTGTGCATTACAACAAAGACATAAAACTTTTCATATAATAAAGGTCTGTCAACTTCAGCAAATATATCCATGGAAATGGAACTTGCAAAGTGTTGTAAATAAAAAAAAATGTTAAAGTTAAGTTTGCCATCTGGGTTTGAAGGTTATTAGAATGTTCTTTGTTGAAAGATGAGCTTTTTCAATTAATGACTATGTAGATTTAGATCAGTAATTCCTTTAGTAATTATACTCTGTGTAAAGAAGGAATTATATGCCTTGTAAGCATGTTTAGTTCTATCAAAGTAGATTTGTGCAAAAAACTGAATTAAAAAGATAGTTTATCAGTAGTAGTTCACATAATAGATATGTCAGTCGTATCCTGGGAGTCACAAGCAAAGTTCAGACTTGATTTTTACCTAGTAATTAGAGGAATTTCTTACTTTAAACATATATTTTTACCTGACAGATTCTGAGTCTTTTTATTTAGTACATTGAGGAAGAAGAGAACAAATGGAATGATTATGTTTTATTACTGAATTGACCATAATTTCTATTTTTCTTTGTGTTTTTATTGGAACATTTTCTGCTTTCAGTATATTACCATCATCAGCTCCCTTGCCTATTTAGTACTTGAATCTGAAATACTGTTTTGGAGCAGAATCAGCTGGATATGATAATTTTATTTTTTTTCTGAGTGAAAGAATATGTTCCAAACAAATGTTTTCAGCGAAACTGAAGGAACTCATATATATTCATCTTACAAAGGCTGGCATCTGCTTCACTCACATGACTTTTATGGCATTCAAATGAAACACCAGACCATTAATTCAGCAGAGAAATAAATTAGTCTAAAATATTTACAAAAGAAGATAACAGGGGCTACTAAATGAAAATTCAATTGTACCTCATCTTTTGGGACTTATTTCTTAGCCTATTCCACAAGACGGATTAATGTGAAAGCTTGTTATAAATCTGTTCCCCCTGACTTCAGTCATCATTAATGGTGCCAGAAAATAAGAAAATATGATGTGTTTTCAGAAAGAGATGAATCAAGTGGGTGTGAGGCCAAACAGGAAATTAAACTGCATTTGTTACAAAAATAATAGAAATAATTACCGTTCGCTTTAATATTAGCTTTTAATTCTATGTCACCATAATACTTGGTTCTTTTCCTCTTATTATCTTTCATTTCATTTACTAAATTCAGCACTTATTAACTAGAATTGATGTTGATTTTTCCCCGCATTTTTTCAGTCCATCTGCACGATCCTGGGAGTGGGATACTAAGGTGTCAGCAGATGGTTCTGCTTCTGTCTGGGCTCTTGGAAGGCTTGGCTGCTTTGTTTCTGGTTGTACCTCATATTTTTTGCCCCTGCATGATTAGAAAGTTCCTAAAAGTCCAACATTCTTTATCATTATGTGGTTATCTGTCATATCAAAGGAAAAATAGATCTTTTAGATGAGTACTTTACCACAGTCAATCAAACATGCAACAACATAATGGATTCCAGTTCTTCCCTGAGGACACTATATACTATGGTCATTTCATCTACATAATGCCAACATCAGTCCTTTCTGCTAGTTTCCTGTACGGTAATCTCTGTTATGGCCTTCTGTTTTCCATTATTTTCATCTCTTTTTCATTATTATTTATTTAATGTGGACATTTTCCACAGCAAAGGCACTTTTTTATGCGCAGTTTGCATGTGACCACATAAAAAATCGAAGCATTACATACACAACTGCTGTACTGAATATAAAAATGGGGAAAAAAATCAAAAAAAGCATATATTATCTCCTGTTTAGAATGTCTCATGGCTCTCATACTAGTCAAGTTACTCTTTGATACCAGCAATAGGGTCTTTTTGAGGGTATTAGTACAAAAATGAAGAAGTGGTTTAGAAAGTAATTTTTTCAGCTGTTTTGTGTGAGATTTTATTTTATTTTATTTTATTTTATTTTATTTTATTTTATATGATTTTGCTGTGGATTGTCTGTGATATTCAACACATTTTGAGAAAGAAAAAAAGATTAAAATTTGGCTATTATTTCCTAATACCCAAATCCTAGTTTTACAATATTGCTAGTTACATGATAAAGAAATAGACTTACCATGAACATGGCGAAAGAGTATCATGGAGTTTGTTTTCCAATAGAAATATGGAAAGTTGTCACTTGGATCTGAGAGTTAATTTAGAACCAAGTAATATTATACACATATTCTATAAAGGAATGGCAGTCTGATGAGTCTTTTGACAAATAAGATTTGTCTCAAACTCACACTCTTCTATTCTGAACATTTAGATTCTCAACAAAACTCTTAAACATCAGCACAATTTCAGTTGTTTTTACCTAATTTTTTAATGGTAAATCCTTATAATATATTCTATTTGCTAATTATTTCAGAAATTAAATATTCTCCTATTGTCAACTTTTTGTTTCATTGGTTTTTGCTTATTTTGGGGATGTCCTTTTTGACTGAAGAGCAATGAGAAAATGTTAAGGTCTGGAATAACAAGTGTATTAATGTTATAACTAATCTATACTAGCATATTTTGAATACTCAATGAAATTTAGAACTTTTGTTTTACATATTTTTAGAATTCTGCATGATCTTCTAGTCAATATTAAGTATTTTTGTTTCATAACATTCTGAAAAAAAAATTTACAAATTGTTTCATGCCCTTGGATAGACATTGCTATGGGTTTACTCTCACCTCAAAAAAAAAAAGAAGAAAAGACAAAAGAAAAGACAAAATTATTTTTTGTTACAGTGTTAGTGGGACCCATTGGTAATACACTGTGATATCCTCTCAGGTCTTTGGGATATCCACAATAGCACTTTTTCAGATTCAACTAGGTGTGTGTGTGTGGTGGGGGAGGCCGTGAGTAGAAGAAAAGTACATAATACGTGCTCATGTTTTGTCATGATTTAAAGTCCAGACAAATCCCAGACAGAGTGCTCAGGAATAAGGGAGTAATTCGTGTTATGAGTAGAGAAACATTCCTGAGGCACTTAATGGAACAGATTAATTGCTAGAAGAAACAAATGGGGGAAAAAAAAAAAAGTCAGACTCCTCCTTGAAAAAGTAGTCTTTAGACCCTTCTCTTCTTTTAAGTAAAAATATCTTATTTTGGCTGGCAATAAGTAAATATGTTCTATATTAAAAAAAAAGAGATATTGTGGTATCATCTACAGGTCAGATTTTCTATACCGTTCAATAAGACAAGTTCAATACACAGAGAACACATATGGAAGAAATTTACGTTAGTTTTTTGAATGCTGTACCTGTGTTGATACACACTGTTAGCCATATGATAGCAGTCACAAGCTCTTATGTGAGCTCAGAAAGGAGTAAAGTAGAAAGGTGGGTTTGTTTGTTTGTTTATTTGTTTGAGATAAATATAACTTTTTCTCAGGCTTACTGTCATTTCAGAAGTGAAAAAAAACTAAACCTGATTTTTCAGTTCATTTCTTGTATCTGTTTAAAAAAACTAAATAAAATCAAGTTCTACCTATGTCTTTTCAATTCATGCAAAAGTTTAATGTATAACAACAAGGTACTTAAATATTTCTAACTTCTACATTTCGACATCTGTTATAGTGAACAGTCTCCTCTCATATTTCTAAGTTCAGAAAAGCAGATTCCACAAGAGATAGCTAGAATTGCACAAGAAAATGAATGTGTATATAAGTTTAAGGTCCTTTAGGCCCAGCCCACCACTTTTCAATCTCATATTTCATCTTTGCTTTCACAATATATACCCTAGGAATGAGATTAAGCACACAGAAAATGCAAACGAGATGACACTTGTGTCTTTAACATGTATTACTTTTCCCTTGCCTACATCATTGTAATGGATGTATAAATGAAAATAGGTATAGAAAATAAAGGAATGCTAATCACTAAAAAAATAATAGAATCCCTTGAAACAGAAGGAATACACTATTCCACGTAATACAAAAGCATTAAGCTGCACCTTTCTCTGAGCGCACTCAAATGCCAATGTACTTTTTGAATGTTGTTTTATAATCAAATAATAAGGCATCATTTAAGTAAAGTGAGTTCAATTGATTATAATGTCAACAATATCACTTGCCCTAGAAGTGGAATTAAGTTAAGTTTCATTTGAATCTATATCTCTTTGAGGTAGGTTCAGTTCCTTAATGGATAACATGGGTTGAATGAAGGAAGAAACGGTTATATTCTCTCTCCTTAAAGCCTTCTCATCAGAATTAGATGAATGAACACAACTAATTCAGTAGTGGCCTTGTTTTTACCTATTTTTCTTTGGCAAAGACAATTTTGGTCTGGCTGGCACTATCTGCTTAAAGAATATCAAGATTTAATTTACTAAGGACTTCCTGATCAGCAGTACAACAATTTCCTAAATTTAGGCTGAGAACGTAAACAATAGTTGCTATACTCTTACTTTTATTTTCACCAGGGTAATAATTTTTTTTCATGAACTCTAGGGAATAAATTTAGCATTTTTATGAGAAAATGACAAAATAAAAGAAATATATTCAATATGTAAAAAAGACAAAGGAGTAGCAATTTTTCTCATTCATTTCATGGAAATGAAATTATCTATTCTGAGTTTGTACAAAACCAGTAAAGAATTATTAATTTTATAAACAAAAATTGCATATTCAGTATAAACTACTGCCATAAGGCTTCTGCTTTGATATTGGGCCCTTGTAAACTTTAGAACGAGCAATAGTCTTGTTTGTACATGAATCTATTGCTACATGTTATGAAATCCCCAGGTTGAATGGGGCCCTGAGCAGCCTGGTCTAGTGGAAGGTGTCCCTGACCACAGCAGGACATTAGAACTAGATGATTTTTAAGATCCCTTCCAACCCAAGCCATTCCATGATTTTATGATTCTATGAAATCAATATTTCTCTATGGATTATTTTAAAAAGAAGCCAAATGAATAGTTCAAATCAAATGAAACCCGGTGAAACTGAGTTTTTCAGTTTAAATACCTTTTGTCCTAATCCTGAAAAAAAAGAAAGACCAAATGAGCAAACATCTCTGCAACATTACAATAAAATATCATATTTTGCTAAATACAAAAACAAAAAGGTGGACAAAAAAACCCAGTCTGCAAAGGGTTTGACTTCATTTCAACCCTGTGTTAATCAAATTTGACTTCTTTAGTATCCATGGAGTGACAGTGTCCTAAAACTAGTGCAAGGCAGAACAAACTAGAATTTCCTGGTCCTGTGGCAATGTACATCTCAGCATTTTTGCCTTCATACTCTCAGATTTATTTATAACTGTTTATATTAAGAATAATAGTGACCCCTAGGTCAGTCATTTCCTGGCACTTAATCACTGACTGTATGAAGGGCCTAAGGCAAAGCCACATCTCCTCTGGCCAGTGACTGTCTGCTTGTTAAGAACTGCTTTCTTTGTCTGGTATCACTCCTTAATTTAAGCTCTTTGTGAACTTCAAAAAGCTAAACTGTTGTTTCTGGATTTGTTTTGTTTTCTCAAGTACTAATTCTAACAATAAAACATTAATCTACCTATCTTCTCTCCAATTAATGTTTAAAGAATCCTTGAAATACACAAAGCAAAAATCAAAGTCAGCTAGATTTTGGTGTCTCTGCTCTTGTCTACAAATTTATATCCATAGTCACCTCAGAAGAGAGACAACAATTCTTTTCAAAGAACAGTGCTTTCAAATTACATACTTGTACATAGAAATATTGCTATGTAACCCCTGCAACAGATTAATGCAGGATCTCTTTATTAACTATCAATATAAGAGGAAACTACAATAAATACAATGAGGGCACCTATTGTCTGTCAATAGAGGGTTGGGTTTTTTTTGTTCACTAATTCAAGTTTAGCTTATGTCACAAAAAATTTCTTTGTATATTCGTCCTCAGAAATCAACATTAAAAAATAATAGTGATTAGATGTGCTTGGAGAAAAAAGTCTGTATGATTTAATATAATTGTTCAGCATTTTAGAATCTGAGAATGGGGCATCAAAGCAGACAAGCTCCTACTGAGCGTTGTAGCTTTCTAGTACAAGAACTATCTCTGACTTCATAACTGTTTAGAAAAAGAAACTTACAGAAAGGGATTTACACAATTCGTTTATGTTTTGAAGACCTGCCCATTTTGCAAGTATTATTCTTAGAAGAGAGAAGATTTTTTTATGTAAGGCAGAAAGATATAGAAGTGTTCCTCAAGAGTATTTGAATTTACCACATTTCAGATTGAAATTTGTCCAATAACAGTGGTTCTTGAAAATAAAATTCTCTGATGTCAAGTTTAACTAACTCAAAGTGCAATATTTTATTCATGTGATTGTAATTCTCTCACTTCCTCATTTTATAGGCTGGCATTTGTAATTGTTTTGTTGGGTTAATATAACCATAGTTTAATATAACCTTCTGTGTGTAATTTCCTAGATTGTCAAAAGAAAAAGCAGTAGAGGAAAATGACTATGCAAGTTTTCCTCAAAACTCCTTGAAAACACAGTCTCCTCTAAAACAGACACTGAGTTCTTTCTCAGTGGAACAAATGTAAGCCACAATGCACTGTCCATTGTGCAGGTCACTTTTTGATGGAAAAGGAGGTGTCATTTTTGACAGTGAACTCCATAAAGAGGGATTTATGAGGTTTATGGATCCTGATTTTGGTATTCTCTTGTCCTTCTGCCTGTCTCTTGGTATTAACCTTACCTTCTTTTTGCCCTTTCCTACACACCTTTTATTTTTATTTATTCCCCTGTTAATCTTCTGTTTTGCATTCCCACACAGCACAGATTGGTTTCATTTCCCCAAGTTCCTATCCAATCAACTTTGAAATTTTCAGCCTTCGACATCTTTTTTTGGTTATGGTAAGCACTAAAAATCCAAACAACCCTCACATTTTAATAGCCTTACATATTTGTGTACATTTAGATTTACAGAAGTTAGCAAACCTGCATTTCCTCAGAACTTCACAGAAAATATAAAATGCACATTTTCTACGTTGGAAAAGATTGTATCCCTCAAACTAGTTCTGCATTTCAACTCTTGGCATCTAGGATTTCCTTGAAAAATAGTTCAAAGAAATTGTTCTTGTAAACAAATTTATGTTTCCTTCCTTCATCGGATTTTACTGAGATTTTCCAGAAAGACTAATCCCAGGGCAAACTTATTTAAAGCAACTGAAAACATGTAATAGGAATTCTTGTTTTACAATGTTGTATCATCACAAATACACACATTTTTCTTGAAAAAGGTCAATGTTGAAGATAACAAAGTTTTTCATTGTGATCTGGCATAGCTCTTTTTATGTACTTACAAAGCCTTCATGTTTAAATGTACAAAGCCTGGAAGATGAAAAGAACTAAGGAACTTTCTCATGAACAAGTTTTTTCCTGACATTTTTTGACAGACTGTAAACTAGTAACAAACCAGATCTGTACAAGTTTTACCATTCCTGTAATCAGCATAAGGAAGAGAATCTTACATATTTGGTGACAAATAACTCCCCCATGTCTATTCTACTTGAATATCTTCTAGTCAGCTGTTGCCTGCTAAGGAATTATAAACCTGGATTTTCTTGTGAGGATGTCTGTTTGTGAGCTATGCAAACTCTGTTTTAATTGCCATTCCTGCCAGTAATTGTTTTACTGCATTTCTTCCCCAACAGCTTTACTTGAGTTTCTTTATTTTTCTGATAAATAACAAACGAAATAATTTTATTAACTCCAAACAATCTCTATTTATTACTGTGTCTGTAGATGAATACATTTAGCTGAAAAGTTGGATAAATTTGCCCTCGCTGAGCTCCATGCTGTGGGGATTAGATTGCCACAAGCACATGCTCAAGCTATTTTAAGACAAACTCACACACCTTTATTCTATGCTGAACCCTGGAGTGCAGGCATATGCTGTAATGTTTAGTCATGAGTAATGTGAAGTCATCCAGGCCCTTTAAAATCTCAGAAAATCCCACTTCCTAGTTTCTCAACCAATATTAATTACACACCTGTTATTTTCATATACATCTTGTGCACTTACAGGCATGATTTCACTAAGTTAATTATGGAAAGGAAAACAGTGTAAGACACATTTAAAAGCTACACTCTCAGCAGTCACTGAAGTTGAAAAGGCAGTGTCCTTGATGCAAACTAGGAATTTTCATCAGCCCCTACAGGACTAATTCAAGATTACCTTGTATTTCCAAGAGGATTCAGCATGGGACTTGGTCCTAGCATCTTGATGATCTTTTAGGCTTTGTGTTAGTCCAAATAATCTGAAAACACTACTAATTACTCATAAAACATATATTTAAAATTTGTTCTTGTAGACTTTCCAAGATCCTCATACATCCTTGGAAACATTAGGGTAGAAAGGGAAGAGCTTAAATGAAAGTTTTAAAAAATATTTAAACAAAATTATGAAACAAACCCGTTTCAAAATTAGAAATACATAGCCTCATTTGGCTTTCATAGCTTATCCAGGAGAGGACATATGGAGAAAAATATTTTTTAAAAGTCCTTGTTCTTTGACAAAACCCTATAATCATCCAATGTTAATATTGATCCAGTGCAAGCCATATTGTTAAATGATCTCAACAGAGTGGAGCCATTTGCAAACCAAGGGCAAAAATTGTAACACATTTAGATAATTCATAGGAAGCATATTGGTTTGCTATCCATGTGCAATCTGAGCACAGAAGGATATACACCCAGGGAAAACAATTTGTTAAAGCATGAATTTGGCAGTAGTGCTTGGAACAATAGACAGAGCTATAAAACTTGTTTAGCTTTCTGTATTTGAAAATACCCTTATCTCTTCAATACTTCTCTTTGCCTTACTATACACAACAGGATGCTCAGTTTCATCTAAATGAGAATCAAGGGCACTTGACTGCGGGTGATTGAGTTATTATTTTTCTGGATAATTTTAGGCTCCTTAAGAATGTATCCAAATATTATTGTACCAGTTATTATAAATTTACTGTTTCATTTCTGCAGGAATTATTCTTTAATTGGAAGTGTGTTTATTTGATTGTTTGCAGTTACACACACATATACACATGCTAATAGAGTTGACTGCTAGGATAGAATTTGGGCACCTCTGTAATAATTGATAAATATTTAATATAAACATGGTTATTGAGAACTTTAATTCATAATTTTACTAGGCTAAATCAACACTGCTGAAGGCAAAAATGCAGAGAAAGCAAACTCTAGCAAACACCTGGGATATTGTTATAAGACATGACACTAACTCTGGTTTTAGGTGAACCCACCAATTATTTTCAGTCGGACAGCCTGGCTGCTAAACTGTAAAATAAAAGAGGAAAATGTGAACAAAAAAGCATGTCCCAGTGTAAAGAGGTCAGGCAGACAGTAGGAAGTTGTGTGTGAGTCAGAGACCCTAGAGAGAAGAGATAAGTGAGAGAGCATCACCAAGGGAAGCTGAGCCACTGCAGTGGTGAGCTGAGGACAAAGGGGCCACTTCACCCCTGCTGCTCCTGCTCCCAGCTCCTCAGCACCCACTGCCTCCCTGGTCCCAGCATCGATGCTCATCTGTCTCTACAGTACACTCATTCAGTGAACTAAATTAACAGAAAACAAATCTCTGCTGTTATGTAGCTTGTTCTCGGCTGAACTGGCTCACTTGAGGCTCCAGTGTGTGTCTGTGTTTGTAAACGAATTATCAGCAGGTGGGAAGGGAGGGAGACTGCTCCTTTCAACCACAGTTGAGACTTTATTGAAATCATAGAGACTTTACTAAAAAGAATACACTTTTGGACGTACTGAACATTTGCAAAAAAAAAGCTAAAAATTATGTTTCCTACAGCAGCTTCTGCTAAGACAGCAGAAGTGAAGAAGGCCATTTTCAGTACTGTCAGAGACTCCTGATGACGTATTGTGATTACTCACCTGTCAGAGTCAGATGAACCAAAGCTGACACAGATTACTATATCTTAAAGACTACTTTTAGGCTGTGGAAAAAAAACTCCTTACTTTAATCTCATGCAAAGTAAAGTGACAAGACTTGAGGCTCAAGGGAGGTAACAGAGAGAAAAAAATGTGGCATACTGAGCAATGTTGATGAGAGTGTGCATTTAAAAGATTTCTCTAGTGAAGTTCACATACTAACTTTATATACCCATAATTTTAACAAAGATTCTTCATTAAGCTAACTGCTATTGAATATCTTATATCTGAACATTGAACATCTGCTTCTATGAGAGAAAATATCTTATAGCCATGCCTGTCTACTAAGTGAGGATTCAGAGCTGTAAAATTACCAGAGTTTAAACATTTTGAAGCACAAGACTCCTAAAGCAAATTTGCAGGTCTCCCTGTGAACAAAGGGTGATAATAGGAGATATGATGGATGTCCTTTGAGAGCATGTATAAAACTGAGATATATCAATGTATTTTTGGAAGAGAGATGGAAAAAAACAGTGTTTATGGGAAAATCTGTGCCTGATGAAAGTGAGGGGACAAGAAATCAGCTTTGCGGTGATAATTGAATTTGCCGGTGTGGGACAAAGTCCCTCTTGGTCCCTAGCGCTACGGTAAAATTAATGTACGGAGTGCCACAAGGTGTGAGTGAGCTATAACTTAGTCCTGCATAGGAGACAGCACTCAGAAGTCAATGCCTACCAAGACTCTGTACTTGTATGAATGAAGTCAATGTATGACCACAGGGCATCACTGAACACTCACTCACTGATGTAGGTTTGCTAAAATAGCTGTGATTCATTCTCCAGAGAGCTCATCAGGACTAGATTCGAATAAAAATAAGTCCAAGAAAGACAATTTAGACACCAAATTAATGGGTAGACTTTGTCAATGAGAAACATCTCCCCAGCCATTCCAGGGCCTGTGGGCAGCAGACATCTCTCTCTTAGTTTATACAGAAATTCCAGGTATCATTCCTATGATTTCTGAAAGAGCGGATTTCTTGAGCAGCAAACTGTTAGGGAAAGATCACACTGAATACAGTTGACAGAACAGCTGTCTGAGGGTACTACTATTCAGATATATCTGGTATGTTTAGAACACATTTCTTAACATACTTGAGGAACAGGAGAAATTATTTAAACACTAGTCCTAAAGTACTATGATAGTAAACATATATAGAGCAGATCTATCAAAAGAAGAATTAATGAAACTTCAACAAGTTGAGTTTTTTATCTTTTATAGATTTTGTATTGAAAATAAGTGATCTTACTTAATATCTTTATTGGAAAATTCATCAGGTCTTTCATCTGTAGGGATTCTCTGACATAATATAGGAGACAAGGCAACATCCAGTCTTCCCCTCACTGGATTGCAAAAAGCAGAACCACTGTTTTTAGTAGCTTGTTTGTTTTCATGAAGCACAGTATCTGTAAAACCTCTACCTTTTTTCTTGTGTTTCAATGAAAATCTTTTCAGTGGGCAAAACGATAAACACATATTTGTTGACATATGCAACATGAGAACATCTTCATGTCCTCGATGAAGCAGGCTAAAACCAACATGTTTCAAAGATGCTTTTCAGAACACTAAAAAGAGTTGCCTCAAAATAATGCAGCATCAGAGAATACTTTTTCTAAACTTAAAATAAGTAAAGACAGAAATAATGAACATGGAGGTATTTGTGTAGTTTAAAGTGACAAAGATTAGCCCATATTTTACTGAGAGCCTCTCAGTACAGATTTGTCCCAATCTCATTACCATTGCCAAAAATGTATCTGGTATTCTTTCCATGTGTGAACTTGCATTTTTTATACATGTATTTTATCTGAGATCTGAATTAACACCTAAGACAATGTTTGTAGAAGCAGACATACTTGATAATATAATGAAGCACAGCAAAATGTAGAGCTAAATGTTGTACATTCCAAAGGAGTTTATTAATGCTACATGATCTCAGATAGAGCAGAGATGACAGGCAGGGTAGAGAATATGAGCCACATAATGGGGACAGTTTTAGTTCTATCCAGTAAATCCAAGCTTGGCAATGATTGTTAAAGTTATGATCCAAGATAAGACCCCAAGGAAAATGATTAAAGCTGTTAGCAGAGTGTGGCCAGTGCAGCAAATGTTACCAATTCAGAGGAGTGATTTTGCTGCCGAAGGGATTTTCCTTTCAAGAACCAGATTAGTTATCCCAGATGTGTTAGAAAAAGCATTTTAAAGAGATTGCATGAAGGCCACTACAAACAGCAAAATCAAAATGAAAAATAAGATCCCCTTCACACTAATCTAGAATGAAGAGTGATACAGAGGAATCTATAAAACCTTTCTTCCAGCCAGACACATCAAGAAAAACAACCCCATTTGAACAGTAGAGGATTGATGTAAATAATCTATATATGGGGTTGTTTATGTTTACTAGTTATATGCAGCCTGTTCTATACTATTTTCCTAATTCTTGAAATAGTTTCCCTGAATGATCTTAAAATTTAAAATATGATGGCACATTTGGAGCCTGGTTTGGCTCTTTGATTTGGTTGGATCCGGGGACTCGTTGTGGGACTTTGGGGCTTTTTGGTTTGTTTAGGGTTTGTTTGTTTGTTTGTTGGGTTTTTTTTTTAAACTAGGAGACTTCATACTACAGTCACTTCCTTAAAGGCACAAGATGAGAAATATTAACTCTGCTGGGTCTTTTTAACTCAAAATGCTAATAAATGCGAAATCCAGAGTTTAGTAAATCCAGACAAATGACTCTGCTTTTGAACTAAAGAATCATATTGGTTGAGCTTAATCTGGGTTAAAAGGTACCTCAGAATGTCCCCAGCTCAAAGCAGGGTCAGCTATGAAGATAGACCATGTTGCTCTTGCCTGGAAAGGTTAATATTCACATCTCAAAGAATATCTGGAAATTCAGGTGGCTGCTGGAGCAATTGATCAAACATATCTGATTTGCGTGATGATTGGTTGACTGTTCATATTATCTGGCAAAAGGGAAATTCATAAACTATAGTTTTAAGTAGCTTAAAACATATAGTAAAGGCTCACAGCAACTAAAAGGCTGAATACAATATTAATTTATTTTTTCGTTTAGTGATTGTTAAAAATATGAGCATGAGATTTAGAAAGTACAGTTTTTAGAAGGCAGTAGCTCTACCCAAGAGCTGTGATTGTTATAAGATAGAATGCTTTGCATCCATAAAAACAAGTACCTTTGGTTTATGTAACAAAATCAACTCATAGCTACTCTTAATAATAAAACTAAATAGTGCTATGTGTTTATAGAAAAAAAAAATCAAACACTAAAAAATATATATAATTATTACTTTTCCCTTGTCATTTTCATCTGTTCCATGTCCTCACATTGTAAGGATTTGGGAATCAATGATAATGAGTTAGTACTGAATAATTATTGAGGCAGTGATATCTAACAGGTAATATTGCAGTAGCCTTTGCTTATAATAACACTTCTGTCTTGAGGTCAGTAAGTGTTAACAGTGAATTTGTAGAAGGAGAGCAACAGGAAAATTTAATATTGCATTCCTTGTATTAAGAAAAATAAATTGGTCAAGTCTATATTGCAGAAAGTAACAAACTGCCTATTTTTCCAGTTTAGAACTAAATTTATTAACTTGATTAACACTTAACATCATCTGATTAGCACTTCTAAGGTACTCTCCTGGCTAACTCATTTCCATAATCACAGTTAGCATCTCTTCATGTTAACATACTGTGTGGCATCGACTTGTCAGCTCCCTCAGAACTAAGTCCATCAAGTGTGCAAAACATCCTTTGCATTGCTTGAATGTGATCTCAATAACTGACTGAAAAGTGACAAGTGGAGGAGAAAACATTGTCCTTCTGGAGCATTAGAGTACTGACATGGAAGGTAATTAAAAGTTTTTATCCTATGTTTACTTTCAGGACACTTAAACCAGTGGTTTAATCTTGTTATCAGAATCAAAATATGTGAGCTTAAGAGCCATGTACAACTATTCTGAATCACTATAACAACTTCTCTGTATGTCTGTCTTAGTTTGAAAGACAGATATCTGCCAAGGAAGGTGGGAACCTTCCTGGAAGGGAAGAAATTACTCCTTCCCCCAAATTACTGTAACTTTGGAAATTACAAGGCTTCTGAGCACAAATGTGGGAAAAGGAGTAACAGTTCTTTACTAAAATGTATATAGATAGAGAGAGAGATATAACCCAACAGAACAACCAGCAACAATAACCTCAACAAACACCAGTAACAGAGTCCCCGCCTGCCACGCGGCTTCCCCTGTCGTGTCGCTCTGGCCACACCCAGGTAGGGGCACTGGTGAGGCCGGGGGGGCAGGGAGGCTGCAGGCCAGTGGGAGTGGTGGTTGCTATCCGGTGGAAAAATGGTGGATGCAGTCCTGGCTGAGAGCGGTGGTCCTTCGGAGGTCCTGCAGCTCCCTCAGATCTGCTGAGTCGATGCCGAAGAGAGTGAGTCCCAAGATTCAGGCAGGTTCCATTATATTCCCGCAGGAATGTCCATGTACCTCCCCCAGGGCGGAGCATTTCCCAATGGAATGATGAGATAAGATGGTTTGGGAGGTTCTGGGTGGTTGGGTCCTTACAGCTGCCCATTGTCCATGATGGCCCATTAACAGAGATGGCCTCCTCAGGATGGGTGTGATTATTGTTGGTGCTTTCAGGGGGAAGCTCTCCCAGCTGTGCCTTTTGTGAAGACAAAGGAACTCTACCTCACCACAGGGTTTCCTTATCTTATCTAACCCCAGCTTGCAGTCCAAGGGGCCGAACATGCACCGGGCAGTTGTTGCAAACAACCTGTCATTAACAGCTCATCATGGCTGATGCAGATGGGGTAAAACACATTGCTTTACTACGTCCCCACAACCCAAAACAATGTCTTTATATGACTTTTGCCATTACAGTAGAGAAATGCCTCCAGAATATTGTTAGTGCGTTAATTAAATATTTTCTTTCAAAAATAAGTAGCAAAATGGTTAAATTGTGGTCATCATGCTTACTTGGACAAAGCTCAAATAGTCTTCTGCATAGTTGTTGATTAGTTGCCTTTGTGAAAATACTTAATTTTATAAACAAATATTCTTTCTACCTGGGGTACTGGAAATTTTGCTGGCCTTCTACCTTGTTTCCAGTCCCACAGGAATCCAGCATCTCTGGTTGGCACAGCATAGCACAATTTTCAGTTAATTTGCTTTCCTGGATTAATCTGCTTTTATCTCTTTTAGCAAAAATGTAAAAATGGGTTTCTAGTCATATATATTAATTCAGATTTCCTGATATTTTTCGTCAGCTGAGGGCACAAATCCTAGTGTTTTACACAAATTGCAATGCAGTTGTATGATACCTACATGAATTCCAGCAGCTTTAACTGAATATATTGCAAAAGTGGAACACAGGGGAGAGGAGGGGAAGGTCTTCAGCCTGTTGAACTTTGCTACAGTGTTGTCACAAGTGTTTAAAGAACAATGAGAGAGATTAACTTCAATGGGTAATAGTGGGTAGAACAAATTCCTGTACGTCCCTCATGTATATCAGTTGCTGTTTTAAGGTGTGTTTCACTGAAGTTGAAAACACTTTGAGATCTTCAGATGAAAGGTGCTACAAAATGAAAAGTGTTGGTGTTATTAGTTTGTGTATTCCAAGTCCCCCTAGAAGAGCTGCAAAATCCATAAACTGGAGTTTTCATTAGAATCTCTGATCATAGGTAAATTCTTTATCTTTGAATTAGTGGATTAAAAGAACAAAGGAGAAATAAAACCTTTTTTGTGCATTTGAGTCTTGTTTACTCCCTAATGCATTATGTATTACGTGGTATGTTGTTCTCGATCCTCCAAGTTATTCATAATTGATGAATTATTAAAAAAAAAATCACATCTTCAGTGTTAAGAGAGTAAAGTGGTTTATGTATTCAAATAAGTTAAGGCACCATGTTATGTTCTCATTCTAGGTGCTTGGAAACTCAGACAAGCATAAACGAAAAAGTTTGTGTTGTTTGAAGAGCACTGAAATTACATACATGAATTAGACCTCATGCAACACCTGCTCTTACCAAAGCATTAAGACTTCCCATATTTGCTCAGATGATGTCCTAGGTGTTTAATCTGTACTGCAGAACTACACCAGGACTGCTATTTCCATTATTTTATTGTCATAGTGCCCCTTAGACTCATACTTTGGTTTCCCTCTCTAACAGAAATGGGAGAGGTTAAATGTTTTACTACTCTCGTTGCTCTCTACATAATTTTCTCTGCAGAGTATATTTATACTCCCTGTATTGTAAATATAACGTATAAGACACAGTTGTGCAAAATAGGAAGACACAAGGTTTTCCGAGATATGCTCAGTTTACAATAACAGTAAAATAATCACAGAACACAGACAAGACCCCTAGTATGGAAAAATGGCTTTCAAATAACCTTTATGTAGAGGATTTTACTTCCATTCTTGGGTTTGTTTGTTTTGGTTCTCTTTTTTTTTTTTCCCCAGACTGATCTCTAAATTGGAGCTTTAACTGCTCTTACAATCAGATTTAAATTGTGCTTGCCATCTCACTTTAATATTTTTCATTTAGTAATTTAAATGTCATTTCTCCGAAACAAATATACAAGACAAAAGGAAACTATTGCATAGTTGAATGGTGTTTAAAGGCATGGAGATAAACAAAGTCTATTGTAATTATGCCAGGGGCATAATTTTGGCTGTTCTGCTCTGCCTTCTATAATTAGTCTTGAAAGCAAATACTGTTACATTCAGCTGCAAAATGAAGTGGAAGAGCTGAGTTTATTAGAGATTAATAAAGTCTCCATGAACATTCCTAAAAAGCTACTGAACCCTTAAGTATAGATTATAGGTCAGAACACATTGCCAGTACTCTCTCAGAGGGCAAGAAATTGAGTACACTATGTCTATTAACTAAAATGAGAGTGAATGGAGGGCTGTCGAATGTTAATGGAAGATTTTAACAAATTACACCACAGAAAAAGACGTGGTATTTTTATTACAACATTTAAATGTATTTTTAACAACATTATAACCGTGATACTTTATGAAAAAATCCACAATTCTCATTACTGAAATTCATTGCAGCAATATGTGCATGTTTAAGTAGTATTGCTCCTTTATAAAGACATTTAAATGTAATTTTCTGAAAAATTCTAAACTATATTATCAAACTATATTACCAAACTATATAAACCCCCTACATTTAAAATGGTGTCTTTTTCCAACCACCAAACTTCTAAAGAGAAGTATCAGCTAGTGATGATTTCATTTTTCCTTTCATAAATTGTTCACTGAATACGGAAAGTGATAACACTATTGTATAAGCTTTTCAGAATATACATTACTGCAAGCCCTGATCACTGCGTTGTAAAGAGCAATACCAAACAAAAACTGATGCTTAGTATGGAGAAGAGAATATAGCAACATGTTTCCTTCTTCATGAGTGCTGGAAAACACTTATAGGTACACCTGAAAACATTTTCTTCAGCTTCACTCTTGAAATTATTCTGTTTCCCATAACAAATTTTTCCCTGTTGACACAGCTTATTTCGTGGTAACTGCTTGAAATTTTCAAAAGATCACAAAGAAATTGCCAAAAAAATTTTGTTATCAAAAAAGCAGTCTTCAGCCAAACCATTCTCACCTTGTATTATATAGAGTAAGGGAGGTGCTGGTGGCACCGCCACTGGAGGTGTTTAAGAAAAAGCTGGATGTGGCACTCAGTGTCATGCTCTGGTTGACAAGGTGGTGTTAGGTCATAGGTTGGACTCCATGCTCTCTTTTCTAACATAGTTGGTCTTTTCCAACCTGGTTGATTCTGTGATTCTGTCATTAAGTGATATATATGTTGTAAATCTGACATGAGGCCAACTCCATAGGCAAAATCTTGACTTCCCATTCTCTTGCACCATCATCTAAACTAACTTTGTGTATCAAATCATAATTGACTTGATTTGACAACTCTGAAACTGTTTATGTTGCTAAACAGAAGTCACAGTTGCTCTGAACAAAAATAAAACCCATCAAACTCACAAATAAAAACAAAAAAAATCATATAAATTAGAATAAATATTGAAAAATGACCAATGTCTGAAAGCATCTCACACTCCCTTTTACATGTATAATTCTGCACTTAACACATGCTTAAAATATGATATGTCTTTATATCATCTGATATAATTTGTCATATATTTCATAGGCTCTTGCAGCATTTATTTTATATATATTTTTATATATATAAGCATTATTATGTGTCTGGGAGCTTTAGAACTTGGTGCAAGTGTAATTTTTTGTGTATCTGGATACTCTTCTTTTATTCTTTTGGTAAGATTAGAAATTGCCCTCTAGATAATTAGAATGTACAGAAGACCTTCTTCTCAAAATAAGGTGCGTTTATTAGCCAGGTGGTTTCAAATCCAAAATATGACATAACTGTAAAAAATAATGTCTGGAGATCATTGTAGTTGCCAAAATATGTTTATATTTCTGTGTAAGGTCCAAAAATATGCCCCCCATTGACCTGCATTAATACACATTCAGAAATTCAGAACACACATATAATTGACTATTTTTTAAAGCCTAAATCAAAAATGTAGGTAACCATAGTATAACCTCCAAAGAATAAGGTAAAAATACAACAGATGTTGGCTCAGTTGTAATTTGCATTTAGCTCTTTATTGATTGTTATACTTTTCAGCAACTTCTTAAGTCTTTCATGTCTGAAACAGTGAAAAATTTGAAGTAAAATACATAAGGCAGGAAATATACATATCTTTCTTGCAGTATGGGATAAATTCCTGAAATAATTTAGTAGAAGGTGTGACAGTTGAGTCTACTCTGCATGTTTTATCCTATTTTAAAGAACATTAAAATTCTCAATCAAATAAATACACTTAATTTTTTTTTCAATGAGTAGTCCATTTAAATCAACAAAGTAACAAACTGGAGTTTGGATTGTATCTTTCTTTAAATGAAGACCAAGGTACAGCTGTGTTCCTGCAGGAGCTAAATAGGGGATTAATCAAAATTTTGAGATGTCCCAGGTGCTTGATTACTATTGGTTTCCAAAGGTAAATCTCTTTTTATGCCACAATGTTTTCTGAAATGTATGTTCAAAACTGAAAATTTCTAGCAAGAAACCCTTGTCCTTATCTTCAGTCAGAGATATAGGCAACAATCTAATTTATTTCCTCACATCAAACAGTATATCACTGAAAAAATTGCATAGCTTGTAGACTCACTTGATAAGATAAACAAATGAGAGTTTCCGAACTTATATTACATTGCAGAACAAATTGTTTGAAGAAAGGTATGTAAAAAAAAAACTAGAAAAGAATAACAAATTTTTGAAAGGAGGAAACTAACCATCTTTGAAACTTGTATGGAACTGTTTAAAAATAGAAGAATGGAAAACATATATTATGTCTATACGAGGATGATATAAATCAAGTTCTGAGAAAAACAAAAGAGGTCAGACAGAAAAATACTGAAAATATGTAGAAAGTTAAATCACTTCTTGAATTAATAATAGAAAAAATATTCGTCCAAAATAACTCAAACTTGAAATTGAGAAAGTTTCTCCTAAAAACGTTCCTATTTTCATTACATCAGATAATGGAAAAATGGTTCATAAACAGTTTATCTTCGTCAAAAGATCAGACCCAAAATGCTGCTGAGGTCAGCTTCTCATGACCCTTCTGCTTCATAAACTCTGAATGAATAAATTAAATTTTGTAGCACCTATATTAACATTTTTCAGATAATGTTCCTGTATCTTCTTTTGTCTGTTTGTTTGTTTGTCCTAAAGTACCAGTCCTTAGTAATTTGTAGTTAAATTCATCCTTTTACTTCTGGTGGTGCTCCTGTTAGCTGTTTGCTGACATGCTGACACAGCCAGAATTCAAACAACCCTTGTATGCTGAACAAATCCTGGGGATATCGCATGGGAGAAATTCGTATTTCACTCAAGGTAGTTTGCAATGCAAAAAGAAAAAAGTAAAATAAAATGGGTCAATGCAATGAATGATTTTATGATTAGCTATTTACTTATGAAATATTGTAAAGCAAATTGAAACATAGATAATATATATGTAAACGTATACAAATATGTGTGGCTTTATATATGTAAAATGTATTTTCATACACATAGAATAGATTCATACACATGCTGTGACACTACTTACACCTAGATTTTTCTGCCTTACAACTGGGTGCTTAATACTGTAATATATTTAACTTCCATCTGCGGAAAATTCAGGATTTCTTTTTCTGTTGATTTTTGCAATCAGTTTTTGTTCTGGGAAGTTGCCTGGAACTCTTCTTACTTTGCACCCAATTGATTAAAGAGTTATATTTTCTGTAATTATATAAATATATTGTTTGTTAAACAGGTGTATAGCTATAATTGTATATAGACTGTTTCATTCCTGGAACAAACCTTTTTTTTAAGAAAATTGATCTTTTCCTGGCTAGGTTGAAAGACATTCTGAAACATACGGAACGTCATATTTTAAAATAACATTTATGTTGAAATAAAAAAGTTGAATATAAATATACAAATACAGACATATTTATTTTGTTTCAAAGGAAACTGTCAAATTTTGTTCCAAGTACATGCCTTAGTAATTTTTCAGTTCTGATATTTAAAAATTCAAAAAACACAGAATAGATTCTTTTCATGTTAATTGGATCTTTTATCTAAACCTAAGAATTTTAGGAAAGTGGGAATTTCATTCCCTTGCATTTATTTTACTGAAGTAGGAGTTAATCAAATTTTATGCATGCTGTTTCTGCATGAGGAATAATGAAACCATGGAATTTCCTACAAAATGTAAAAATAAATAAACAAAAAGTAGACCTCAAACCCAGTGAAAATCAGTACCTCTTAAATTTTAGTCTAAACTAAAGGAATGACAAGGAAAAAAAAAATTAAGTTGAAGTGGTCTCTGGAGGCTACCTAGTTCAACTTCTCGTTTAAAGAAGAACAAAATCCAAAATTAACTCAACATGTTACAATGTTTAATAAGTACTGTTTACCGCTGAGCAGGTGCCCATTCACTCTTAATAACATACTGGCAGCAAGAAACATGCAGTAAGCAAAGCTCAAAACTGACTTGTAAATGCAAGTTCAAAAAAGTCTAATATAGTTAAGCAACCTAAAAGTTCAGCTTTGGCATTCACTTACACAAATCTTGAGTCAAATGATTGTTTGAAGGTCTCATAAATCATGTGTAGGAAGGATAGGGACTGTCCCTTTGTATCCTGTGTTTGTCCTCAGTGCCTGCAGGATAAGAATGAACTCTTTACCAGTCACTGAAGAGCATATTAATCTGAAAGGCAAAGTATTTACCAAGCTTTAGAATTTAATCTGAAGTTTTCAAATCAGATCTTGATTAACTTTCTAAAAATCACTTATGAATTGATCAGAGCCTACTAAAACTGAATAGTAATGAAATCATGTGTCTATATGTATAGCAATTGTAATTATCATACCAGCTCTTTAAAATGAGTTCAGATATTACCCAAAAACAGTCCTTGAAGCTATGTCCTCCCCTCTGTTTTAGGGAAACTAATTTATTTTTTGTTGTTTCATTAAAATATGGAAAGTATAAGTTGAATTCTGTGGAAAAAATGTCTGGTGAGGTTTAATGGCAACAAGGAATCAGTAGATGAAATAATATGAGGGATCTTTCTCATATAGAAAATGATGCCATATATTTGATATGCCTTTTCTGAATTTGGTGATCACCAAAATAAACTCAAAAAGGAAGTATGGACTTGATTTAAACTAGTTCAACACGCATAAAAATACCTCTCTGTGAAGCAGATCATCTTGATTTACAACCCTGCAAAAAGTGCTATTTTGCCCAACCAAACGCTGTCATAGAGAACAGAAGCATGTGTGTTCCTGTAAACAATGAAACTGGATGATCTTAAAGGTCTCTTCCAACCCTGATGATTCTGTGATTCTATGAAACTCATAGTAAATAAAATTGCTATGGTAATTGAGCAATGAAAGAGTATCAACCTGCTAATGACCATTTTATTGGTACAACATTTATTTGGACACAAATATTTACATTTAGGTAACGTTATTGATTATAGAGTTCATTATAATTATAATAAAGTAATTTTTCATACAGTTCTTCTGTGCACAAAACTGTCTATGAGCAATAAATAAACGCTGATGCCAAAAAGAATCTATACTATTCTAATTTTTAATCATGTTATCCTAAAGTGGTAGTGTTTAAATATATTACTGTGGTTCCTCCAGAAACAAAGAAAAGCAGAGGTTATTTTGATCCAACTGCCATTAAAATCAATAGAAAAATTGTCATGAAAGTGAGAGATACTGGACACAGCAACTTTATTGACTCTTTTGGCTGATCAAAATAAAATACATGCCCACTAAGCGTATAAACTGGCACTGTTCTACCCCAGAGGACTCCTCTAGTATCAGATGAATGCAATTCATTAGATTACAATCCAGAAAACCCTTTGAGAATACTTTCAGAAAATAAGAAAGGATTCAGTACTTTTCCTTACATTCTTCTTACTGTAATCCAGAATGGTCTCCTTTCTGCCTGCTTTTGCAGTCTAATTCCTAAGTATGCCTTTTTTTCCAAACTATCCCTCACCGTAAATCATATTTAAATTGTATTTAGCACCTTGCATACATATTTTTCAGAAGTTTTGGCATTACTGATATGACAAATATATGAAAATATTTTAAATGGTAGACAAGTGTATTTATATTATTTTAATATGTACCAATAAAATAGTCATGAAACAATAGTACTACTCTAACGATTGGTTATCTTAGCAACATGACTGGCCACTAGTTTCTTTGTGTCATTCTATTGCTGCCAGAGAATCATTCATTGCATTGGTTCATACCACAGCTTCTAACTTGACTCCAAGTAGGGCTGACTGAAGAAATGACTGAAGAAATCGCCAGGTTTTCTCCTGTCCAATATACACTATGCCTCCTTGTTTGGAAGGATGTAGGGTTTAGATTAAAAGCCAGGCCTGTTCTCTTGCTCTGAGTTTCAGAGAACTAGTTCTAGTCGATTTTACTTACTATTTTTAATAGTATTGGAAGAAAGTTACAGGGTCAAGAGCTCAGGAAAATGATAGGCCTGGACTGTATGAAGTATCTTAGAAGTATGTAACTCCTTAAAAGCATGTGTTTTTTATCTATCCCTTCTATTATAATACTTAGATCCCAGATGCACCAGAACTCAGGTCTACCACAAAACCCATCAAAAGTGTCCAAAACAGATGTGATTTGGAGGGGTTTTGGGTGGGCTTTGGGTTTTTTTAATATATTATTTAATTAGCAATTTTATAATTTTGTTAGCAGAATATTTGAAAATTAGAAATAGAAAGAGTTCCAATGAAAATATAGCAGATATTGAGAAATAGTTTTGATGGACTTGGGAGAATTATGTTTATAGTTGGACTCGATGATCTTAAGTGTCTTTTCAAGCCTAAATGATTCTAAAGGTCTGTGATTTACTGATGAACTTAAATTTGTAGCTGTCATAATAATTGGAACAGGAGTCTTTTTTGTTTTGGAGGGGTTTTTTTATGTTGGATTAGTGAATTATATCAACTGTCATGGAGGAACTTAAGAACAATAAAACCTCAAGGACAGAACTACACCATACAGTGACATAAATTTTAGATCTTATTTCCAAGTAGGACAGATATACCAGGAAAAATAGCAGTCTGTGTTTCAAAATCCTCTCCCACATTGTGTACAGAACATACATTCACATTGAAGGTGGTCTCTGCTGCCCCAGTTCAACTGTGACCAGCACTTGGGATAGTAGGGAAAAGGATGCTCACTCTAACCAGTCAGCATGTGGAATCCTGGCTGGCAAACTGATTTCTGTGATGGACACACCTCAGGTTCAGCTTCTTCATGGTGTTAAATTTCTGTGGATTTGCTCACTTGCTCCTGCTCCTTCTTTTTTTTTACTGTTTTCTCACTTAGGTGGTCATGGCTGGAAAAAGAGGTCAATGGCCTTACTGGTCACAACACTCCAGGCCAAGCCCTTTGACTTTCTCCAGGTCTAAAGCCAAATAGCTGATATTTCCTGGTGGCTGATGGCTTCTGGCTCTGCTCTCTACTCTAACCATCCCCAAATATGTTACTAAGGTGTAAAACTGTAAAAAGTCCTTCTTTTATTTCCTCCCTGTGTGTATTCAGATGAAACTCATCTCTCCTAGGCATGCCTCCCCATAACAATTTTCTATGCTTATTTTGTCATTTCCTGGTCTGTACCAAACCCATCGAATGAGTTAGAGGCAGGCAGATGTAGTCATAGTTTCACTTATCCGAGTGCTGCCTTCAAAAGGTGCCACCCTGTGACGTCAACTCAGTACAGGATGGCAAAGCCATTTGTAACTACCTGGCAGACACAAGAGAATTCAACCAGGTGGGGAGAACAGAGAAAATGAGCTGCCAGCTTTCAGTGGCCATTAATACACTTTGTTCTAGCTGAAATGCATTACTTCATCTTTGAAATATTTGATTTGAAGAATCTGCCAGTTATCCCATCTTTCCAGCCAGAGTTTGCAGCGTGACCTCTAATACCTTTAAGCCAGACAGTGCTCTGCTGACCTGGTAGTTATTTGATGCACACAAGCTTGCAAGAGTTATAGTAGGAGGGAATTATTAAGATCAAGAAATTTTAACAGTTCACAGTGATTTTAACACAAGGATTGATTTACCTTTAGAATTCAGACAGGCTAAGTTGCAAAATTAAGTTCTGGTATTAAAAATACCCCAGTGATTTAACTCAGAGGATCATTTATACAATACACTTAATCCATAGCAGGTATACCCTCCTCCTGAGAGATTTCGTGATCATAAATTCCTTCTATTTTGTCACTACTGTTAACACCAGAGACTCAAAGCTCTATTAATATATTTTCCATTCTTCTAACAAGTATCAAATAAAAGTTATTTGCTTTTACACAACCCCTTCAAATTTTGATAGAGGATGAAAATTTAAAAAAAAATCTAAGATGCTTTTAATTAAAGATCTTAAAGATCTTTTTCATTAAGAGTATATTGCTCTGATGTAGCATAATAATAATATAGATTGAACTGGTTACACTATCATCATATTCATTTATTTACTTTTTCCTCAGTGGTGAGTATCCACTGTTAGGTCTATGCTGGATTGGAAGTGGGACAAATGATAGCCACTCCAGCACTCCTGATTTGGTAAGTGGAAGTTATTGGACGTTCTGTCTTATGCATTTCTTACAATAATTCTGGCTTTAGACAAATGTGGAGATGCACCATACTCATTAAATAAGAAAATCTAATAAATATGCACCTGCACTGCTACATGCAAACCTTCAGCCAAATTAGTTGCTATTCCCAGCCATTAATTAAAAGGCAGAATTTCTATACTGGGGACATAAAAATCTATGCCAGAGCATCTGTTCACTTTTCTCGAAATGCATGATTTTCTAATACAGATCCTAGTACAGTAATGTGAGAAATTGATTGTACTCAGAAAGCACAATTGTACATCAAGGAAACATACCATGTTGGACTAGGTCTTTGGCCACATTGGAATAGCTAATAAAAGATTTAACAATAATCCACAGAATTCAAGTGATGCTTGCTTTAAAGCCAAGAAAATATACGGAGCAGAATGTGGTTCTTAAGTGAGAGAAGAAAAAGGATTGTAAAACCTAAAGGCTATTTTAATGGCTATTTTTCAATTGGCAATCTTCCAGTTTTGAAAACTGGAATTGATAAAGGAATTGATGCATATCTTTGAATGGCAGAATCATAGAACACCTTGAGCTGGAAAAGACTCACAAGGATCACCAAAGTCCCGCACGTGGCCTTGCATAGCACCGACCCCAGGAATCACACCATGTGTATGAGAGCATTGCCTAAATTCTTCTTGAACTCTGTCAGGTTTGCTGCTGTCACCACTTCCCCAGGAAACCTATTCCAGTGCTCAACCATGCTCTGGGTTAAGAACCCTTTCCTGATATCCAGCCTAAAACTCCCCTGAAACAGCTTCATGCCATTCATATTACTGTTCACCATAGAGAAGAATGTAATTGCACCAAACTTTATGAGTTCTTGTTTAGCTCTGCTCAGGGATGAGGTAGAGGAGGATGAAAGGTCAGCAGATGTTTTTATTACACTGATTCTGCCTTCTGAGGAACAAAATACATTAGTATCAATTAGAGTCCTAGTAATTTAAATCTTAATTTCTTCAGCATTGCATTCTGTAAACTCAGTTGAACTCTGCAACTTTTCAAGCTACAATTCCTGTATACCTTTCCATGAAGCCATGAAAAAATTTAAAAAGCTTATTTAAATTTTATTCTCAGGATATGTATTTTTTCTTCAGTGCAAATTTTTATTTTGTGCTTTTGGAAATGTCCTCCTATAGTTCAGTTCAACCTTGGGGTTAGTTTGCTACTCAGAAACAGATGCAATATTCCATATAACCACTATTTTCAAACATAGATTAATTCTAGCTTTTATTAGCAGACTTCCATAATATACGAGTATTTTTTTGTGCTAAATTATGTGAAGCAGTAGAGAGTTTATAACAAGAAAATTTAGCTTTTCTGGATGAAGGAATTCTTCTGCCCACTCATTATTCCTTAAATTGACTGTTGGGTTTTCTAATTGAATGAGTCTTTGCAATTACTGAGAACTTATAGATATAAACCTTCTTGGCTTCCAATGAAGTCAGTTGCTTGATCCTGAAATCCTGTCTGTAACAGCAAATTATGTGTAAGTTAATGAAATCTCTGCATTAGTTTCAAAGGATTCTGTATCACTGCACAGGGAAGTAAACACTGCACAGGGAAGTGGAGTTATACCATGCCTACTGTCCTAAGACATATTATTAAAAGGTATTCTCTTGGTATATTGAATATTCTTTCTTTAATATTCTCTTGAATATATTCTGGTCAAAACCTACCAAAATATAAAATACCAGCTTCATTTTATATGAAAAGAAGAATGTCACAGTGGAATTTTAGCCGGTTATCACAATAGACACACAAATGAATGGGTAGAAAAAGAAACAGGAAATTAAAATTAATGAGGTAACACTTTTCACTTGTTCCAATGCATTTTTAATTTTTATTTTAAAAGGGAGTGTAAGATAAAATCCTTCCAGGTTTATACAACAGTAGGGCATTGAAACTTGCTCTAGGCTTCATTAAGTCCAGCCTAGAGATATGTGCATGAGCGCGGGCACATATGCACACAAATGTACACACAGTATACTACTCATTTAAATTAAATTTCCCCAGAGCCTTTTCTGTGTAAGAGAAATCTTTTGCCTTAGTGCTTTACCAGTCTGTCACTTCCAGTCATAATGAGCTATTTTACTTTGTATCTTGTTCTGGAAGTTTTTTATGAGAATCTTTGCTCTTCCATACGGATAAGTATTTTATGATTTTCATTCTTCATTGATTTAAAGGTCATTATCAATTCTAGTTATTTTGCCCATAGCTCTTTTTTGTTTTTATGCAGCATTCCAGTCCTTCACTGACCTTTGAAATACTTGTGAAAGTTACGGTAATTTTTTTATCTGAATTTGTAGGCTTTGAAGCATAACTGTCTTCCATCATACACTCGTAACTTAGCCTTTAGGAACTGTGAATCATATTTCTCTTGAAAACAAGTTTAATGCAGAAAGCAATTATTAAAAAAACGTGAGCTAACTTAAACCTAGTTTGAGGCACTAACCTTCCCATTCATTCAGCTACTTTGACTGGATAAGTGTTGCCTTAATTTTTTGTTGTCCGTCAGTAGAAAATATCCCATCAATATGCAATAACTTCAAGAAAAGAAAGGATGTGCTGTGCTGGTGGGCAGAAACAATACAGATTGCTCTCTCTGAATACAAATTATTGAGCAGTTTCTATGTTATGCTGTCTATTAACTTCAATGAGAACATTTTGTAATGCCAAATATATAACAATATCCATTGTTACATTGTCACAGGTGTGTGACTTCGGTTCATATTGGTTTGGGTTTTTTTTTTCTTTTTTTTTTAATATTGCTATATCTGGGGATTTCTAATCACAGATACTACACATGTTAAAATGGTGTCAATTAAAAATTTCATTGGCAGGTCAACATTTAGCTGCTGTGATAATAGGAGCAAGGATGTAATCCAGAGCAATGTACAACCATCTCTTGTTTATGTGTCAGAAGGAAAGTCAAAGCCAACAGCTAGCAATTTAATAGCTTAAGAATACCTCAGACAATTAAAAAAAATCCCCAAAACAAAAGACTCACAGTAAACACAGCTTACTTTTCCACTTTCACCTCCTAAATCAGGGTTCATAAGATTTTGATACATCACAGAGCAGATTCCATCCTTTTTTACATGCTAAAAATGTGAAGTAAATATATTGGTTTGAATGGAGGAGCTTACTTTACTGAGATTTTTAATCACAGAATGTATAGTGATTTGGGGTTCTCTTTCATCTCCTCTCTCTCTCTCTCTAATGTTGAATGCAAAGCTCTTTTGGGAAATCCAGCTGATCTACAGAAGATTATTTCAAGTAACAACAAAAATACCATATGTCACTTGCTGCTGTGCTGACAAAAGCAAATTCTAGTCAGAAAGGCAAGGAGCTTAAACAAAGGAAAGGCCAGCTACATGATCAAAGGGTTAGTGCAGTTAAATTAATTTTAGTGCCTTCTAATACAGTGCAATATTGTACAAATCCAGTTTTCGCATCCAGCAAATGGGTACATACCCCCTGCCACCACAATCCTGGAGAAAAAAAAAAGAAGTTTTTCGTATAGCAATTGCATCTATTTCAGTGGAACTATAGAGAAAAAACAGTAGAAAAAATAAATAAAATGTGTTCTTTGGTCCAGAAGGATTTCCAGCTCAGCAAATATTACATGATCCCCATTAATATAATCCCCTTTTACTCTCACCTCTTCAAGCAGAGCTTTTGAGCAGCTATCACAGGGGAACTGAGAAACTGGCAAACATAAGATGAATCAGGTCACAGTCATGCTTTTGTAATGGTGCTGACAATGTTTTTGACCTTCATGTATTGGCAAGTAGTTTATTTTCACCACCAGTCAGAGCTTTTGCTGTCAAAAATTGTCAGTAATATCTCAGTTCATTGTGCATTTTTAGGATGTAAGTAGGTTTATTTTAGTGAGTTACCAAAGGGAGAAAAAGGATACTCATAATTCAATTTATAAATAATGGTATGAAAAAAAAGATTCTTGAATATTCTTATGACTTATAAAATCACAACTAAATAGTTAGCCAACAGGCTAAAGAGAAATCAAAATTTTTATAAAGACATCACTTGCAATCCGATCTATTAACCTTTTCTTAATATGAATATTATAATAATAATTCTAGGCATTAGAAGGATAAAATGCTTTTTATCCTCTCATTTTCCAATTTGTCAACAGTGAACTTTCCTGTGAATTCATGTATATTTTCTACTTTTCAGATTTATCTAGAAAAGCTAAGACCCAGAAAGAACTTTTTTTTCCAGTATTACTGGTACGGGTCACATGAAGCAAACTAATAGTTGATTAAAAACACAGAGTGTAGTTCTAATTTAAAACTTCCACAGCACGGGACAAATTATACTTTTCCCATTGCTTTATAAACTCTATTTCTGATTTTAATTTTGCCAAGAAATATGGGTTGTTTCTTTTTAATGGGCACAGGAAGTTACATTTAAAACATAAAAAGATTCTTCTACCTAATTTGTATGAATCATCAATGGAGAAGGCGGAGTAGTCTTTCATTTTGTGTTTCATCATTGACAAGTATTAGAATGAGGGTGCAAAAAAGCTTCTAATTTTGATAGCTTAACTCTTGAGTGTTGGGTCAAGGGAAAGAGTGGGTGTAAAAGAACTATCTCGCCTTATATTGTGATTCACTCGCTGTGCTGTTTGCCCCCAGTAGGCAGCTGTATGTGTACTGCTCTTGGTTAGGGTGGATTTAAGGTGCTTCATAACAGGTATTATGGTGCTGTATTTCAAACTTGTGACCAAACCCTTGTTTTAGCTACTGCTGAGCAGCACTTGCACAATATTTCACTCTGCTCTCCTTGGAAGCAGGCAAGCAGCTGGGAGGGGACACAGCCAGAAGAGCCGACCCCCATTTACCAAAGGGACATTCTATGCCCTGCAGTGTCATGCTCAGCAATAAAGCTGAGGGAGAGTTTTTCTAGAAAAGTTGCTACTCACACGTTCTGTGGACATTGATCTGCTGGTGGGACGTGGTGAGTGATCACTTTGGGGTTTTGTTTTCTTTTATTTTGGTGGTTTTCTTACTTATTAATTTGCCTTTGTCTCTGCCCATGAGTTTTTCTTGCTTTTGTCCTTCTGACTCTCTCCTCCTTCCTGCTGCATGAGAGTACTTGAATGTCTGTGTGGGATCTTTCCCACTGGCTGGGGTCAGCCCAACACTCTATGAAAAACAATTAATTCTCCTCTGGGAAGGTCCAAAGAAGGCTCAAGTCTATGCAGTAACATCAACAGTCTTCGTTATATTTCTTTGGACTTTTACAGACAAGGCAATTTTTAATTTTGACATCTTGTTTTCAAATGTCAAAAAACCCTTTATTTTCACTCTGAAAGAACATGGTCACCCAAGCCATCATTTTACTCACCACTGCCTACAGAAAGACAGACTCACAGAAGAGGGGTAAAAACAAAGCTTTGGGTAAGTCAAAGAAATTATGTTAGATCAGCCACATCAACATCAAAGGTGCTATGAACAGAGCCATTTCCACCCTGAGAATAGAAAGCTCTGATGTAATGTATATGTTAGATGGGAGTTCAATGAAGATACTAACTTAAAGGGGAAGTTAGGGGGCTAGACAATAGCACCCTTTTAGAGATCCTCATGGGGGCTGGTATAAATGACAGAGAAACTCCAGAAAACTTTAAGTTGAAGTGTCAGGTATAAACTAGGTCACTTAAAAATGCTTCTAAAGTGGTCTGAGACACTTTCTTTTTGACATCCAAACCCCTTCCTAAGTGCTGCTCATTGCCTTTAAACCCAGGATTTCCATTTCACCAAAAAGATCAAAGTAATAAAGGTTTTCTGCCTGGATTTCCACATGTCCTTTCCATGTAAGTTTGAGAGAGAGAAGTGTGAACTGGGAGTATGTTAGGCTCATTATATTCAACATCCAATATATTTCACCTTAGAGGACAAAGGGAAACCTAGGAGCACAATGCCCACACTCCACAAGTACCTCTTCCTGGGAGACAATGCCCTGCCTCTTCCACCAGAGCTTCCAGAAGGTCTGAGTCAACGCACGGCTTGAAAACATATATATGGTCACAACTAACATTTTTAGTCTCAGAAAGCTTCTGCTGCATACCTAATCACATAAACATTTTATTGTGTATTAATGAGTGATAAAATACTTTACAAACTTTAGGCAGGTTCTATTTTAAAGAAAAATTGTGAAGATAAATACTTAAGTATTATTTACTATATCAAGTAGGGACCATTGCAGTCATATACATTGCTACAGGACCAGGAAAAATAGGTTTTCATTGTAATTTGCATGAATATGCAGTCACTGCCTCAAGAAAACCTTAAAAAGAACACATAAAGTATTCATATTTTTACTTAAAATAACATTAAAAATGAATGCGTTTTCATTACTTTGGCTCATTAATATTTTCAATTTATTCATACTGTATTCTCTGTCTTATTTTTAGCTTACACTTTGTTATTTAATAATACTATACCAAGACCAAAATTTCCTCTTTACAATATAAAACTCAATGTGGTTGATGAGTAGATAGGTTTGAAAATACCTTTAATCAAACATGCCTCTCTCATGTTCTCCAGACAGAGGGATACATTAAAATCTATAATTCTTAACATACTAAAATTTAATGTGCAACTGGGATTAATTCTAGATATACTTCAACAAAGTTTAACAAATTTTACTTTTTGTCAGACATGAGTCAGTATACTGTAGATATACAGTTTAAATCAGCTGGTGAATGATGTGGCTCATTCCCTGGTGTTGTGACATTTTATGCCAGTTAGGTAAAACAATCTAAAAGGAATGCAAGCAGCTCTGGCATTTAGCTGACCTGAAATATACAAAGCAAGCAAACAGGAAAACCGTGAGATTGGGGCCTGACCCTAAGGTTTCTTTAAGAAAGAAAAATGTTCCATATTCCACAGCAGACGAGTAAAAATGAAATCTTTCTTGAGGAAATCCAGTGGATATTTCCTTAATTTTCTTTCTTAGATTTTAGTCTTAGAAGTATTTTCTCAAATTCTTTTACAAACTAAGAGGTAAATACAGAGGCAGAATTATAGTCAGTTCACTTGTAGAATGGCAGGGTACACCTGACTTAAGCCAAGATTCATTTAATTTTTGTTGAAAATACTCAATTTAGGATGCCTAAAGGGAAAAAAATAAGGAAAATATAAATATAAATATTTGCAAAATATTTGGCCAAAACAATATCAAACATGTTTCTGTTTAATTGCCTGGTAATTAGTGTTTCTGATGTACTTTAGTACTTTAGACAATTACTTCATTCAAGGCCAATATGAATAATTTCATATAATTGATCAATTCATATAATTGATTAAAATTATCCTAACTTGTTCTTAAACCTTTCATCCACCTTTCATCAAACTTCTATCCAAGGTTTTCAAAAAAAGAAGATGAATTTCTATAGATGTTGACTGACTTGTTACCTGATTTTAAGATGAATTTGAATGCCATTCAGGAAAGTCTGGTGCTTTGCAAATTCAAGATCATGCAGAACTTTATGTTATAAAACTAGTCTAAGGTAGTTTAGACTAAGATATGCTCTCCAAATAGAATTCCAAGCAAATACACCTTTTTAATGTATGTTGTGTATATATAAAGTTATGCATGGGAATTCTGATGTGTGCTGTGTAATTTAAACCAAAGAAGAATGTTTAATATTTAGCTATCCTGTGGATGTTACAGGCCTGGGTGCAAAGAGATTTCAGTTTCCTGACAAGTGTCTGTGAGAAAGCAAGGCTTTCTCAAGGACGCTGCAGGAAAACAATTTGAAAGTATTGTAAATTATGGTCTTGTTATGAGACCAAAGAAGAAAACATGAGGTAAGAGTTACTGGGTCCAGCCAATCCCTCTGGGGGGTGGCTGGTCAGTGAACCAATGACCTTATGTTAGTCCAGCGTGCTAAGGTATATAAGCACCTTTGTAAATATAATAAAGAGATCGGTTTGCATCTACATAAGGCCGTCCGTGTCGTTGGTGTCCAGGCTCGCTAGCGACACTATCCCTTATTATATAGCCCACTCTGAGAAACACTGGAAAGTTTGAACCATTATATAATGAGCATCATAAATTGTCACAGAGGAATTGTTTTGGACCTGATAGCCGAATTTTCTGGGTTTGGGAAACTCACTTGGGGATAGTTAGAGCCCCTTCCTGCCTGGGACTGACTGAATCTCAGGCCTGTTCCCTTTGTCAAGGAATATATCCTTTGTCAAGGAATTTATACTTCACAAGAGTACCAGGACATATTTTTGTAACAGTCTATATTAATGTCTTTTGTGTGGTAATATATATTGTAAATATACTTTAAAGGAATATTGATATTAAAGTATATCTATTATTTCATATCTTCTAAAATGCATTACTACTACTACTGTTTTGGTCTCTAGGATTAATTAAATTTTCACTATACAGTAGTTCTCTTCCAACAGTAAAATCATACCTCCTCTTGCTAGAGATATGCTAGCTCTTATTAGTTGCTGTGTCATGCCAGCACTTTTTCCTGCTTTAATTTCCCTTTTTTTGCCTGCAGCACTGATTTTCATAGGTATGGTCTGGATTTTTTGGTTTCATTTGATTTATTCTCACTGATTAATTTCCTGCTGTTTCCATATTTCTTATGTCATTGGTATATTTGATGGTTGCCTTCAGAGCTTACATTTTTTGCACTTTTTCTTGCTGATGCCTCTCTCCTAAATATTGGTATGCTTTTTTTCTTCTTTCTTTTACAAAAATTTAAACTGTCTAATCCTAGATTTAGAGAACATTCAAAATACAAGTATTTTTAAATACTTCAAAATTTTTAAATATTTCAAAATACAAGTATATTTAACATTACCTTTAAAACTTAGTTAAAACATTAAAAAGTATAAGAATTTTATTTCCTTTCTGTAAATATCAATGAGAATTTTAATTTTTTGAGAATATCCAAGTCAGTTTATATCTAAAAAGTTTTATTTAATAGCTTTTGTATATCATAAAGAGGATTTCTCTTATACAGTTCATGTAAATTCTATAGTTCTGAGTTTTACCTCATTTTCTCTTAAAATCACACAATATAAATGCAGAGAATGTGTGTCGTTGGTCTACAATGAAATGCACTGTGGTATCTTCCCAGGAAAAATAATTTAAAATTTGAATTAATATTTTAATGTTTTACACCATCGCATGACTCTATGAAAACCAAAATTAGTCCATAACTCTCAAAGAAATTTTCCTGTTATTTTGCAAAAATTTAGCTTTAAATTTGTATCCCTTTTTAGCCCTTCTATTTTAGGAACTGGGCTTCAATCTTCAACCAATTTTAAGTCCAAAGATAGTCTATTGCCATAGAAACAAAACAAAAGAAAACATCACCACGTCAATAACAAAAACTGGCGTTAGTTTTAAAGTATTACTGCTTATATATGCTCTGAAAGAGTCAAGTTTCACTCTTTGAAATCCTAATACCTGCTGGAGTGATAACATCTCATGTATGTTACTTTTCCATATGTTTACCTTTTGCAGTGAACAAAACAACCCACTGAATTTTCTTAATCTGCTGTACAGTGTGGTCTAATGATGAACATTTCTATGGAGGTAAATGAGGGAGAAAGTGGCCTGAAAAATTGAAGGCAGAGAGAAGACTTATGAGAGGCAAAAAAAGAGACATAATAATGGTGTCATTGTCTGAAAAAACTCAAGCATCAAAACTCCAGCTATAATTATATACATAATGAGGGGGAGAAAAAAAAAAAGATAAAAATGTTACTGCTGTCAAAAACTTCCTACAAACAGGGTGACCCTTTCAAAATTTGAACTGTTATTCTACTGCCGTCATATTTCAAATAAGGTTGCAATAGCCTAACAAGCCCACACACACCAACAGAGCCAAGCATTTAGGTCGACTTTTCACAAAATCTCCAAACAGGAATAACTTCTTGCTGTCATCGGAAGGTACAGTTCTGCATCTTCCACTTGCATAGATTACACCAGTTCTGTTATCAGATGATCCTTTTTTCAGTTTCTTTAGACCAAAAACTACAAGAAAGCAAGTTTAATAGTAATTGTTTTATTTTGGAATTATTTAGCTGGGTTATTTTTTACTGCAGGGCAAAATCATCTTTTTGGGAAAGTCCAAAGAACAAGAGAGAAAAGGGGGTCTGAGGTAAGTTTTGAGCCTTTATGTCAGTGTAGCCATCTCAAAGATGTTTGTATTTCCACTGTTTCACTGCTCCTTGAAAGTAACAACAGCTTTAAATCAAATGAGGATGCAAAAGTGTATGTATGTCGACCCCTGAGTTACGGCGAGCAATGCTTATCAAACTGCAGCCTACCCGGTTACCAGGTCACCATGTCAAATATTTATGAAGTGTTTAACCCTGCTGTCACCTGCTCTGGATCTTTGGGTGAAGGTTAGCACAGGATTGTACCTGCTACTTGAACAATGATTATAGCACTAACTGAATTCTTGTGTCTGATAATCACTAAAGAAAACTCTATAAGAAGAACATGCTTAAAGTATATCAGTAGAAAAATGCAAGTGTAATAAGCATAGAGGAAAAGAAGGTAAAAGGTTAATTTTATGTCGGTTAAATCTAAGGTTTTGATTGTGTCTCTCCATTCTGAAATTGTAAAGAGTGAGAAAAGTCCCTCCAAAACACAGAAGTGGGAGAATGTTAAGGCAATTTAAGCAGTATTCTGCAACTGCTCAGTCTTGGAGTACAGGCTGAATCAAGCAATCAGTTATGCATCTTTGCAGAAGATCTAAATGAGCAACATATTCAGATCCTGGAAATATGATCAGTTGAACAAGACTTGTGGAACTGTGATTCTATAGGTTTTCCTGAAGACAACACTAGCTTAAGTGTTCTTTGCACCAGATTTTCAATCTCACTTTCAATCTCTGTCCTCTTTCCTCCTGCATCATCACAGTGGTTCAAGAAACTGTTAAGTAAACAGGATAAAAAAATTCACAATGCTGAAAAAATAGATCTCTTAATTTCTGCTTCTGAGTAACTTTTCAACTAAATTTTTTATGCCAGCACAACAAAAAGATATTATATAATACAGTAGAAAGATGATTTTTAAATACAATACCCTCATCTCATGGAGAAGCTTCTAGACTTCACCGGACTGCAATCTTGGTTTGGTTCTTCCAACATCATCCATTGTCCTGACAAATAAACTAGCACTAACAAGTTTCTTTTTTTTCTGTATAATTTGCTTGCATTTATAAGGGATTTTCCCATCAATAGTGAAATACTTCATTTATCTTTAGCTCTCTAAAGTTCATGTATGTTTATTCTAAGAAGAGAAACTATACATCATCCAAATAAAAATTTATGGTGCTTGTGAATTCTTAAACTCTTTATCTTAAAATTCTCCCTGTCTCACGTACACCAGTTCTTTAATTGCATAGAAGTTTTATCTGCCAGTTTTCCAGAAACTAAATAACCATTCAATATGTTTTTTTATTTTTCTGTATTTAGTTAATGTCAGAATTGATGTCACACACGAATAAACTAACCTGAGAAGCTATATATCTCTGTTAAGACATCTGAAGTTCTTAATTCACTCAGATTAAGTCTTTTGTTAGTTTATGTAATACAGGGGCATTGCAGCTTGCAAATATCTATTAGCGTACTTGGTTCAGTCTTAGAGTAGTCCTTAAATCTATCCCAAATTTAATGGCATGTACATGAGATAATAATTACTTTTTTATGAGAAGAAAATGGAGATACTCTGTGGCTTAAATATTTGGTGACACAATACCTTTAATTTTGGCTAGTTAAAATCTAGTCTTAAGTTCTAGTACATACAGTGACTGACAAGGCTCAAAGCATATGAAGTGAAACTTAAGGTACAGGGGCTTAGCCTCAAAACATTTTTTAAAATTGATGAATGTTGTGAGTTGAGGAGCTTTGTTGCTATATTTAGAAGCTTGTAAGTGAACATTTAACTAGATAACACCTGAGAGGAAGATAAATGCTGTTTCAATTCCATTAAAGTAACAGGGAAGAGAGTATCAGAAAAAAAGTTATTTGAAAAAGTTCATATTAGAAATTTCTTACAAAAAAGGGGGTGAGTGTAAGTCCGCTCATTCTTACTCTTGTGTGCTGGACAATTGAGCTTGTGCCCTGGACCTCTTACAATTTTTTAACTGTAAATTACATTCAAAGGATAGTTTATGTCACAGGCTAGCTCAGGAGGTCTCCAGTCCAACCTCTTGCCCACAGCAGGGTTGCTTCTGAGGTCAAACATGCAGTTGCCCAGGACTTTGGGTCTTGAAAACCTTTGAGGATGGAGATTGCACAGCATCTCTGGGCAGACTACTGAGCTATTCTCAAGGACACAAAATTTTTCCTTAGATACAGCATGAACACTCTTCTCAATTTATCCTCATTGTCTCTTCAGCTTACCTAGAGCCCTCTGAAGAGCAGCAGTGTATTGTCAGAGCCTCCGAGACCCTCAACAATTATCTGTATTATAGGTACCTTCATCCTAGTCAGGCACATGTTGCATTTAGGTTTCCTGAATGCATATATTTGAGATGTTTCAAACAATATGAGTAAGGGCTTTCTCTAACTTGTAAACTATTCAAATCTCTATTAGTATCACCACCACTGTTCCCCTGAATTAGAGTTTTTCTTACAAATGTCTTAAGATTTAGTTTATTTTTTCTTCAATTTTATATTCCTTCAGCAGGGCGAAAATCTGGAAGTTGGAGGACCCATGCAGGAGCCCAGAATGAAAAGAAGTTTTTGCCTTTCTGAAGTAACCAACTCTCTCCCAATTCTTTTGGGCCAAGTCTTGAGGTTTGCCATGCTCCAATTAGGACCTGACTTCAAATTTCACCTCAATTATTTTTTGCCAACACTTCTTTCTCTCTGGTATATTTGCAGAAATTATAAAGCCTTCACTCAACAAAAATCTTTTGTTCCCCCCCCAACTAAGGGAGGGTCGTGGTTGCAATTTTTCATCCATGCTTTAAACTCAAAGGTTAAAATACAATGTTTAAATGGTGACAGAAAAGTCTCAATGAAGAAATTGGGGTCTTTGACCTCAATCTCTGCTGCTTGGAGTGGGAGGAGGAAGAATCATTCTGTGTTTGCTAGCTGAACTACTGTAACCTGCACCTGACAATTTAACCTATCAGGTTTTGAGCATTTTTCAGATCAGATCAAAAGCATCAAAGTCTGTGTAAATAGCACATTGTAGAAAATTGTCTCTCATTTAAAGCTAAAACCAGAAAAAACACAAATATTTAATTACAAAATGAAGTACATAGATTGTGCAAAACTGCACGTTATTTACAGTTTTAAAAATTTTTTCTCCTACCTCATAGATGACTCTCACTGTATTTCCATCTTAGTTTTGCATTCAGTTTGTATGTCATGGGAGATCAGGCAAGGCAGGTTTTGATATCAGAGGAGCAGGCAAGTTTAGGACAAGAGGAGAGGAAGAAGTGATTACATGGAAGCCAAGGGTGAAGTAAAAGTAAAAATCATTGACTTGAGAACCATTCAAAATCCCATTAAGACTGTGGAAAGGCTTTTTTAATACTATTTTTCAGTCTTTGTTGTCTGAAGTGTAGATGGTAAATACACTGAAGTAAATACATAACCCTAAGACAGGTTCTCTTTACTAGTATACTAAATTACGTGTTTCTAGGAAGAAAATTCCATAATCTATACCTTGTTTTGCAGCCCAACTGGGCAAATTGTGGATCAGGAAAAGAGAAGAAAGGACAGGTATTTATTAACAGCTAGATTTTCTTCCAGATATACTGAAATACATTAAAATACATACTATTGTACTACTAATGTAATTTTTTTTTCCAGAAAAAAAATGCTAACTTAAAGATGATTATTTCATCAAATAGCTTAAAAGTTTTCTGAATCCCAGGTTTGGATATGTTTCCTTTACAAGCCTCCATGGCACCTGTAAATTCAAATTTGTCTGTTGAGTTAGACAAATGGTAATTCCCATAGCAAATGAATAACTTGTTGAAATTCTGCTGTGCATCAACACAGAAATAAAAGAAAATCTGTAAAAGGACAATTACCTAATTTGCTCTCCTTTGTGCATCTTTTCTTGGTAAGGCCAAAATTAAACACATATTGTGATACAATAAAGAGTCATATTTTATCACTACTAAGTAATGATTCAAGCCTTTCTATGGGTCCAGGTAAGAGTTTGTACATCTAAGGAAGGGATGTCTTTTTTATTCTATCATCTCTTCAAAATTACAACTGAAGTTTTCTGTCACAAGTCTCTTTGAGGGGAATTCAAGTTGTTCCATTTTGTTTCCAACAGTTAATTCATGCGTTCTTCACAGCTTGGAGGTCACTAGGTGTGGACACAATAGATTACGAGACAAGAGTAGCTGGAATTTGTAGGAGGACACCTTAACAAAGTTCTGTTACTAACGAAACTGGAAAATCAATAACACAAGAAAAGTTCATTGGGGTTTTTTGTGTTGTACAGCTATTCGTTGTATAAGTTTTTTTCATTATGTTTTCAAATTAAATTTTTTTTGAAGTATCAATATATTAGGAATAATGTTCCTTACACTTTTACCTTAAATAAATACTTTCACTGTTCTGCTTATCTCTTTTGCTTATATAAAAGAGTTATTTTGCACTTTCAATGTCTTTTTGCTGTCCTGCAAGTAGATCTTTTGGAGTCATCCTCTCAAAAACGTTATAAAATAAGCATATGACATTTTAAAAATTATTTTCTAGCTTCAAACATAATTAGCAAGTAATTTACATGAACACCTACTTCTTTTGCTCTAAAACTCCTTGATAATGTAATCACATATTCTTCAAGGTTATTCGTGGGACTTTCACAACGTGTATCATGGGTTTTATTTAACAAATGAAAACAGAGCGGCGTCACAGTTCAAGTTAGACTAATATTAATATGATCAGCTTTTGTTTCAATGTGCTCTTTTGCAGGGAAGGGAGAAGCAGAAAGGGCAGCATAAAGAGGACTAGAAGAGAGTTGAAGACCAAAATAGGCAAGGTAGGCAAAATTTTAAAACAGTGTACAGGTTTTTAAAGAGAAGGGGAATGGAGAAAATTAGCTGGAATAACATGAAAGCAAAATAAATAAGAGTTATTCAACATATGGGAAAAACATATGAGAAGGAGGAAAGAAAATGGGAAAGACATAAAGAAAGGGATGAAAGGACAAACTGTTTAAGACTAAGATAGTGAAAAGGGTATGTAAAAGGACTATCAAAAATATATTGAAAAATACATCCTTTACTTCTAAACTTTCCTCTATATAGGATCATAGCATTTTTTCAGTCAAATTCCCTATAATTTCCTAGAAAATTCCTGGGGTTTTTTTTCCCACTGACTTTATTTTTCCATTTCTCAGGAGGCACTTATGAGCACTGACGTGATTCATCCAGTTAATCATATTAATCACTGAGGATAGCAATATGTCTGAGAAGGTATGACTATATCTCTTTCCCTTGAATTAAAGGCAAAAAGAAAATAATCTATTCTATATTACAGGTAACAACATTGTTCAAGTCATTCAAGATATGAAATTCAAATTTGTTAAGTCCATATCCCAAGGCTTATCCAAGGTGTGATTTTACTTTAGCTGTATTTTTAGAGTAGAGAAATAAGAATACAATTTGAAACAGCATACTAAAGCATTTAGGAGAGATAGATTTGTTTGAATTAATTTTTACTGTTAGACAAGTCTGTTTTTGGAGAGATAGATTTTCTTCAAATTTCAAAATTAAAAAAAATTAAAATTCATAATTTGAATAAAAGGGGCAAATCTGAGATGTAGAGGGTAGTACTCTACTATTATATGAATACTAAACAGTCTATGGTTCAATATTTCATTTCTTAAGTACAGTGAAGCTTTGCTTATAACTACAGCAACCAACGTTTTCTAATCAATAAATGCCTGTTTATATTTTAATATCTTCTACCTGTGGCCAATACAGATTTTTTTTCCAGGCTTCTTTTCCTGTATGAGAAATTATAATTTACATATATTGGTGAACATAAGAGGAATAAAACAGCTAGACTAAAACATTGAGACTATGAATCTCATATATTAACAAAAGAATTGATTAACCTAATCAAGAGTTGTCTGTAGACATCTTTTATTTCACCAAATGTAATAGACTGTCTAAGCAAGTGGTGAAGACTGACAGCTCTATAGAGAGTAGCCAGGGCATTACCAGTTTTGCATAGCAAATTCCCTCAAAGTTTGGCAGAGATAATTATTTGATCTGACTAGGTAAGTTCATCAGAATGCTTTTCATGCATTTCAGATGGCATAAACCATCACACTGATAAGCAATTTGTTCTTCCCATGTTCCTCTTTGACAAAAGAAGATCAAAAACAAAGGACATTTTTTTGGCACCACAAGATTTCCCCAATGTGCAAAGATCTATGGATTTCATTTGTCTACTAATTGAAGATGCTTGGTTAACAATGAGAATTTGGAAATAAGAAGCAACCAAAGTGAACTTAAATAAATGCCAACATATTGTTAAATAAATAGAGGCTTTTAAAATATATGTGCAGAAAATGAAATTTGGAGATTAAAGTAAGGACTTCCCTGACTTGAAGTTTAATTCAGAGAGGGAAGGAACAACAGTGAAGTTGGCAGAACATTTTGAACACCAGGTAAGAAGTAAAAATTTTACAATCTCAGGAACTTAATTAACTACTACTAGATAACACAGGATTAAATTATAGCAGAGATTGAGAAATGCTGGGATTCAAAGTTTTATGTATTTCTACTTAAAAGAAGATAAAAATATTATATGAAGAGCCTCTGAGTGAATGACTGTTACAGCAAAGAGTGATTCAACCATTGTCACAGAAAAAGAAAAGCCTTAAAAAGATACAGTAAAATGAAAAGAACTGAATAGAAAAGCAGACATGTTTAGAATCCTCCTTCACCAAGAGAAAAATAAACATAAGACTGAATGATCAAAAGCTATAGGAGCAAGTAAAAAGTGTTTGAGATATATATATAAAATGAGACAAGAACAAATAGGATCACAATAGAAATAAAGTAAAATAAAGGATTAAAAATATTTGGATTAGAGATAATCTGGGTATAATTCAAAGAATTAATTAAGAGATATTTCAAAGAATCAGAATCAAACAAAAATTTGTGTTCAGGATTCAGAAGGAACGCAAAAAAGTATAACATTTATTGTATTTTACATGAATCTGTCTAACTGCAGCCAAGGGCTCTGAGAGGGGATTGTCCCAGAGTTATGAATTGTGAAAAGTAATACATGAAACTAAAGGCACGTAAATTTAATACTAATCAGGTGCAAACCTTTAGAAAATATTTCAAAGAATAGAACAATTAAAAGCATATGTGTAAGTGGAATGTGGAATGAAATGCAATACAGGTTTATCAAAGAGCATTACCTCTAGATTAATTTAGCAATTTTTCTTTCATAGGAAAATCAATGTTTTAAGTTAAGTGCTCAATTTACATGAAATTAAAAACTCTGCCATATTGGAAAAAAACATGTAACAGATCCTGAGAATTCAAAAAATTCATAAGATCAAGAATTAAGAAGGGTATTGAGAATGAAAGTTACAGGTTGCTGCAAAATCCTTATGAATCTTTCTTTATTAATATATTTTCTCTTATGATTATGAAACAAGTAGACTATGTTGATGAAATTTGGTCAACAAACAACAAGAGAGGTTTTTCCAATGCAAAAAGAAGTCTGGGATATCACCAAGGAAAGGTAATGTAAGAGAAAACCTTGAAATGTAATAAAATGAAGATTAATTTCAAGAGTACAAAGCAATCCTGCAGTTAAATCAAGGCAGGGCAGCCCTGGTAGAACTCAAGGCTCACAATGCACAACGCTGATTAAATCAGTGATAGTGGCATTATTTGGGTGCCCCCATTATCACATTATAAGCAGACAAAAAGCATTTTCAAGATTTTCCAGAAAAATTTAAATGAGATTATGATTAATTTGTAGTTCTCATCTACATAGGTGAAAATAATATTTTTTAATATGTAGGACTATTGATGATACATGAGACAACTTCTGTGGCTATTTATTTTCTATATACAAAACCGCAACTGTGTTTGTGGCAGAAAATAGTCGTATAAAAAAACCCCTGTTACACTGTCTCAATGGCTATTAATGTCTCAGTGATTTCTCATTAAGTAGCACTCATGAAAAATATTTTTTTAGAAAGCAAAATTAAGACCTATGCTGCCTATGTAATGAAAGGAAATCTGTCTTTTACTATGATTTAGGGGTCCTCCATCTAGAAACCTTTCTATTCTCTTGGAGAGGATGAAACAAGCCAGTTGCCTTGAGAAAAGAATATTTCACTTCCTTGCTGAATCAAGTTTGCTCAAACATCACCAAAAAAATAGTATTGCTCATTGTACAATGAATATTTGATAGGCAGTTCTACTTTTACTGAGCTCTAAGTGGAAATGAGCTAGTGAGAAAGAAAATGATCAGATTTTACATATTTAAATTATATCATCAAAGCGCCCCTTTCTGCACAACCCATTTGATTCTAAGTTTGAAAAAAAAAAATTAATGAGCTGGAGTACTATCTGAAACATGTGAACATTATGGAAAATGTCTTAAGTTTATATCCAGAATTTCACAGTCATTTGGTACTTTCTTTCCAAAACAATTATGTTGACATTAAGAACTCCTTTTTTTTTTTTTTTCTAATAGACTAAAAGTTAATAATACAAGTTTTTTATCATGCTGCCATATTATAATCTAATGCAGCATTAGGACTTGAGCAAGCCAATATACCTGCTACTGAATAGATGAAGAACAGGAAGCTTTAATTTATTCAAATGCATAATTCCCTCTTAGTGCCATAAATTGCTTTCTGGATTTTTTATTGCAGAATTAAAAATTCTGCCTCTCTTATCACAAACGGTTACTCTTTTTTTTTTGCTATTGAAATGCTTTTCCATAGTGACAGAAAGATATAGTACTTTTTTTTAAATTTCAACAAACCAGAACATAACACAGGACATCAAGTGAAAACAAGTGAACAATTGTCCAGAAGCAGAGAAAAACTGAGGTGTTCTTTAATTACAGTGAGTGTATTTTTTCTCAACTTCATTTCATACAAAATCAAAATGAATAAATATTTGTAGAACATAGTGCAACTATAACTTTTTAATCAGGAAAAGGATTGTCAATCCCTCCTGAGTACATAATTTTATTTCTAAAAAATAACTCAAGTATTTGTCTTTCTACCTTGAGTTAAATTGTATTTTACAGTATACATTCTTACAGTATGAAAAACACTTGCATTTAATATGACTCATATTAACAATGTTTCTACTCTCTTTTGTATGGATAATGATGTGAAAACTTAATTGATGTCTGAGAAATTAATGCATTCTATTTTCAATATGTGTAAAATATCCAAGGTTACAATTTTATTGTTAAACGGAGACTTGTCTGCCTATACTCAATGTCATCAGGCAAGAATCATTTCCATGAAATAACTAAATCATTCTCAAAATAGATATGTGAATAAATCTCTGGATCATGTCAGAGGAAGTAAAATATCGTGGACAGATCTTTGCAATGTCAAAAGTGACATGTAGGAACAAACATTACAGTCTAGTTACCACAAATGATGGCTCAAGATAATATTACCATTCACATGGAGTCTACCCCTGTTTAGCAAAAATGACATAATTAAAAAAATTCTGTCTATTAATGAATAAGGCCTCCTTGATAGTGTTTTCTAATATATTTTGTATCTTAAAATTGCTAACAGGGTTGAAGACTATTTGAGAATTTTAATGAGTATTTGTTCTACTGTCAAACATTAACCTAATACTGGTTTAAGGGAATTTTTTTTTTAATATTGCAATAGAGTAAAAATATCTATACTACTAATTACAGGGTTCAGCACAAAACCTTAAAATGGAAACAATAGTAGAATCTATCTGAAATTTCCTTAAAATGTTCTAGCTTATTGACAAGGATATATTTAATGTTTCATGGAGCATTTTTTTCCCAAATCTAAATGACTAGAAATAGTGATAATGTAACTGGTTATATATCTTCACAGATTCACCACTTTTCCACTGAAATTAATCAAGTTGCCAAACCTGTATTTCCCATGTGATATTTGGTGTAATAAGACTATGTATTTATATTTTAAAAAATAATATTTGATTATTTTATTTTTAGTTTTAAACTTTTAATTTCAAAGCTTATTTTAAATAAAATACAGTCACTAATCCACATTGAAATAAAATTAAATAAACAGCAATGTTGCAACCACAAAAAAAAATTACACTTACTGAATTTAAATTTTAGCTATTTTATTGATTATGGACGCACACAATAATACAAAATAATAGCCAAAACTAAAAACAAATAAAAGGGTAGGAAAAAGAACTTTCCAAGAACAACTTTGTATACACCCACAAATTTAATATCCTACTCAAATTCTTCCTAAACTTTCTTTCATAAAAATATAGGCACATTATTATTTATTTTAGTCAGCAGCATATTTTGTCGTGATGCATATAACCAGAAGTGATGGGGTATCCGTGGCCAAACATAATAATATGTACCTCTATAGGAATCATTAATTTACAGTGATCGATAAGAAAGAGTATCCCTCTCATATCACAAGCCACAAATAATTTTTACACCTTGCTGAAGCCTCAAACACTAACATGGAGACAGAACCCACAAAAACATGTATCATGCTATAGAAAGTAAAGATTTCCCAGGTGTTACAAAAGGAGTGAGAACTTTAGACGAGCGCTGCCTTCCTAGGCTTCCCAGCAGTAGCTCTATTGAGGCGACCCACACCCCAAATCTCAAACTCTCACTCGCAAGTTCTTAATAATGGCCAATTAGGTCTGTTACAAAAATGAATTATTTATTGAACAGACACAAGATTAACAGACAAAAGACTTTGCGCAGACTACCTACTACACAGGGTAAACAAGTAAACTAGTAAGTTACATAAAATATGAAAATGTGCACAATATAAAGGTACCTATGTTACAGCTAGCTGAGAAATAGCATATCTTAGGATTTCAGTGTATCTTACCACAAATTGATGGCGATGTACACAAGAATCCTTTCACCAACGCCCAGCGGAGAAAAATTACCACAAAACACCAGCGTCCCAGTCTTAAGAGGAAAAGGCTTCTACACATTTCCGGGGTGTGCAAAAAAACCTCCTGCTTTGCAAGGGTTTAGTGAATCTTTTATAGTCTGTAAAGTCCAGGGACTGTCAGTTACAAATTCCAGCTTATCCTTTCAAACTTGCTTTCAAGGCAAGATGTTTATTGTTAGCTGAGAGCGGTATGTCCATGGCATGGAATAACTCATCAGGAGCCAGGTGGTCCTGAGTGGGCCAGCTCAGCAATTAGCAGGTGCTTGTGAGGGCAGGGCGCATGCCTTGGACAATCCTGGCAGCTAACAAGCAGCAGATAAGCTTTATGGGGCAGGGGGGATGTTCTGCCACATCAGGAATACATTAAAGCCAGTTTTTCCATATGTTTGGAGTTATTACCTAAACCTATTTCAGCTATTCTAGGAAGTAATAAATTATATAGTTGGAGGAGAACACTTCCAACTTATTTATTCCACCCAGAAAAAATTTTTACTCTTCCCATATCAAGTTCAGTTCTGGCTGGTAAGTAAAATGTAGAAATTAAAAGCTACAAATAATTTTAATACAATGTAACTTGGATCCTTTATGATCTTACTTTACATATGAAGAATCTCTTGTGCTTCTGGATAAATGAAAAAAAAGAAGTGGAGAGAAGGAATAACTTTGGGATTCTTAAGTGTAGTCTTCAATGCAAACAGTTGAAGTTCTTAAGCAGTCTAAAGAAATTCCATGTATACCATGCAACTTTCCCTATTCTGTAACTGTAAACATGTATTAATGATTAAAATATGGTATTGTAGTTTGCAGTTTTCCCTCTCATAGAGGAAGTTTCATATTCCTCCTTAACAGTGCTTTATTTAACATTACTTAAGTAGAAAATAAAATCACTCGTGTAAAATCCATTTCTTATAGAAAATAATTGTTGATTGTCTTTAAATGCATACCTCAGGTGTTGAAAGCCATGGGTGTACAGTTCATAATACAGGTAACACTTAATGTAATCAAATATATAAAATGGCTTTATACCAACTAGTTTCATATTTCATGACTGGAGATGGCTTCACTACCTATGAATGCAATAGGCATTAAATATCTGTTGGAGACAGCAATTTGTTTTACCATTGTTTTATGTTTTAAAATCTGAGGATTTTAATGATACCTTTTGATGGTGACACACGTGAAGCCATTTAGAAGATATTGAAAAGGTTGATATGTCTAAGAATTATTAAATTGGTGTAGGATGGACCAGACTTTCCATCGTGCAGATTTAGCCGGTCATGGCAAGCAATGCCACAGCCCACTCCCCCTTACGGAGCTGATGCTCTGTGCACACATACATAAAGTACCAAAACATTTACACAGGTATCATTGCAGTTGTGAAATGCGGTCCTCTGATGCATGGCCACCTCTGCCAGTGTTGGGAAACAGGACATATGTGGATGCAGGTTCATAGCAGAATAACAGACTTGAGGGTCAGTGCCATGAACAAAATTGAGACATTATTTTGATTTCAAAATATTTATTTTAACTTAATCTACCTCGACTATACACAGGTTTTAAAAATTTCACATTCTTCCCCTACGTAAAAATGGAATTCATAATATGTAATTATTGATTTTCTTCAAAACCCCACTTTAGGAAATCCTTGTAGCAACCACTAAATCTACATAACAGTCTGGTTTGATTTTGTAATCCCATTAAAGGATACATTTCTTCTTTATGCTCTCTTATCTTCCATATTACTTTCTGCATAGCATAGTCCCACACTGTGCATTGAAAGATAATAGATAAACTATAATTATATTTCAGAATTTAGTTTTTGGGAACAAATGTTTCTTGGAGATACATTTTGTCATGCTTTTAAATTTATCTGTATAGAAGCCCTGGAAAACACTTAGGACTGAAGCTGATTAAGAACATAATTTTCAAAATGTTGGAATTAAAAGCAAAAAATGAAAACTGGAAAATGATGCATTTCTTTTTATGGCACTCCTACATACAAAATCAGCATGCAATATGTAGCAGTTGTCATAATTTTGCCATATCTCTGAGCAGGACGTATTCCAAACAGCAAACATAACAAGTAGGTATTAAAAACCACGTCTGCATTTTATTGAAGGACACGAAGACAGTCTATTGCAGGGCTAAAAGACTAGTAGTTTTCATGCCCATTACATTAAAAATAGTATAAGTTGGTCACTAGAAAAAGTGACAATTGTGAGCTACTAAATTTTATCCCATTTATTCAGGCTAGGAATTGACTGCCATAATTATGATGGTCTGGTACATATTAGCAAATGTTGGCTTTATTAATAGTAAGTAATAGGAAGAAACCCCAACCAAAATACTAACCTTATACTGTCCTTCACTGTATAATAATATTATCAGGAGAAGGTGAGCTTAAAGCAAATGCAAAATGCTGCTGAAACAGTAAGGTAGTGTTTTATGTTCACTTCTCAATAATTTGCCATAGTGCAATAGAAATGCCACAAAATAAAATATGAAGATGAACCAAAACCAAAAAGGAAAATGCTAATTCCCTGTAAACTAAATGTGGCCAAATATCACATTGTGTATGAACTGCATACTAAAGTCTTCCCTCTACTGAAAGCCATAGTACCTTAAAAGAAGGGAGGTTTGGAAAGAGCTAGGAAATTAGTGACATATCCTTCTGTTCTGCAACACTGAGAAGGAGCCTGGGTTGGGCATAAAACTGGAACCTTTGTGACCTCAGCCATACCAGTTAGCATCTCTTGTAACCTAACTTCAGCCCCTAGCCGAGGACTTAAGTTGTCCAAGTCCCAGCTTTTGACTCAGATATTATTCCAGAAGCAGAGGTTGGGAGTGTACTTCCTTCCTCAGTCTTTTACAATCTTTTTTACCCAACAACTGACAGAAAGTTACTCTCATCAAGCTGTAAATTTCATTTATTTTCTCTCTCTGTACAACTAATTCAAGCAGTTTGTGTTGTTTCACTTACTCCCCTGGATGTTACATGCGCATAGCCAAATGAAAAAAAAATTCTGATCACATACTTTGTGTACAGCTAGTTGTAAGGAGAACATACAAATAACAATCCCCAGTACAGTACGAAACATACTAGTAACTAAAACAATTATTACAAATCTGGGATGTCTGAGAGTGGAAAATGTATGTAGCAGAATTATAGAACAATTCAGGTCAAAAGAGGCTTCCAGATATCATCTATTCTGGTTCTTTGCTTAAAGCAAGCATAATCAAACCAGGTTTCTCAGACTTCTGTCCAACTAAGGTCAGCGACAAAAACTGTATAGATCCTTGTTCCAATATTTGAATACCCTAAAGCTAAAATAATCAAGCAAACAAATAAATAAATACTTCCTAATATATAATTGGAATTTCCCATGTTTCAATTTCTGTCCAAGGCCTTTTGTCCTATCACTTTGTACTCTGAACAGAGTCTGCCCCTACCTTGTTTGTGCCCATGGCTGAAGTAGTTGCTGTCCATTGCAACCTCTCCAAAAACTGTCTGTTCTCCTGGCGAAATAGGCACTTGTCTCAGTATTTTTTCATATGTCATGTGCTTCAACTCTCTGACCAGCTTTGTGGCCCTCCACTGGGCTCCTTTCAGTACATAAGTGTCTTTCTCCTGGTGAAGAGCCTAAAACTGGAGAGAGATCTTCAGATAAGTGTCCCAAATGAAACATTATGTACATCTAATTAATTTATTAATTCAAAGTCATGGAACTAAAAATAGTCTTGAAATGCCTTCAGTTTGGCTTTGAAAAGTGTAATGTTTCCAGCACTGTAGATGTCAAAGCAATTTCACTGACTGATTCAGCTTCAATTTTGGCACAATCAGCAGACTGGCATCTTGAGCACTTAGAACTCAACCAGAATATGAAGAAAGAACAGCTTGTTAAGCAAAGAGAATTCAAGGGCAAACAAGGTCTGGTGAGGCAAGAAATATTTTAAAGTTGATACTGAACCTGCATGGATAGCAATAGAGAGAGCTGAAAAAGCTGGAAAATGTGCTGAGCCACCTCAATGGAGGTGTTTAGGTATGTGGAAAATAATTCGTCCTTAGAAGACCAATGAGAAACTTCTAATTAAAGATGTTCCTGGTCTAGCAAAATTATGTGTTTGTTTTAGACACATGAAAACATATTTATAGAACTATTTTCATGGTTAAATGTAGAGCCACAGAAATTATCAAAGGGCTGGAGCACTTCTATGAAGACAGGCTAAGAGTTGTTCAGTATAGAGAAGAGAAGGCTCCAAAGAAACCTCACTGCAACCAGTCAATATATGAAGGGAGATTGAAAGAAAGATGAAAAAAGGCTTTTTAACAGGGCCGGTAGTGACCGGGCATGTGGCAATGACTTTAAAAGAGGGCAAATTTAGATTGGACATAAGGAAGGAATTTTTACAGTAAGGTTGATGAGACACAGAAACAAATCATCCAGAGAAATTGTGGATTTTCCCTGATTGGAAGCAGTCAAGTTCAGGCTGGGTGGAGCTTTGAGCAGTATGGTCTAGTAGATGTCCCTGTCCATGGCAGGAGCATTGGTACTCAATGAACATCAAGGTCCCTTTCCATCCAAACTGTTCTATGATTCTATGAAATATTAGTACGTTGTTTTGAATTTAAATCATGGCAGATATAGCAGGGAGCAAACTAGGCAAATAGAGCAACTAGTGCTAAAACTTTATTATATATTACTGTTCATGATCATATAAATATCATCATATAAATATCTTGGTTCTTTTTCTTTGTCATCAGCAGGTTCCTAGTCCTGGGTATAGTTAATTTAATGCTAATTAAAAACTCTTTGATGTAAGTGCCAACATCAGTGGAATAATTTGATTTCTTTCAGTGTTGTTTTTAATTTAGCTAATCCATCTAGCACTACTGGACATAGAAAAGACAGTAGGACAATAATGTCCTACTGTATAGTAATCCAATAAAGGATTTTATTATATACTTTAAAAGCCAAAGAAATCAGCTTTTTCTTTTTTTTTTCTGGATAGCAATGAAAGCCTGGAGCATGCAGTCAAACCAGAACAGCTAAAGGCAGCAGACAGAAAACAAAGGATGGAAGACTTATAACAGAACCCCTGGGACACCTCAATACATGTTGGACACAGCAGAAAAAGGCAAAATTACAAACTCTCAGTATATGCCAAGATTTAAACCATTCCAAATGATCTGAATCTGAAAAAAATCACCTCCACTGACAATCTCTAAAACTGGTCTGGGAATCCTGCTGTTAAAAAGACGGGACTTGAACATATGTATTTTTTGACTGGGGATTGCTTTCGGTAATTTCAGTTCTTTCAGATAATTTTCTTCAGTAGGATTTCCCCATTATAAGGGAGTATGTACAAGTCAGATGATTAAAAATCCTCAACAATCCTAACAATGGAACCAAAGTAAAATAAAGTACACCTTCAAAAGTCATGCTGAAGAGAAAAAAAAAATAATCCACTTTTAAAAATTCTTATGTATGGTTAGTGTGAAGTATCTTAACTAAATATTTTGTTGCATATCAAATGTATCAGTGAAATTACATGTTGAAATAGCAATAACATGACAGGGCAAGTTTTTTTGATACATCATTTTTCTTTTCAAGTATAAGAAAAGTGATAATAACAAGTTAAATAATTTTGAACTATAGGAGCAAAGGAAAGAATAAACTGTGGGTGCTAAACTAAAGGAAACATGATACTATAGTCCTTGTAAAGATTAGATCTGTGGGCTAGAGATTATGAAAAGTCTTTGTTTTCAAATGAAATACTAATTGAAATTGTTCCGTAAAAAAATTATAACAGCAAGAGGAAAATGCCTATCCACAAAAAACCCCAGTCCAAACTCATCAAATTCTTTTGCACCTCAACAAATGTACAGACATAGGTACCTTTTGAGAAGACTTCATACCTCCTCTGTTGCTGAGTGTGTCCTATTGTCAGGGTAAAACAATCAAGATTTCTTAGAATTCAAAGAAATGTTTTTGATGGCACACAGAAAAATCCAAATCAGAAGAGCAGGTGAAACTGTATGGTTTGTCTCTTTTTAGTCTTAAATTCTAAAGCTAGTACTGTGGTTAACATGCAGGTAGTTCCAGACAGTTTTGGCTTGTTCAGTGATTACAAAGAGGGTTCAAAAAAAAAGGAAAATGACCCATAGAGGAAGGTTCAATAGAAAGCAATCTGTGAAAACATAAAAAGGTTCTGCCTGACTCATAAAGGTCATTTAGATTCAAGTGCTTTAAATAAATGGATTAGCATAAGTGGATTAGTTAGCCAAGTTTTGCACACTACTTTGAAGATATATAGGCTTCATACTTGCTCCTAAATGGCCTGCATAAGTCTTGCAGAAAGTATTGTTCTCTGAGTCAGTTAACTAACGAGATATGACTCTGCTCTTGAGCACTAAATAATTTTGAGTTAGATATTATATGAATTGTGTGTCCATAAGTGCCTAAGTGCATAGGTTTCTTTGTATGTGCTGATTATATATTTATATAAATCTTGTGATTCATGTATTACCACTTTTAGTTATTATCTTCTTCATTTCCTAATGTTTCCTAACTGATAACACTAAATAAATATTTAAATTAATAAGCACATCTTTAGGAATTGTAGGATTCTTTTTATGATGCTTTCAACTGGCATGAATCAACTGGTTAGTTGGAAACGTCCAACTCCATGCATATAGTGGAATTTCTTTCTATTAGTCAAAGAGAATGTACTAATGTGATAATGCAATGGAAAAGGATGAGATTCTTCAATAACATTATAGCTATAGCCAGAGAATTCTGAATACCTCATTGTCTGCTGCAGAAAAGGAGCAGAGTTCCCAAGTTCCTAAGATTGAGACCAAATGAGTATTTACTATTTCATGTCTTGTGAATTTCCTTAAAAGATGTGCTTGCCGACTTTTTTCAGCTTATTTGATCCTCCTCTGCAGCAAAGCTTTCCAATAGCAAGAGCATATTTAGCAGACAATCCCTAAGCAATGCATTCTCTGTGTATCTAATCTTCATTTCATGCTTTGTGTGCCATTGACTTTGACCTTGTAACTAATGATAATAAATGCTGCAGTCCTCTTTGACTGCATCATATTTCAGGACATACTCTCAAAGACCATGTCTCAGTAGAACATTACCAGCACATTATGGGACATATTCTTATGCCTCTATTAGCCATAACGGAGAAGGGAGTGAAATTGGACTCTGGGGAACAGCTAACCATTGCCTTATGCCAAGACAAATCAGAGAGTTGCACTGGTGAGTGAACACCTCACATGTCCATTGAGCTTCAGGGTTCATGCTGAGGGGACAAGGCATCTAGGAGACAATAATGTGACACTCTGCAAAAATGCAAATTCTGTTATATCAGTGACAGTGGCTGAAGATTTATAAGTTATACCTTCATTCTGGTGCCTGAATTGAATCCACTCCTGCATAATACCCCTGTAGATTTTTTTAATCTTATATTATTAGTGTGCCTCATTCTGATGATATGCTACACTGATAAATCATCAGTGTGCTGCTGCTCTGATGAGCAGTTGCTTCGGCACACCATTGAATCTGTCATGCAAATGATGTATTAATAAGGCACACTGGTGGTGTGTTCTACAAAAGATGGCACTGTCTGGAAAACAAAGGGTTCATGAACGTATTCAATAAGATTTCAAGACAAAAATCAGTCAGCACACAGCATGCTAAGAGCTGCTTCCCCAGCTACATTAGAGGATCTTATTTTTCTGACCTATTTGTGGCGTTATTTTTTTGCCAGCCTAACTTGCAGGAAAGAGGCAGGAGAAAACGTTTTCGAAAAGTACTACTTCAGTTGTGATAAGACAACCAGTATAAGAACAGCTGCTTTCCTTTTATCAAGCATGAGGTTTTAATTTCACTCTACAAAGAGCAGAGCAGAAGAGAAAGTACAGAAATATATGAATTTAGTTCTATGATATAACTAAATAAAAAGGAGTGGAGAGCTGCTTTAATAGATAGATAGGAACCTTACATATTTAATTTCTCCATAAGTACTAATCACAAGGCCGAATTTTTTGCTGTGACCCAAAAACTATGTCCATAAGTAATACCATAAGAAATCTTGTAAAAAGCCATCACATCTCCATCCCTATCTTATATTTTAATCCAGATGGAGTAGAAGAAAATACTTTAACTAATAATAAAAGAAATCTGTGATCTTTATAAGCACTTTGCCAGGTATTAAATTATGATGACAGTTCAAAGGCCATAGAATATTTTCATTTTTATCTTCTTTTTGCTATTTTACTTGAAAAAGTAAATCTTTCAATATGAGATATCACTGAATTCTAAAGATTTTGGAATGCTTTCCAACAGACCATATTAATAGAACCATGCCTTTATACCAACAAAATCAAATTTTAAAAATCATAAATATTCCAAAATTCCTGAAAGTTAAATTAGGAGCATTTTAATCTGATTTGAGAAAGCACTGTATAGAAATTTTGTGACAAATATTTCATAAGTCTTTAGATTTTCTAATTCAATTTCCTAGCAGCCAATGAAGAAAACGTTAACTTACATAGGACAAAAATCTGATATTTTGTCAAAAAAGTATTGCATATTATACCGGCATACTATATTATGGGTAAAATGCACATATTTTGGATTGTACATAATACAAGGTTGAAAAATAGTGATAAAATTTGTTCATACCATAGTTGTATAGCTAATGGTGCAGAAGGGTGCTATATTATGTAGTTGCTAATATGATAAAATGTTTTCCAACATCTGGAATGCATTCGTAACACATAAGTGAAAATAATTGTCATTATTTTCTCAAGAGGCAATTGCCTGCTAGTGGTAACTATAAGTTTATTTTTCCCACTTTCTTATATTATTTATTGTGTTTATTGGTTCATTTTTCTACCAATTTGACAATAATAGAAAATACAGAAGAATTAAGGTCTGACATGAAAAATCTGTATGTCCAGCTGTTGCTTATGGTTTCAAATTACATCTTTTCAGTGCAGAATCAGAAATAAATATAGAGAAAATTAAAACAAAAAAGAAGTAAACTAAAAGAAATCCTTGACACCAAACAGAAATGTTTTAAAGTAATGTTTGCAAAATGTTTTGATTGTTGAAATCATTGCTACTTCTGCTGTTGAAGTGTGCTTTACTATCAATATTAAACACTCTCTGTCTGAATGCTGAATGCATTTTTTTGGAAGTATTAAGTTGGGCTATTTTAAAGTTTTCTGGGAAAGAAATCAATGTCAAATTACAACAAAGACAAACCTGAAGGAAAAGTTGGCTTTGCCAGGTCATAGACTAGACAGCTCACTGGTGAACATTTACAAACATAAACTACCTTTGCAATGTGTGATTCTATGCAAAACTTATCAAGACAGATCTCCTTAAACTATCCAAATCCTGACACTTAGAAGAAACAGTCACTTCTTCTAAAGATCTTCCATTTAATCGTTTTTCCAAGGCAAGTATAATTTAAAATATTTTGTTGACACTATAGCATAAAAATAATAAAGAAACTAGAATATACATGACAGTTTATTCCCAATGTAAATAATTACTATTTCATTAAAACCTAATACAGTAAATCAAATGGAATATGAATTATCAGAGGCACGAGAATACCATCACTGAGACTACTTTAAAACCTAAAATATAGAGAGAATCTGATACCAGCTTTGTAGGGAAATGGTCTTATACAAACTAAAATGTAAATTTCTTACTTAAAGGATATAAAAGAATGCTTTGACAATTTTATATTTACTCTCAATTTTTTGAGTTTTTAATCAAGGCAATATCTTTCTGGGAATTATTTCAGTTTTGACAATTCATTTACTGTCAGAAATATTTCAGTAAAAAATGTTCAGTCAATCACTTCATAAGCTGTCTTCTAAATGCTGTCATCTAATTTCCCCATAATATGGTGTCCATCAAAGATGTAAATGTCTTGTTTTTTTCTTTAAATATAGAGCAATTTTTATATTTTTAAAATAACATTTTCAAGATTAGATGAAGAATCTCTGAAAGAACATTATTTACTCATTTTTCATAGCAGACTATGTCCAAGATTTGGGTTGTTCTTGTCCTTGTTACAAGATCCCTATGAAATTTCTGGGTAAAAAAAATGCTTCTGTCCATGATACTGCTTCTTTACATCATTTCTGGATGGATACTTGCTTGACCTTCTTTCTGATTTCTGAAGGTTTATGTGGTACTTCTGATAGCACTCTGCCTAGTCCTGAGACAGAATTCCCAAAATTCCCTCTTCAGAAAAACATGATGTCTTTCTCCCACCTCTCCTTGCTCTACAAGAAAGAAGGAAAAGAAAGCAAAAAGTGCAAGTCTTTGCAATATTATCTTAGTGTTGTAATAATCTGAGTGACAGCTGATCATTTTCTGCAACTGAATTCAGTGTGAATATTTCTATTTTTCTTTAAGCTGATGAAATGGATTCTTGAAGGTTCATACTTAGTGTGTAGCCAAACTCCAACTGTAACAGGAAGCAAGAAAACATTTGGGAAAATATTGTCCGTTTCTCTCCAGCAAAGGTATTCCCCATACTCATGGAGGCATTCAATGCCTCTCCTGCTTTCCTACTCAATCCTGAAGGCATTCTGAGTAATTGTTAAGACTTTTTTCAGGAGTTTTGCATCAGAAAAGAAGCGTAACCTAAGGAAGAAAAAAGAAAATGTTTGTCAATAATATTTTAGGAAGTAATTAGAGTTTTGGGAATTGATCAGACATTAAGACCCACATTAAGAAAGTGGAGTGAGAACTACAAAATCAGAACCTGAAGATTCACACACAATGTCTTTTTCACTCTATTTGTCTCTCCTCCTGCCTGTGTCTCTCTCCCTCCCCTCTCTATTTCTCATAGTTGGAATGAAAATGTTTGGTGATATAATACTAACTAGTAGGTAATGAGCCACTGTGAGGTGTCTCCATGATAGGTTCTGTAGTTCACATTATACAACTAAACTTTCCATGAATATTCCCTGCAGTAAAAACATATGATTTTATTTATCATACAATAAAATGTTAATTTTAAAAAATCTCTATTCTGCTGGTCTCCCTCAGTGTAAAATACATTTCTTTCGATTGATCACTACTGCAAGGCTGGAGTTCAGGTTTCATTCTCTCTGTCTGTGCTGATCTCCTTCCTTTTATATTCAGGTGAAGTTCGAACTATTATCATGACACTGACAGAGATGCTGACATGAGGCGTTTGAAACAAAAGTTTTTGAATTATTAACGAAACTACAAGGACAAAATCAGATGATTCAATGGAAGCTAGGGTCTTAAAAAACCAATAATGGGTACTAAATTTTAATGAAGTTCCTAAGTAACACTGAAATGCACCATTTCATTTGCTGTTAACCTTTTTGATATGCTGCTCTTTGGACTTTAACATCTTTTATACAGGGTGCCTCTTAATGATAAGGACAGGTGACTGTTCCATTTAAGTGAACTTGCTTAACTGGAACATAGCAGAGGAGTTAAAGTCAGTGTGGGCTAAATATGAAGGGGTATAGCAGCTTTAGAAGGTATCACCAAAGACAGAAAGGGGAAGGAGGAGTTGTGCAGAATAGATAGCACAGGGTGTTCTAAGAAAAAAAAAAAAAAAGAAAAGAAAAAAAATCACTCAGAAAAAGAACAAATGTAACTTTAGAGATAATATAAAGGTCTCAATTTCTTCTCTAGAGAGGTGCTGGAGGATCATTCTTAGAGCTCATGATGCACAAATATGTCTAACCCTAATGAGGAACAGACCACACAATCTAACGTCATTTGAAGCCTTTATTATGGGTATTAATCTCATATTGTGGTGCAGGACCTGGGATCACAGAATTGTAGAATATTCTAAGTTGGAAGGGACCCACAAGGATCATTGAGTCCAACTCCTGGCCCTGCTCAGCACCATCCCCAAGAATCACACTGCGTGCCTGAGAGCATTGTCCAAACACTTCTTGAACTCTGTCAGGCTTGGTCCTGTGATCACTTCCCTGGGGAGCGTGTTCCACTGCCCAAACACCCCCTGGGATAAAAACATTTTTCTAATACCCAACCTCAACCTCCTCTGACACAACTTCAGGCCATTCCCTCAGTCCTGGTCACCACAGAGAAGGGATCAGTGCCTGCACCTTCTCTTCTCCTCACAAGGAAGTTGTAGGCTGTGATGAGATCTCCCCTCAGTCTCCTCTTCTCCAGGCTGAACAGACCAAGTGACCTCAGCTGCTCCTTGTTCAGCTTCCCCTCAGGGTCCTTCACCATCCTTGTGGTCCTCCTTTGGATGCTCTCTAACTGCTTTGTCTTTTTTATATTGCACTACCCAAAACTGCACAAATATTCAAGGCAAGGCAGCAGCAGTGCGGAGAAGAGTGGGGCAATCTCCTTCCTATTGCTGGATTGCTCTCCTACTGAACATGTCCAACTTGCTTAAGTTTTTGAAGCAAAACTATAGGGATTTTATGACATGTTACAAGTGAAATTATGAAGGATATTTCAGCAATTGGTAGAAAAATGAAGTCTTCCACTGCCTGTAGTTTTTCTGAGCAAAAAACATCTAAATTTCATCTACTCCCAGAGAGCTGTTTTACAGTCCTCTGAATTCTACTGGGAGTCTGTGATTTGGGAAACATTTGAGGAGATACTATTCTTTATGGGAAAGGCAAGAAAAACTGATAGCAGACCAGTAAGCAATGTCTTAACTGACACTAACTTTTAGCCTTCAAAAATTAGTGATACCCATTACAGGATATATACCCATTACAGGATAGTTGCTTCCGTTCCTTCAAACTGCAGTCACATACACATAGCTACAATCAGCAGCCACAGAAGCCATTTATTTTCACTTTTTAATCACTGGCTGCAAAAAACACCCTATCATCATTTTGGGTTATCTTATCCTTCAAAGAACATTTTGTATTCATTCATTTTATATTTGGATCACTAGCTCCCAAACCTTTTCATCTGTGGTCTTTGGGAAAAAAACTTGTAGCGCTTACACCTTTTTTTTCAATTCCCTTTGCTCTTTTGGTTGGAGTGTGGTGCTAATAACACCAAGGTTGTGGGTTCGGTCTCTGTATGGGCCACTCACTTAAGAGCTGGACTCGATGTTCCTTGTGGGTCCCTTCTAACTCGGAATATTCTGTGATTCTGTCCAGAATATGTTGATAATGTTATCATTATTCCTTCTTTATTTACCAGGTTTTTCTGTAGGGTTTTTTGCTGTTTGTTTTCTTTTTTGAGTTTGGATTTATTCCGTTTTTCCCTTTTCTTCCTTTTTGCAATACTTTAATGATACAGAAGAAAGCTATATTGGAACACTGTCTGAGTAAACTCCTAAGAAACTATATTAAATTTTTATTTTCTCTATTTTATTCGATAATTTCAACCTCCCTGCCTTTGGAGTATCATAAACTCTTGACCTATACTGTTTATACACTTCATAGTCTTGTTGAGAGTTTTGAAAACATAGTTACTCAAAAGAGGCAAATACATTTTCTACAGCAGATGTGATTAAGAAGAATTTCAGTTTTGACATGTATAAAATTTCTTACTCTATATGAATGAGGAGAGGTGAGAATAACTAGGAAGAGAGTTTCTGCTGCAGATATGTTGGGTGATTAAAAGAAAAATAACTATGAAATGCATTTGGAAATAGGAGTGATGAAAGTGTCTATTTCCTGAGTTCTCCTCTCCTCTGTGATTCCATTTGTAGTAGTAGATTCCATAATGCACCATGAGATGGAAAGCTGTCTGCTTTGTATTAGTGTACGGATTAGTTTAAAATGTATGAAATCAATTACATATTCAAGAATGAAAGCATTTTAAAAGTTCTTTTTTTGTCTTTCTAGGAACACTGAATCAAAGAATTTACAATTTCTGGCTAGAGATTTGTGTAAGTGATATAGGAGGGAAATATACTAAATAGGGAGAGGTGAGTCCAGAGGTTGAGTAGAGGAGGGATTCAATCACAAATATGGATTTATTTTGCTTATAATTACTATTCACTCTGTTCAAGATATCTCTTGAAAATTATTTTTTTAAATTGATTAGGGGAGATTTGATAGAAAATCTGTAAAATTTTCTGCTCCAGATCTACCACTGTTAATACTTAAGGTAGATGCTTTTAATCAATATTCACTTACATCAATATCCCTTGCCGGAATTTACTACAGGACCCAGACATAGGGAATTTTATTACAGTATTGAGAGCTGATGCCATCTAATAAGAACATTCATCTACCTCACATCACTTTTACAGGACATCAATATTTAAATCATTGCACAGTGTTCCTTCTGTTGTATATCTTATGAGCCTTATCCCTTCAAGACAAGAAGAAACCCCTCAATTTTCATTTCATTTCATTTCATTCTCTACTAACATGAGAACTTCAAGGTGCTGTGAAGAAACTGTAGCATTTACAGCTTCCACACATTTGGAAGGCAACAGCTTTGCAAGATTAGAAATCCAAGTAAATCAAATAACAAATACAGCAAAATCCTCTATACAACATGTCGCTAGTCAAATATAAGCTCTTATGTTTTATAAAAACATATTCAATGTGTTGCAGATATATAAAATGAATAGTGATTTTCTAATGCTGCTAACAGGAGGTCAGAATTAAACATAAAGAAGGTGGGTGTATAACTGATAAAAAGTCCAAGAGGTCGTACACTCTCATGTCCACATGTACATGCTGCACCTTTCAACTGGAAAGTGAGTTATTTACAAAATGATTTGCAACACTTACATTCAGCTTTCTCATATTATTATTTTTTATTGCTTGCACCTAGGAAAAATCATAGCCTTTCTTGCCAGCCTACAGTTATTTAAAATATTTACTTATTTTTTTGCACCTAAAATATGTCATTGTCAATACAACTACTGCACGTGATCATGTAAGAGAATGGTTACTTGCTAAAAGGGCGGACATCTACAAAACTGGTGAAGGGATTAGGCAGCACACAAATAAGAGGATTTGCAGTCTTGGATCCTTACTGTATTTACACTTCCAAACAAGTAGCCTGCCTTGCAAAACCTTGAATCCCAAAAATGTTACTGGGAAGTACAAGAAATTTATTAATCTTCATATTTGAAGAAGATTAACATTCTTCCCATACCTCTTTACTGGAAACTATACACATTTCTACTAATTCTAAATTCAGCGAGGGTTTCTTCATACTCAACTCATCTGCAAGAACCTCTTCAATATTTATCTCTAACAAAGGCAATGTCTTTTACTCACATATCTTTAGGAGTGCAACTAAGCATTCAATAGTTACCTGCTTTGTGTAAAAGGATATGAAAATATACAAAATGTGATTACTTAAAATTCTTGTATGGGGAAATAAATTAATGAGCTCTTTATGTCTTTATTTCCTCCTAACTTAAATCTGCAGCTCACAGTCTCCAATTTTAATACATTTTAGAAAGTAATCCTAAACTGTGATTCATAGGTGGGTCCCAAAAGGAGTCAGTAATGTTCTTTCAGTCTCTCTAGGGCTTCTAAAAATTTATGCATTCAAGAAAGACTTGATTGCTTAGTAAAGATAATGTTAAAAAGGAATAGAAAAACTTGCAGAAACATAGAGATCAAGGGACGAAAGAGGAAATTTGCTGCAATACATACCTGCTGCCTTGTCTTCCTAGTTACAGTACCTTCAAGAGTATGAAGTTTCTATGTCTGATGTGAAGAGAAAATCACAAGAAAATCAATAACTTGTTAAGAAAATTATTGGGATGTCAGTTAGCTTACAAAAGGATATTTATTTGTGAAAGGTTTTGTGAATGACAGCTGTTGTCTCACTAGTAACTGATGAAATGGAGGTGACTGCTCACAGAACAGTAATGACAATACGAGAGGCACAGGAAGAAATGTGGCAAAATATACAAGTAATATAATTTTTGGCAATCAGAAGAAAAAAAAAGTGGTAAATATAGTAATTATTGCTAAATTTTATATTTTTATTTTACTTTATAAACAAATAAAGCAAGGTGTCAGATTAAATACCAAATATAACATGCAATAGAATTTCATAGAGTCATTTAAAACTTGAGGTTAAAATGATGAAAGGCCATGAGGTTTTGAGAATAAGCATTAAATTCACTCCCAAACAGATGCCTGTCCTCATCAAGTTCATTATAGTTCATAGGAGCATAGATAAGTTTCAGTTCAAAGAAAACTCTGAAGCTCACCTAGCTGAGCCTTCTACTGAAAGCAGGGTTAAATTCAAACTGAGATCAAGTTGCTCATAATCTTGTCCAGCTGAATTTTGAAAAACTGCCAATAATGATAGCAGAGGGACTGGGAAATTGCAAACCTATAAACATGAATTTCAACAGCTTGAGCTAAAAAGCCAATCTTTTGGCAAGTCTTATGTACTTATATATATTCATATTTTTTGTGAATTGAGGAAGGTTGAGCTCTTAGCCCATATTCACCAGTCTGCTATACTGTAATTCATCTTTAAAAGAGATTAGGTTAACTTCAACCTGTCCTGTGAAATAAAAAGTCTTGTGCCGTACAACTAGGTCTTGTAATGTTGAGAGTTATGCTGACGAGAGCAAGTTTAAATGTGTCTGTACCTGACACAATATACAAAAGAAATAAAAGCCCAGCAGCATACCAGCTGATAGGAGGAAATGCTCTGACTCAGAAGGAAGTTTCAGAAATAAATTAAAGGAATCAAAGGACAGCAGAAAGTAGTTTACATTTTAAAAGTGAGAAAGACTTGATGAGACAGCAAATATCTGCTAGAGAAAATTCATTGCTCAAACATCTCAAAAAAAGCAAGATGTAGAGGATAAGCTATTGCTAAGGAATGTTCCAGGTTCTGATTCCAGGCATAACATTAACATTAGCAGTAGCTGGGGAAAGATGTTGTCTATAGAAGAAATTCAATCAATCTAGCATCATCCTCATTATCATCATCATCACAACTATTATTACTATTATTATTATTAAAATTATTATTAAAAATAAAAAGCTCAATAGGACTATGCTTTTCATGCTTTATGGTTTTACCCCCCATCCTTCCCCAGAGCAGTTGTTAGTGTTTCTTAGGTGAAAATAACTCCTCCCTGTTCTGCAGATTAAAACACCTTTCTGACTTCTTCCATACCTAACAGATTTTTCTGCTTGACAGACATCAAGTCCAAAAGCCTCTAAAAACAGCAAATGTAAACAGTTAAATTCAGGGTGCAATTTGATGTAGGTCTTTCCACATTTTTTTGTTCTCAAGGATTATAATTATCCTGGATCATTTGACTAATCTGGTTTATACTGGTGGCCTACACTCATTCCCTGTCAGAGCTGAGGCCCTCAAAAGTTGCAGGAGGGACCACAGAAAGGAAAAGCCAAGGGAAGGTGTATTAACATTGACAGCCACAACCAGCCTGGCCTTAGTCTGAGTTCAGATGCAAAGAAGTGGCTGTGGATTCAAAAGTTTGGTTTTCACAAATATATTTTTTTTTCTAGTTAAGAATTTTAATTGTCATTACAGCCTTGCCTCACTTTCTTCCACTAAGTGTTCTTTTGTTTAGAATATGCTGTCTTCTCTTCATCCTTTTAATTTCAGAATAAATATTTTGGTTTTCAGTTGCTAAAATCCTAGCTGGAAAACAGAAAAAGTGAGCAATGGTTTCTGAAAGCAAGGAGTACAGATTTATTTTATGGTTATTTTGTTTGTATCCTCATAATGAGATAAAAATATGTTTGCTATCAAAACTTTGTTAAATGTAGTTTCACACAAAACTTCAGCCTTTCCATATGTGGCTTTTATGTAGGTGGGGACCCCTGGGCTGAGAAGATGACCAAAAGCAGCACTGTCCTTGTTCTGCCTGCCCCTGTCCCCACAGCCCTGCCTGGGACTCCACCAAGAGGGACTTGTGCCCGGGGAAGTGCCCAGTGCCAGGGGCAGGGGCCTCCTGGCTACCTGCTCCTGGCTGGAGTGGTGGGATGGGCCCTGGCTTCCAGGCTCTGCTGTTTCATGACCCCCAGCTCCCACAGAGCCCCACACCTCCTGCAAAAATTCAGGAACAAATCTGCAGATAATTTTCAACTTGTTTTCAGCCTGTACATTAACTTACTCTAGTAGTGTTATCAAAATTAAATAAACACTGAACAGGAACAAGAAGATGAGAGGTCCTTAATTATTTTCAATTAATTTTAATTGCTGACATTTTAAGCAGCAATTTAGTTTCCTAGTTCTCCCCTTCCCTGTTGCTGAATGACATTGTGACTTCTGCTAGTTTTTTATTGCTTTGGGTTCCCTCAGTGCTGTTTGAAAAGGAAGAGCTTTAACAGGTGAAAAGTTTAAAATCCATTTTAGTCAAGTGACTACATGGAGACAGGATCACATTTGAAAGCTTAGCAGTTTATTTCAAGGAGCAAAAAGGGATAAAAGGAGGCAGCTCATCAGCAGTAGACTGAAATCCACCTTGCCAGTTTTGGGTATTTGTGTTATATACAGCCACTCCTGCCACACACACATCATGCACTATACAAAAACAGCCTTTGGAACCATTTGGACTAATAAAAACAGAGGTTTTTCTGACATAAAAATTGGGGGTTGGTTGCTTTTTCTTCACTTTGGCTGCTACTCCTGTTGTTAAAATAGAACAGAAATTTTAAGGTAAATCTTATTAGACAAGATGGAAGAAGACCAGCAGCCAGAATTGACAATAAAAGGCATGTGGAGTTTTAGATATCATAATCCATTTATAAGTATACTCATTTTTCAGATGAATATTTCTTAAGATGCCACTTGCAAACATTTGCAAAACTCCCTGCAGTTGTCAGCTAGATTTTACTTTCCTATCCTTCACTGCACAAATGCTGACACCTTGCTCTTTTCTTAAATCCACAAGCCGTTAATTACTGACAACTTGCCTTCTGCCTCTGAGGTGCCTTGGTGACTATAAGATCTATTCCAAGTTCAAAGTTAACCATCTTATGCTATGTCAGGGCTTTGCTGCTGCTGCGGTTGTTTGCAGATAAATAATTGAAGTGTTCCACCTCTCTCATCTGAATCAATGTCTCTGTTTTATTCTACCTGTGCAGCTCCACACCACTGACAGACTTCTTGGTGCCAGTGTTTCCAGCATTATAGCCTGCATAGTCATTTATTATGCACATCAGCTATTATGATCGAAAACTTGGACAATCTGCTTGTTTCCTGTTAAGACATACTGCTAAAAAAATCCCTCTGCAACCCTCATGGTCAAAAATCATTAAATGATCAGTGATACGTTCACTGAAAATGGGAATGAGTCCTATTGACTTTTCTGAAAGGCAGAATTTTTATATATTTTAAATAAATAATTAAACGTTCTTATAACTTAATCCTGCATTTTAACAACTAAAAAAATGCTTCTACCAAATGTCCATATTTATAGAAAATGGTCACATATTGTACTTAGATAAAGACGCAGCTGGATATTTATGAGGCACCAGTTTTCTATAAATATAGAAATTTGGTAATTATCACTGTTTTGCAGTAGTAATAAGCACAGCTGGGGAATGCTGCTGCAGTTATTTCTTTGGCTGTAAAGCTAAATTTCAGACTTCCAGGTTCTCTCTAGCTTTCATCTATTTTTTTATTCTACATGGAAAAAAACAGCTTTAGGACATCAGTCTTAAATTTGTGCCTGGTCCATACATCTGGTTGTTGATGGCGTGTTCCAAAGGAGAGGAAATGGAGTCAGTACGACTGCTTCTGTGTCTTTGGATCAAGCCACAGACATTATTCAGAACTGAATCACTGAAATGTCTGTAAACAACAGCATTTGACTCCGTTTCCCCCCCTCTGTTGTAAATTTCCTATCTGCTACTATAAAAACTGGAATTATCTCTTAAACTTCGTGTGCTTTCTTCTTACCTTTCTATCTCTTTCCTTTTCTCCTTCCTTCTTTTTTATTGAGTAATCTAATACCAGTGATGTTCAAACTAATGGGCAGCATGGAATAACGCTAACTACGCAATGATAAACAGCTAAACTGAACTAATATTCAGGAGGCTCTAATTACATCGAAATTATCCAGACACCAAAGCACCTGGTGGCTAACATTCCAAATTGTCACCTGCTAATTAAATGTGAGACATTCATGTACAGAATTCATTTACAGCTTGTAGAGCTTGAACTACCTGACTTGGTAGAAATTGCTATTGCTGTTTGGCTTTTTTAAGAAGTAAGACATTTAATTGAGGTATTTTTTTTTACTTCCTCTCACTTCTGCTCCCAGAACTAACATAGAAGAGTTTTCTTTTGTCTACTCCCTACAGCATGCTGCAATATTTGGGAGGGTCAGATAGCCCTTTTCTGGATTGCATACTCCATGACCTGATACGATTATTCTTAATATTAGAGTTTACATGATCCATGCACGCCTCTTTAGAAACAAGATGTCCCCAAAAGCTGACTGAAAGAGTGACTTTTGTTGACCCTTTGCACTGGCCTTCCAAGTTGGCTAGCAGTGCAGAGGATAGCTGAAAGCTATTGTAGTTGTATTTCATTCCTTATCCTTTTCTGGTTTTTATAAACAAGAAGTAACTTTTTCTTCTTGAATCTGGGCATTTGATAAAGTTTCAATTTTTCTTCAGTTATGTTGATAGAGAAATCATGTAACCACCAAGCCAAATTAACCACTGAACCCTTACTGAATTCCATAGGATTTTCAAGAGTTCAAGATCTATGAAGTACCAAAAGCCAGACTAAATGTTATACTCTTAATGGAAGTCATCTTGTTCAATTTTTGTTTCAGGAGACATTTTTGAATGCCTCTAAGGCTGGAAAGTACTATCTGTGAAATATATTTTAGTACTACATCTTGATTAGTTATTTGGGTTGCTTGGGGTTTTTTTTGTTTATTTTGTCTTGTTTTGCTTTCAGCTCCTGCAGAAGGAGAATATGCAATGAAATAGAAAATAGGACCAAAATAAATATAGAGAGGGTAAGAAATAATGTCATAACTTAGAAAAAGTGTAGCAAAACTTAGTGCAGACCTTGTAGGAGGGAAAGACGATTTTATTAAAAACCCAAATTAAAAAAAAAACAAATTTAAAAATTCAAACAACTACTTTAACTCACATTAGCACCCATGCTCACATACTCCCAGGCACCAGTATTTTCATGTTGTAGCATCCCTTCAGCATGCAGTGACCAAGGTTCTAGTACAGTAGCAGCTGGTCCCAGGATAATACAGATTTCAAAGAGCATCAATGACTCATCACCTCCTCAGTTTTTGTTGGGTGGGTAAATTACTTACCCATTTTGCATGTGTCTGTTGGACTCTTCAGAGATTAATCTCTCCATGCTGTTCTACCTCTACAGGCCTTCAGAGTTTACTCAGTTATTTGTCTGTTGAGTCAGATGATTTGAAAATCAACACAAAGTGTGGGTCTTGATGATCACTTGATAATCGACGTGCTATCAGCACACCCAATTCTTACAGACTTAGTGTTCTGCTTTTTCTTTCATAGCTTCTATAGCAGGAAAATCTTGTTCATTCTCCATTCACACCAATCTTAATGATTTTACTGCAGCTCCATACAAACGAAAGTTGCAGAACCAGTTTCCTCTATTTCTCTTGCATCAACTAATAGATTAAAATCGTCTTTCAAAATGCAATTGCATGCTTTTGTGCAGTTTGTATGCAAACTGTGCAAATCAGTAAGCATTGCTGCCTGGTCAGATGTGATAGCCGAGGAATACACATGTACCTCTAATGGTTCACAGTTCTCTGACAAGTAATCTGAGCCTTACCAAGGAATATGAATTCTCTGAAGTGAAGTGTGTTTATACAACAATGGGTAGATTATTTTGAGGAAAAACAAGTCTAACTGGGATTAAAGGCAAGAAGAGGATATATGCCTAGAAATGTGTAAGCACTTTCCATTCTCAGCTTGTATCTGGGTAGTACAGATTAGGACATACCATCTGCCTTGCATCCTGGAAATGCAGTTCCCATCTCAAGTCTGGGAAAGTTTTTTGTGAACCTTTCAGCACATTATCTACTTGCTAGGTTTCTTCTATACTAATTTTTCACAACTGGTTACAGGGTTTTTTGTTTGAATAGCCGTTCTTAACACTTTTGTGCATATTAACTTCTTTATCTCATGTATGTCCTGACATACCTGTCCAGATTTTCAAGGTTTCTTTGAATGACATCATCTTCTTACCTAAAATGCTGATGTGGTATTAGAAATTATTCACATGAATATGTTGTTATTTCTCAAAATTACAGCAGAACCTGGATATTTTATATTTGCTGCAGTTTCATCCAAACTGCAATTATTACTGCATATGAGTAAGACTGTGAGGGGGAAGGAGGACATAAATGATGGATAATTACTCTCCATAATGGTGCTGAAAAGCAGCCAGTCATGTCTTTCTTGGCTCTAGACCTCTACTTTCCTTCTATGAATAAAAGATATAAGCATGAATGAGAAACAAGAGTTAATCACATTTTGTAAAAGCTTTTGTGGAACCATATGCAATAACAAGCACACAAACCCCGTTAAAATTGCAAACCTGCAGTCCTTCACTGCAAACCTACCTCTGAGCATGTGACAAATTGATTAAAGTGCAGCAAGATGTACTCAACGACTATAAAAGATTAACAGGTAGATGTTCCATATTCATTCCATATACTGTTAGATATTTTACTCTGCTAGCACTCTGAACAAGGTACTAACAGGTACTTTACAGAACCCAAAAGTAGATCAGAAGGAATCTAGTTTTCTAAACCTGTGTGTAAGTTTCAAATAGGACTTTGGCAGAGATGAGTAAGTAGCATTTTATTCAGGTGTGCCACAAAAATGTAATTTTAAATAGTTATGAATGCATTGGCAATCCATTGGAAAATTTTATACAGTTTGAATATTTTAACACCTGTCTGAATTCATAATTAAAAGTTGCTTAGTGATATTGCAAACACTGTGGGAAAAAAAGTGAATACTCATGTTAATGTATGTGTTACTTCTTATTCTGTATTTTCTTGCTTAAATATAATCATAAGAGTCCTCTTTCCAGTCTTTCTTGGTCTGATTCCTTAGGTAATCACTATCTTATGTGCAAAGAAGTGTGGGTATGATCAGAATGGTAGCATTTTACATGAAACCGAAAAGCTATAAGAAATTACAGAAGCTTCAGGCAGTAAAGAATTGGATTCCCTGCCTATGTTGGATTATACACTGCTGGCTAGTACCCAGTTTTGCAAAGGTAAAAGATGCACTGAAGATTTATAGACAGCTGTTCTGTCAGGCAGTGAAACTTTAAACTCATACTCCCTCTTGCTCCTCCTGACTTTGTTATCAACTTATTTTTGTTCTTGTTCTTATGAACATACAGAAGTACAGATCACTCTACAGGAAGCAGCTATAGAGATTGCCAGAAGACTGCACTTATTTTCCTGGCAAACTTTTGCTAGTAATTATTAAAAAAGCCCTTGTCAAGGAAAAAATCACCTAAAAGAACTAACTGCTGGTGTTAGAAATGTTGTGGCTCTGAATATCTTTCTGCACTGACTCATCCCTTGAAAGTTACACCTGCTTTGGGGAATTACTGCTCAGAAAGGCACATTGTGTTACCTCGGAAACAGCTGCGACTGCATGTGTATATTTAGATAGAAGGTATTTCACTTCCTTCACATTTCTGTCTGATATGCCATTTACTTTGTATTTAAGCTGTTAATGCAGTCAGTCCTTTGCTATCACATCTGCTCTCTTTTACTCAAGTCTACCCAGCTGCAGAAGATGGTCCTGTAAGGATGTACCTGAAGCTGCCACATTTCTGTGATATCCAAAATTTCTACAGGAGGAAAAGTAAAAGAATATTATTAGCATATTTAGGACCGGAAAGATAAATTCTATGTACCATCTTTGGAGGATTCAATATTTCATTAAGACAGGTCAGCTAATAAAATCACAAAAGGTGACTTCATTTCCTTTCATTTCACTTCACAATTAAGTACTTGTCTGCTAGACAGATGCTTGGCAGGAATGAGGTATAGCTAGGTAAGAAGGAGACTTAAATTATGGAATCTTACTTTTGTTACTGGAATTGAATTGTTGTGTGGCCTTGGGTAAGTCACTTAAATTGTTTATGTCCTGCTTCTTAGCTTCCCCTGTGCCAACAGAGCTCTAATAGTTGGCTAAATGCTGCTGAGCTTCAAAAACACTTTGAATTCTTCACAGGCAGCACATAATATAAATCTGAAATTTTATCACTATCATTATTATTTTCATTCTACACTGACCTTTCCCTAATTAAGGGGAACAGCTGCATTACTGATTTCAAGGTAGCATGATTCTGGTGTAAGTTAATCTAATATTATAAGTCATTCTGCTTTCTGTATGTGAATGATATTTACTTCAAAAATATGCCCTTTGTAAAGCTATTACGTAAAAATTAGTGCTTAAATACAGATAACAATAGAACTGAGAAAATATAACCTACAGTTTCATGCTACTTTCTTATATGATAGAGCAGAGAGAGTAGTGAAAAAAAAAAGATTAAATAGAAAAAATAAATATTGCCATACAAATCTGTTTCCATACTGGTCTACTTTTGTTTATTTTTGTGTATACAAACAGTAAAATTGCTGATTGAAATTATGTTTACTCCTTCAGTATTAAAAATATAATTTTCTCTTTCCTTAATCTCCATTTACCTTCTTTTTTTGATCTATCAAATCCTCTTTTTCTTTTTTCCCTATTTCTATTCTGGAGTCCTGTATAGAAAAATACTAGAGATATCTTCTGAATTTCTTGCTCTTTTCTGTTCAGTGATATAAATAGAGCAGCATCAATCATGATAACTTAGTGAAGACTCCTGGGTGCAAATATCATGAGGTTATTCCTGCCAGCCTGAGCTGTCTTTTCCCAATTAACTACTGGGAAAGAAGTCTTGAGTGACATACAGTAGAGGAATGATAACAGGTAGTTTCAAATATACAGCCAAAAATGAGAGAAACTTGGAAAGGTGAGATAAATTTCAGTGAAGAGAAAAAAAAGAGAAGTCAGTAGCTTAACTAAAACCATTGATTTTGTAGGTATATATGATTGCAGTGTTTAAGACACTCTAACATCTAGAATTTTGTTTCTTATAATATCAAAATTGTAAATTTCAGATGCAGAATGTTGCTTTAAGACCCCAAAGAACAAGAATTACACAAGATGGGTAAAATGGGGTATTGCTTCTGTTATCACGTAAGAAAAAAGAGTCAATAACACAGCTTAAACTCATAAATAAATGCAAATAAATAAGGAAAGAGAGTTTGCAAGGGAAAAAAAAATATCTATAGCAATAGAGGCCAGTGCTTACCAGTTACAGATTGAACAGCATCTTCCTGGATAGGCGCTAAAAAATCTTAACTCACAAGACATATTACTGTGTTCTTTCAGCAAAACAAAGATTTCAGTATTTCAACATCACATCAAAAGCTACAAAAATGCACAGAAAAAAAACTGACAACTTCAAGGGCATTGACACTCTCCTAGATTACAGGAAGAACATGAGCATTTGTCAGATGAAACCACCTAGGTAAGGACAGTGATAAGAAATTCCCAATGTTTTCTGTCAGTCAGTATTTGATTACTTCCTGACTATTAATTTAATGATATGTGTTGATCACTTCAGTATCTAAGCATTAAATACCATGTAGGCACTTGAAAAATTACCAGTATTGCAAGAGCTGCTCTTGAACCTGTACAGTTCTCCGTGATCAATCTCCAAATGCTTTTTGGGAAGGAGAATGAAAGATGGAACACCAAGAGCAAATTTATTTGTCTAGGAGGCAGTCTTGTTGACAGGCAAATTCTGTGTAATATCAAAACCCAATGTTGGTGTTTCTGATGAATGAAATATTTAAGTTTATTTCAACAGCCTTTGAAAATTTAAATGAGTTGAATACACAAAATCTTTCCTTATGAGAATAAGGATTTTTTCTTTATGTAATCCTTTTTTCTCTAATCTTGTCAACTTCAATTAAAGCCAAAAACATTAGAGAGGCTATCCCAGGACCTTAGAAACATCTTTCTGATTATGATGACAGAATTATTAATGAGCATCTCATATCCATATGGTCATGCATGTCATGGTCTTCTAAATCAGATCATTCTTGCCCTTCTTATATTTTCACACTTATAAAGAAAGTAATCTTCTCTCCACATTTGTTTTGCTATCCCTTATAACATGATGTCATAAGGATTTTTTCATTTTCACAGCCATCCTTACCATCTTTTTCTGCATCTAATTCAGGTAAATTTCATCATTATCAGCTGAGCAATATTGTATTTGATATTTTGAATAAGATGATGAAAATATGTTACGAAATGGGAGCAATATTTTCCTATCTGTAACGAGTGCTTTATGCACTCCAGGATACTATTAGCATTTTCACAGCCATGTCACAGTCAACCTATTACTAGCCAATGTACTCAAATTTTCCTTTCCTTTGTTGCATACAATGGTTGTAGTTTACATTTATAGGCTCAAATTCTCCTTAATAATGAAGTATTTATCCTTGGAATTTTTATTAATTAATTTAATTTCATTTCCATTGCTTTAGCTCACAAGTTCATCCAACTCTTCCACTTACTGATCAGGTCTTCTCGAGTATGGATAATACTTTCCACTTTCTAATACCTCCACATCTCAGGGTAGCCATTCACTTCCTGCATTAAAAAGTCTCTAATGAAAATATTAGACATATCTACCCCAAGAAAAATGGCTGAGGGAAATAATTGTCTAATCTCTTTCCTGTCTGATCTGTTCAATGCAACATTTGTCACATTCCTGTTGCCTAACTACTATATTCTAATGAATATAAGTCCATTTCTCTCTAGGGAACTGTATGAAGTGCTTTATAAGTTTAGACAGATTGGACTGACCTGACTACGATGATCTAAGAGATCAGCTGTCAGAAAATAAGTATATATATGTGTACTTCCAAAGAATATATACATGGAGTGAATCTACTGTGCTAGATAATAATTTAATAACTTACTCAAGGGTCCATGGAGTTCCCTGGATTTGGTAATTTTTTTTTTCCAAAAATGTGTTCTGGGTCATTATACTGCACTGATGCCTATTATGTACATTTATCTGATGTATATAGGGTGCTGTGTTTTTTTCTCTTCATTCAGAGAGCATTTCCATCATTCATTCATCTTACTGGACTTTCAATTAATGATTCTTTTAAGGACTAGATTCTTCAAGACAGAAACTAAAGGATTATTCTGATTTTTTTTAGAATTTGAAATCTAAGTTTTGTTTCCATTTCAGATATCCTTACATTTGTCACATCTTTTTTGTTGTTTATTTGGTGTGGGATTTTTTTTTTACTATCATAGATTATAATTTTTTTTTTCTATGTAGCATTCACGTTGAAAAAAAAAGTCTGAGGTAAAAATATTCCTTTTGCAACTGGAGTAGATTAACCTTGATCTTTTCTCCTTTCTGAGAATGTATTAGTATCACTTTTCTTCTGTTTCCTATCCCTGCTGACCCTATTCTATTTTTATCTTTGTCACTGACAGATGTAATTTTCTTTAAAAGACCCAGCTTAACTGTATTTTTACTATTTTCACTTTGCACTGCCTTGCAATTTCACTATAGGAAAATTTATTAGAGTCTTTTTCCATACTTTGTTTTCTTAAAAATCATTTGGACATACTTGATGTTGTTTTGTGTTGGTATTCTTTTCATTCAATAAGTCTTGCACTTCTTCCATATGAGTGCCCTCCTGATTTGAATAAAAGATCATGCTCAAATTTTCCCTTTTTACAGAAAATAATTCTTTGTCCATTCAATTCAAATACTTGTGTTCCTTATTCAAGTCAATCAATATTATCAATTAGAAATAAGAAATTAAAAATTCAGAAGCTAATTTTTGTCTTACATTTCAATACATCACATTACTTTCTGTGGTTAACTCTGTTATAGATATATTTTCTGATCCAAAATAATTTATTTCCCTCTTTCATTTCAGTACTTGGTAGACATACCTGTCCTCTCCATGTACAAGAATATTTTGGCCCTAAAGTTATTATGATAGCTATTCTACAATACATGCCTAGAAAATTGTAGTGTTTCAGAATTATGTTACCTGTTACTTCCAGATTTTTACTGAGATTACTGCGTAGTGAAAATTTGCAATTTCTTAGAAGTTAAAGGAAAAAGAAATGTGAGGGAAAAGGAAAACATTGAAACTTCATAAAAAACTGGATGTAAACTCTATCTAAACACATATATTATTTAAAGATTACTTTTGACCTGACTTGAACGTAAATGCTAGAAGTTTTCAAAGTTGAGCATGGTAGCATATTATCTGAAAGGTTCTCTGACTGACCTTAACTTGAATTATCTATGCTTAGTCGACGATCTTCTTTTGTTTCCAATGCTATAAAAAAAAATGCTGAATTAACAGTCCATTAACATCTAAAGCTTTCTTGATCTTTCTCTGTGATGGCTAATACAGCTGGTGTGACTAAAAAAAGGGCCTGAAGGAAACATTTTGGAATCAGATGGACAGGGAGAGAGGGTATTTTACAGTGTGTGTTGTTTCAGTACTTTTTGTCTTTATTGAGATTGCTGAAGAAGATGTTAAATTAATGGTCAGTTATGCGAAGACTTATATATTCTATGACCTAGTTTCAAAACACAATACATTTGACATAGGCTCCCTAGTTGCCACCTGAGTGCAATGTAATGCCTTTCAAATATCATTGACTAGCAACTCCTTCCTACTCACAACTCAGTTTACATAGGTATGAGGTCTTCCTAATTCACTCTTCCTGAGATGAAGTCTATTGTCTTACTCTATCCTGACTCTATCCTTACTCTCTACAGAGAAAGAAAAGCTTTTCTTTTAGAATTCATAGAATATACTTGCAGAGAAAGAAGACATATGGCAGTGTATTGGTTTTATGTATTTTGCCTGCCTTTTACAAAACGAGAAAAAATTCTGACCGCATGTAAATAGTGAATCTAGAAAGCAGCACTACCAGCAGCACTCATTAAATAACCCATTCCTGCTATCTAATTTTGCAATCCAAATAGTGAGAGTACCTGGTATATCTTAACCTTTTAGAAATTGAGAGTTTGTAAAACAAAATAGATATATTAAAGGATGAAAGAAGTGGAGGGGAATGAGGAGAGGAGAAATAACAGAAAAAGTGAAGGAGTATGGTTGTAACAGAAGTCTATAAAATCATGTGACAAGTCATTTATTTTTCAAGCTGCCAACATGGCTAACCTCCATAAAGTGGTGTACCACCACTGCTAATTGACATCTAAATTATATGCTAATATTATATTTTATCTATGTTTTAGAAATAGGAGAAGGTTAAATTTATTTTCTTGAAGACTATGATTTATACATTTAGTGTTCCATGTTCAATTACACTTTCTAAAGTGCTCTAAATTTAATAATTCATACTTAACAGCTCTCTGATGAATACACTCAGTTGTAAACAAGATGTCCTGTTTCTAAGCTGGTTAAAGTTGCATCCTTTTAGTCTAACATCTTGTCATCTTGTACATACTCAGTCTTCTGCCTGTTAGGTGTAAATAACATATCTCTGTGTCCTTGGACAATATGTGTAAATCCCATTATATTTGCTGTCTGTCTTGTAATGCAAAAGTCAGTAAATTCTTAGTTAAAGAAAAATCATTTAAAAAAATTGTAAAATAGGAGTTTCTGGAACTACTACAGTTTTGTTCAAGCCTGGGTAACTTGCTAATCTTCTAAACACAAGATACTCTGATTTTATAGTTCAGCTCATATTGTCAAAATATTAGATTTTATATAAGAATAAATAGTAAAAGAGAAGCCTGATTGACATATAGTTCTTCATCCAGCACATGAGGTGTGTTAGTTTAACCCTGTCTGAATGCCAGGTGCCCACAAAAGCTGCTCTATCACTCTCCTCCAAAACTGGACAGGGGAGAGAAAATATAGCAAAAGGTTCATGAGTTAAGGACAGGGATTCACTCATTTGTTATTGTCATGGGCAAAACGGACTTGAATTGGGGATATTAATTGAATTCATTGCCAAGAAAATAACAGAAAGATAACAAGAAATAAAACAAATCTTAAAAACATCTTTCCCTCACTCCTTCCCAGCTCTACCTCCTGCTCCCCAGCGGCACAGGGACACAGGCAATTGAGGTTATGGTCGTTTCATCACGCATTGTTTCTGCTGCTGCTTGGGACAGGAAGTCCTTCTCCATTAACTTCTCCTGTGTAAGTCCTTCCCACAGGCTACAGTTCTGCACAAACTGATCCAATGAGGGTCACTTACCACAGGGTGCACTCCTTCAGGCACACCCTCCTCCAGAGTGTGTTCCTCACAGGGTCACGAGGAAACCTACTAGCCCATGGGCGGCAGGGGGACAGTTGCTTCACCATGGTATTCACCACGGGCTGCAGAGAATCTCAACTCCAGCACCGGGAGCACCTCCTCCCCTTCCTTCTTCACTGGCCTTGATGTCTGCGGAGTTATTCCTCTGACATATTCTCACCCTGCTCTTCTCTGGCCACAATTACATCTGCACAATAACTTTTTTTCTCTTATTAAATCAGTTATCACAGGGGTGTTGCCACCATTTCTGATTGACCCAGCCTTGGCCACCTGCAGGTCCATCTCGGAGCCCCCTGGCATTGGCTCTGCTGGACATTGAGGAAACTTCTTGCAGCTTCTCACAGAAGCCACCCTGTAGCCCCCTGCTATCAAAACCTGGCCACACAAGCCCAATACATGGAGAAAGAAGGCATAATTAAAAATTTTAAATACTTCATTTTTAACTGCCAAAAATTCTCAAGAAAAATTAAGGAGACTATGTAAAGAATTTAGCTTACATGTTTTTAATGGGAATTGTGCAGACAAAGTTTCATATGATGCTTTGTTTTTTGTAGATAACAGACTGGTATGATCACTTTCAATACAATAAGAAAACATCAAAAGGCGAAACTTTTATATGACCTTTTTTCTCTTATAACTAGATTTCCTAAGGTAGAGAGCCTTGTCACATTCCACTGTCTAAGGAGTGTTTTGCTCAGATGTCTTGTCTCTGGGGAATTTAGAAGATGAGGGTACAGTTCAGATCCTGGCCCATAGAGGTCTTTAGCTCCCACACTGTCAGTGGTCATGTATCTAAATACGTCTGACGTTCTGAACCTGGCCGCATTCACTGAAAAGAACAGTGTTCTCTGAGTCAATTCTCTGCTACTCTAGCACCAAATAATTGTCACTATACCACACAAATTCTGAGGTACTGCAAGGCAAATAAAATAGCTGCTGTAGTTACAAAAAGTCCTCTTTGAGCACTTTGAACTCATGTCTTCCTCTTTTCCGTGGTTGGGTTTTTTTCACTTAAACATGTTGACAGCAAACAGTAGAACACATGTTCTGTGAGATCCCATTTACTTCAGAAAATAATTTTGCTGTCAGAGTACTGGCATCCTTTTAAATTCACTCAGTAAAAATATAGGCAATCCAGATTTATTGAACTGAACCTTGATGAATTATTTCACACAATATTTTTTGACAGCATGGCCAGCTTTGAACCTAATAATGTATTAATTTTTTCTGTATCAATTGGTTTCTAACATTTCCATCCATTAACAAATTACAGAGCTAAAGTGATAGAGGAAAACCTGTTTTTCTACTGAAGTTGATGAGAGCTTACATGAATTTCCTTCCCTTTGGTTTTCTAACAAAGTAGTGATTTTGTTTTTCTAACCTGATGATTCCTTAGACACAAGGCAGATTAATCTTAGAGATATCATTGTGAAGTAGTCGGTTCAAGGCCACCAACTTTTCTCACACGTTCCTTTGCCAATGCAACTTGCTAGTGAGGGAGTCTTTAATTTCCTTAATTTTTCACTTCCAAAGGGAGGACAGATTTTCAAATTCACAAAGCCATTGGGTTTTCTTATGATTGAATGGCAAGCAAAATGAATTAATTATCCCTCTTCAGATGGAGCTTCCATGTCAATAAAGTTTTAATTTTTTAGATCTCATATTAGTTAAACTATAAGGTTTTAAAGATAGATGTTTTACTTTAGGATTAGATATTAACAAGCTTCAGCTATTGAAATAAATTAACTGAGGAGACTAACCATTCTCAAAAGCTTTCTGGTTACTTGCAAATATGATTTCTTTCATATCAAAGCATCAATGAAGTCTTTGTCTTTACCCTCTTGCATACTCAACAGAAGGCTATGAAGCTTTCTTTTACATCAGTACAAAGTACATAGTCCTCCAATATATTTGTATGCCACTGTTTCATGGATTTGAGAGAATGCTTATTTCAAAGACAGGATGACTAACCAAATTAATTCAATCTCTCTTTATTTGAAACTCTATGAAACATAAAATGTATGAAATTAAAGTACTGGAAGCCATTTTTTGTGCCTTTTTTTTTCCCCTACAGCATTCCATCCCACTGGTATGACTATCACATTGCATTTGTATGCCTTCTTAATGCCAAATAATTTTCAGGACTGCTAGTGGTTTCCTGATGCTTCCTTGCCATCCCATATACAGCATCAAAACTATATTGTTGCTGTCATTGGCTTGGGAATAGTTTACTCCAGACTTATGCCAGGACTGAAATAAACTCACAAAACCAACCACTACATGAATGTTGCCATACTATTTTCATACTCCAAAATATTGAAAGTGATCTGTTCCTCTTCAGGCCTCTATATCAGCAGATGACAAAGACAGATGGATCAACCAGTGTCACAGATGAGATCACTGATAAAGCTGGGCAGATAACTTGATATTCTGATTCCAAGAGCATCACTGTCTCTTTTTGGCAGCACCATTGTTATCAGTAGTAAGGTTATCATTAGTTATCATTAGTACTGCTGTTCTGTTTATATGGCTGAATCAGCGTCTGTGACCAGTGGTATGAAGCATCTTACAGAGAGAATTCACAAAGATAAAAGTTTCCTCTAGGAATACCAGCTACAGAAAGGGATGAGCAGTGGAAGGATGAAGAATGAGACATTAAGACATTGACTTTCTTTATAGGGAAAAGACTGGGTGTAAAATTAAAGTAAACTGGAAAGTTATAATGGTACAAAAATTATAGGGGAGAACTGCGATTGTTATTCCTTGGATGGAACGTGGTCAACATGTCCAACTTCCTGCACACAGTACTTGCTAAGGGGGGATGAAATGGAGGGTGGAGCAGAGTGGAGGAACAGCAACCAGGTTCTGCTGAAATCCTTGCAGAGGAGGGAACTCGGTGGTATTCTTTGCCTGATAAGCCACATAGCAAATCTTTGCCAAAGGAGATAAAAAATGATGCCTTGCTGTTGAACCAGAAACCGTGGTGAAATCACACTTAGATATAATACTGATGCCCATCTCCATTCCAAGATTACCTCAAATGTAATACTTATGCACACCTCCATCCCAAAGCCACCTGCCTCCAAGGTACAAGCAGCCCTCACTGAGCATGATGTATGACTAGAGTCACCCAAACTCCACCTAAACATAAAGAAATATTACAAAAGTGAGTCAAGAATTGCAAGAAGTTAGGGAAGACTCCATCATAACTGATGGGATCAGTTGACAGGCTGAACATGTCTTCTCCCCTGTAGGGATGCTCATTAGGTGAGAACTATATTCTGTGCACGCTGAATGATTATCTCCAGCCAGCTTCCGTCACAGATCAGAGCTTATCTGTACATCATTTTGAATAAGTTTTTGCAGTCAGATACTATCACCACCCACCTTTGAGCCTTAGCCTGTCACAATTTTCTTTGTAGTGATAATGCTATTCTGTAAACTGTTAATGTGAGTCCTTCAAGGGCACTGGCAATCACTGGCAGGATGAAACATACTCGACTGTGGGGACCTGGGAGGGGATCTCCCTTATGCTGTTGCTGTGTGTCCCTGAACAAGTCAGTTGAACAGCCCTCTGTTCCAGCAGACAGCTCAGTGGAGAGCCCCCATAATGGGATGCTGACAAACTGGTTGGACACAAGAGTCTTGGCTCTTCTGGGGTCCTGACTCACAAACCAAGCCCAAGGGGTTTGAGGAAATCTCCCCTTTCACGTGATATTCAGCATGGTCTCCCCATACCATCAGTCTTATCTATATTGCAGGTGAGACCAGACTGCCAGTCAGCCACAGCTTTGGTCTGCATTTGCTTTGCCTCTTCATGAATGCAAAATTCACCAGAAGGCAACATAAATCTTTTCAGTTTCTGAAGTTGTGCTTTTTGTAGTACACAAAGGCCAAACTAAAATAAGACAACTTTTAATACAGATTACAATAATTGACTAAATTAGACTGATTAGAATGAATGGCATTTAAAAATGTCTCCTGTGCTTCTATCTTTCTTTCAGTTGTAGTCAATTGGATTTTCATACATATTCACTACAGGTGTTAAATTCCAAGAGCTTGCCCTTTCTGTCTTCTCTGCATATATCTACCCGTTCCCAGAAGGACAGCAAGTATGGATTGTTGGTTACCTCTATTTATTTCCAAGTAACGGTGGCTTTTGAATATTTAAACAACTCCACATTTCATAGTAGCTGTTTGAATTAAAATCCCCTTATGAAAACACTTTGTGCATGAGCCAAGTTAGTCTACATTAATTTCTGAGTCCCAGTAAAGTATATTGACCTGTGTTAAACTACAGTAAAAAAAATATTTCATACATAGTATATTAATCTATTTTTCATGATCAGCTGTTGCTAAGTATTAATTTTTCTTATTATTTTATTTTGTTATCATATATTAACTTACACTTAAAGATAAATCATGTCACAAATTTCTAGAAACTGAAGGGGAAAACATGTGAACAAATATCCAGCCAGAATCAATAACTGCATCAACTGATTGGATGTCCTATGAGTGCTCTATTCATGTGTTCCTCACACATAAAACAGGAAACCTTAATGCTTTGAGTAATCTAAAATTTCTTATTACGATTATAATTTAGATGTTTAATCTCTCCCCTTAATAACTCTTTGTTTATATTTAATAAGATCAGGCCAGGTCAAGCACTGCAGATTGTTGAAAGATATTGTTCCACAGGATGGAAATATTATTAACTCAAAGGAAATTGTATTCCAGTAGCATCTGGTAAAACATAATTTTTCACACCATTAGATCATGTATGAAACAATAAAAGCACCAGAAAAAGCTTTATATTCTTACCTGTCATTTTTTTGGTACAGCCCCTTTCTATGTTAACAATATCTCAAGCATCAGCATTACAACATATTTCAAAAGAAGAAGATTATGGTTAATTTGGATTGTACCTACAGTCATGGAAATCAGTAAAGCTACCAATGGTCACAGTCTGTGGAAAGGCATTATAATTTAGTTTGATAACATGAAAATTCTGTATATTCTTAATTTTAATGAGAAAAAGTTGTTTATATTTTGCTTTGGTTTTGTTTTCTTCTCCAGGCAGTATTTTATCACTGGTACTTCATCAAATGCAAACCTTTTGTAACACTCTTTATTTAGCACACGCACAGAAATGATCTTTATGACCAATGGTACTATTCATTACAGCAAGGTTTTTTGTACTATGCTGATAGTAAGCAGCCTATGCTTTTAAAAACATCCTATTAAGCTACTTGCATTACCATTAAAAGAAGCAGATTTTGTGCCTTCCAAAACAGGAAAGTCAGAAGAAGACAATGTAAAGACAAAGGGCATCCCGCTGAAAGCAACAATGTCTCATCTTGATGCTGTGAGTGATCATTTATCTGTCTCCCCTAACAATGTATAAATCCTGACACCTCTTGAAAGCCATGGGGAGATCTGCCAAGTATTTCAACATGATCAAGATTTCACCTAGCATTTTGTAGGTGCATCAGTAAACACTTCTTTCTCCATATAATTTCAAGTCTGATGACAATAATAAAGGATATTCTGATCATTAAGGAAATAGAAGGGCATTAAAATTCAGACTGAATATTCTTGTCAGACTCAAATGGTCTAACGCGGCTTGAATATCTGGCTCAATATCACACTATCTTAATTTATTAGTAGTCAGTCTCAAAGAGAGGAAAAGCTATCAGTGTATGAGGAATACTAAGGCAGAGCAGTAATTAAAATGCTGCATTAAATGTCAGTGCACATAGGGGCATTTTATACTTGTGCTGTTCTACTTTTGCAATTTTTCCTTCTTTTTCTCTGCATCATGACCATGATATAAATAAAAGTGATGAAACTGAGATACAGGTAACAAACCTTGACAATTCTAAAATATGATTTTATTAAATGAGTAAAAATTGCTGATAGTAGTGCCAGAATATTTTAGCATTTTAAGATTAGATCCATGTCGTGATTTGAATGGTGTTAATGGCAGCTTAACTATGAAATTTGTGAGCCTGTGTTTCGAGACAAATTAGTTTCACTGCAGCCTGTTGATCTTAAATGTATCTTTTTCTCCATGGATTCTTGACATCAAAGAGAGGGAACTCCTCAGGACTTTCTTTTGTGCTATTAACAGTAGAGAAAATGGTGGGTTTGAAGTCAAAATAGAAGAAAAGTCAGGATATATGTGGCTGGTATGGTGTTGACCAAATCAAAACAAACCCCAAAAATTCAAAGAAAAAAGTAAACTCATTCAAACATAAGCATTTCCACAAGAACAGCAATTTAAATAACAAAATTATAAACAAACTTCACCCCCTCAAAAACCCCCAAACCCCAACAACTTCACAGGTCTCAGGTAGAATGACCTAGGCAGTCAAGACATAATCAGACAAGAATATTTGAATAGAATGGTCTAGTAAATAGTCTTTAAACCTCTGTGAGAAAGAGACAAGATCTAATTCCCTAGTGTTCAACTTGGACTCAATATTGTTTTGCTTTGGTGTACAATGAAAAGAAATTCTGACTTTGACCAAGATGGTAGCGAGTCAAAGGAGAAAATAAAATCCTTGACTTTTTTCCCAGCACAGATTTAGCATTCAGCTTGATGTTATGCTGCACAACAGGTTTATGACCTTGGATAATCATCCAAATATTAAACTCTATTTAACTTTACACCATTCCTAGGAATAAGAATTTCAATTTGATAACATGACTTTAAAAATTAGTGAAAATAAAAGTCCTTGCTACACTTCTAACTGCTTCTAAAATACTTTGGGTCAAAATATGGAACCAATTTGGTTTCATTTTGGGGGCAATCTTAAAAGTTTTGCCTGAGTCTAAAATATATTTTTCTATATCAGCTATTTATGGGGATAGACAAAGATTTTGAGAGTAGGATTACTATTTTTAGATACTCTCTGATTAAAAAAAAGGTATTTAAAAAAATAGTGTTGAGGTGGAATGTTTAAATATACATATAACTTTAGGAAATATGTGTTCATATATGAGGAGTGCATACAACACACCACTGTGACTTCAAATGAGATTCTCTTCTTATTTCCAGAAAATTTTTGTGCTGATTTCTTCTTTCATTGTGTTTGATTAAATACACAAGAATTCACATTAAGATTCCATTACAATATTGTGTCATAAAATGCTGAGATAAATCAAGCTTTTTCAACCAATATATTTCTATATGCAATTGTATGGTGTAAGGTTTCACAGGTTTTGTGTACCACAAGGAAAGATTTTTTCTGAGTTTTGTGAGAAAAGATATATTCTACCTTATCATATGTAGATTTTTTTTTTTCATTCTCTTCATCTAGAAAATAGATTATACCTGTTGTGTACTGTGATTCTCCTAGGTCAAAGAACAAAACTTCAGGTAGATATCCATTAAAAAAACCCAATAAACTATGAAATACATTATTAGCCACATTGGAAATGAACAGAGGAAGAATTCTTGGTGTGGAAGGAATAATTCTGGGCTGAAATTATATCTTGGGATGTATCTGGAAGACTTAGATACAGATCTGGCAAATTTTGGGATGCCATAGTTAAGATAGCAACTTGTAGAGCTCTGGTTATCTTGTAGACTTTCCTGTTTCTGTCAAATAAATAAAGTGATATTTCTAGCTTTAGCAATTCATTTTCAGAGTCACAGACTGCTAAAAATGTACTTGACCCCTTCTATTGCTAATGAGGCAAATGAATGCAATGATGTCTCAAACCAGTCTAACTCTACATAGATTCTAATGTAGAGAAAAAATCTATATGTAAAAAATTTAAATCAGTCACATGATGGACTGCCACCAAGAATTTAATACTAGATTTGGTATAGGCTATTGTGTTCACCTTTCAACTCTTTAATGATCTTAAAAGTCAACGTAATTGTATGATTTACAGTATATTTATTTCCTTTTCAGAATGACAAACTATGACTTTTTTTTATATCATACAAGAGTATTTGTTGTTAATAATAAGATGCTGCCATTTTATATATCATAACATGCTTTCATTCAAAATGTCTAAATGAAAAAAGGACAGGAAATATTTTTTACTGATTATTGCTAGCACCTGAAGAGTAAACAGGAAAAAATAATTGAGAAAAGACCTTAACTTTAAAAGGGAATTGTGATGAATCCTCCTGCTTCCTTTCAAAACAAATAAAAGAAACAGTAAAAAGGAAGTTGTTTTTTTTTCTCCCTTAATTCTTAGAGAGAAAAAGAAGTTTCAGATGGTAGCATGAAATTTCATGAGTCCTGCAGTGATTGAACTAATTTAGTGATTAGAATTAGCAGGCTTAGGAAAGCCTGTGCTATGTCTTAGTAGGGATATACCTTAGAGTAAGTACACTAAATTTATTCTTTTGAATAAGAAATATAAGTCAGAACGCCCATTGTTTGACTCTGTTGAATTCAGTAGATTTCACACTGGTCAAAGAAGAATTAGAAGTCTTTACCTTAAACCTTCTTCTAACACATTAATTTTATGTAGTTTTCTTTAGTAGCACTCTTAAAACTGTGCACTTTTCAAGGTTCTTGGAAACCTCAATTTAAAATAAGCCTATTCAATTGGCATATGATAGAAGGAAAGAGATGTTGTTATTTCACAGTAAGATGGGAGTGATTGCAATGTTTGATATAATTTTCAGCTAGGATTTGTGGCCTCTAGTTAGATACTTCAGAAAGTTAAATAAATAAATAAAATTTGGAGTCTTTTTAAAGGGCTGTTCTAACTAATTTTCTCAAATAATTTCATTACCTTTCCAGGACAGAGAAAATACTTCTTACATTTTGCACTATTTAGTCGGTAGAATATACTTCATGACTTCCAGCTATGCAACGTAAATAACACTCAAAGAAAGAATTTGAATCAGATTGCAAACTTTGAAAACTTAGAGTCATGGTAATTTATGGTGAGCATTATAATAGTATGTGCATTATGCACACCCTTATGCATATGCCACAGTAATGTGTATCATCAAACGTAAAGGAATTTCCAACTTTCTTTCTCACTGCAACACTACAATCAGGAGGTAAGCATGCTTAATGTAACAACAAACTTAATTAAATTAGAACTGTGCAACAGAAAACATGTATATGCAAAGTTTTTTTATCAGAATAAAACATATTTTTTTCCATAGAAAACACATCAAAAAACCCCACCAAAAAACCCCATAGTTTCCTGATAGTGGAGCTTTTGGGGTTTTTTACAGATATAGAAGGTGGAAAAGCAAGGAAATTAGGCTGTTTACTCTAAACCACATTTAAATCTCTTGTGAATGTTATGTGCTAAAATCAGCATTTTTGACATCTTAATCCAGATGCATGAATTACCTTCCCACAAACAAAAAGGAGATTAATAAAAAACTGTTCTCTCAGAACCTTGCTGATTTAATACCTGCTTAAATTCTGCAGCACATCTTGCTCTCATTAAACTGTATACACGAGGTTCCTTTTTTTTTTTTCTTTTTTAAATCTTTTTATTGAAAATCTTACATGTGTGACTAAAAGTCATGGACGATATCTTTCAGTTCCATTACAAAATCTGTCTCAGATATATATATATATATGGCTATATATATATATTTAATACAACTAGAAGCAAATCTACTGAACTATGAAACAATGATTGTCTATTAAAATGTAACTCAAATTAAATATGTTGCAGATGATTAAAATTATTTTTCTTCTCTGATGAAGCTGAAGGCCACTTTCACATAGTTAATTGATAATGCTGGGCTGCAAAAATTACAAAGCCTTAATGATAATTTCCCATCCCCCAGCCTCACATCACTCATACATTAGGATTTCAGTACAAGGATCCTTCTCCCAGAAATAAGTAAATTTAGAGTGAGCATCATCCTCTGCGGAGTACCTTCCTTTCAAAAACACAGTTCTGCAAACAATTCTGCGTATCTCTCAGTAATTGCAGGCAGGTCAAGTCATTTCAAGTTGGGTACAAGCAAAAAAGTTTGCCGGAACATACTTAATTTAAGAACTCATCTACATTTTCTCTAAAACAAAAAAAAAAAAATCTGAAATAATACTTAAATCCACTATTTTACTTGAATATATGCCTTATTATCTAGTAATAAATCATGAAAGATGAAGTATAAATATTGTCAGAATCATAAAAAAGTTGTCTTATTCTAAGAAATCCTACTTCAAAACCATACAGTATATTAACCAACAGTAGCTGTCCTTCTGTTTTGGCACTCCTGAACCAGCGTAGAAATTATGTGTAGTGAGTTAACACCTTGGGGAAAAAAAACTTATGTGCAGCAGGATCTAAAGATGACTTCTGGAGTTAATAGTATTACATTGCTTAACAAAAGAAAGAAATTGAAAAATCTCTTGCTGTGATTCAGCAGCAGCAAAAGAGAAGGGGAAGGAGAAAAGCGAGGTGTTTACAGTCTTTGAAGCATATAGTATGTTTAACTTTGAAAATTAAATCTTGCATTAAAGATACTTCCAGCTACCTGTGTAGTCTTCTTTCAAAAATTCAATGTACAAATATTATATTTTAATGTCTTAGACTTTGTAATGGCTCAGAAGAACAACTTCATATCCTTGGAGCTGCTCTCCTTTCTGAGGGATGAATGGCGGGCGGCATTGCTTTACTGTAATTTCTCCACTTCCATGCTTCATTTCCTACATTTCTCTGAGACTGGAGAAAAATCAGCATGTTCTGACAAGTCTAATACCATGAGGCAGTAAAATGGACCTGATTTTAGTGGAGATTCGTGCTCCAAAATAAATATAACACTTTATGTGAAACAATAATAAAAAAGGATAATTCTCCTGTACAAATCAGAAGAGAGAATAAAAAAATAGCAAATAGATAGCAACATCTTTTCTATACCTACGTGGGCATCACAAAACTTTTCAGTCATAAGACTGCACCTCAATATTTCTCATTTTATGTGGATTATAACCTAATTCGTAACTTCATGAGAAATACCGTGGAATTACTTAGTACAAAAAATAATTTCTCAAAAACTACCCAGAAAATTACAGAGACTTCTAATTAAGTAGCTCTGAGAACAAACAGGGAGAAACACACAAAAAAAATATCTCCTGGGCTTCCGCTTGTTTTCATGTCAGTCCTTCTGCTTTTGTTCTAGCAAGCTGCATGCACACTGTAAAGAAAATTTGCCAAAAAAACCTTACATGTGTAAATACCACATATTGTAATATTGTATTGAATCATGTATTTGCAAATTCTTTTCTTCTTATACCAGAGACTCTGTATTCTCAATATAGCAATACTGTGAATCTATCTACAGAGTATCACCAGCTCCTTGAAGTGACTGCATAACACACTATTGAAAGTGAGTTGCCTCTGCAGGTATTTGAGGGTTGCTATCTATTTGAACGTGGCTGAGCATTTCATTTTATCAAAAACGCCACCAAATGCTCATATTCTGTGTGGTCAGTGCAGTCTCTAGGACAAGTCTAATGAAGGTATGTTCCACCAAGGCAAAAAAAAACCAACATAAAAGTTTAAAAATGGAGAAATATTTACAACTTTCCTCAGTCTGTAAGGTTGAGTTTTCTGTTTTAATATTCTTCAGTGCATTTTCAGAGAAAGGTTCCAAGGCTATGAATATAAGCAGTCTGGTCCGGACCCATACATATCTGCAAGCCTTTTAAAACGAGGGCCCCAGTCACTGAGGTAATCGTAGTTCTGGTCAGAGTTTGAGCTGATGGAATCTAAAGAACTGAGTGACTCTGCCACCGAGCCGTTCCCCTCAAATGCATACGTCTGCAGGGAGTCATAGGGTGGCGCGCAGGGGTCCACGTCAGCTTCTTTTAGTCTTTCCCAGATAAATTCCCTAAAAATGACATTATCTGGGATACTTTTAAAAGTTGGTCTACTCAGGAACTGAATCTCAGGTGTCACATCCCGTCTGGTCTTGGTGTCTCGCATGATGTTGAGGTTCCTCAAGGCAGCCATGTCAAAAGCCTCTGTGTCTTCTTCTCCACCACCCTCATCATCATACCTGACAATGTTTTCTCTGATATCTCTCTCTTCATCAAAAATGAGGGGTTCTTTTTTCCGTCGTCTCATGGTGACAATCAGCAACACAAGAACTGGAACAAAGAAAGGCTAGAGTTTTAGCAGTGCTGAAGTTTCCTCATATTTTTCCTATTCTGGATTAGCATCTTCATCTCTAATACTATATCTTATATTGTCTGCTAAACATAAATTTCAGTACTGGTTCATCTGACTGTGACAATCTGACTGTGACAAACTCACAGCCATTAAATAATAACAATAAATAAAAAGAGACCTTTTCTTGAACTCTTAATTGCCCAAGTGATAAAAGCACATTCATAAAGCAACAGAATAGAATTTAAAAACCATGGTTTGGGAAGTGACTGAAATAAAGTATATGACCAATCTCTGCTGAACAAAAATAAAGTTAAAAAAATCTTAGATAGGAGAACACCGAATCATTAAGCAATGTGTAAAATAAGACTATCTTAGTTCATGGATTAAAAACACCTCTGTACGACATCTCACTTTCCTGAAAAGTGCAAAGTACTGCACTTGAGATTTATGAATTACATCTAATGAGAACTGCTAGAGCTGGAGTTTATTGGATGAACCAGTGCTAGAAACATAATTGGTAATTTAATTTGAATTCTTTAAGTTTCTTTCAGCTTGAAAGCTAATACTAAACTGCAGTGACAGACAAAAGCCCTGCGAGAAACTAGCTCAAGTCTCCTCTTGTTCAAATACAGTTTTGGTAGGGAAACATCATTGCTGACACACAAAATATGGAACCAATAATATGAATATTACACCCATCTGCGGGACATGATGGAGTGTGAATCATCCTCCTAGAAAATGATTAATACTATATTGTAGCATCTGGATAACATTTGCTGAGTTAATGACATTCCTAGGAAATCACAGGCATCACTATGATTGCAAAAATAACAGTACATTGAATAGTGTAATTCCACATTCAATTAATCTCTCCTGATTTTGTTTATTTTTAATGTTAAGAATGTGTGATTATATGCATTGATAAGGTTTTCAATCTTTACTTACAGTACTTTGATATGCCAATTAAATGCTGTAGAAATATCTGGAAAAGCAAAACCTAAAAGGTGATATAAATAAAATTAAGCTTGAGATTCCCTAGCTAGTCTCAAAAGTGGCCTCCATAAATTGCATGTAGGACTGCCTTTCTTAAAAGCCTTTCTTTTCATGGAGGAATTTTTAAAACCAGTATCAAGCTAGTCATTGTGAGGAACAATATAATATTAGGACCCCTTGTCTAGAATTAAACCAGTAATTTGTACATTCAAAAAAGCTGTACGTGTCTACAGATGTTATGGTACTATTTGGAATTAGCCAAACCAGAACATGACTTTCTGCATTATTTTTACTTCCCTTTGGAGACACAAATGTCTAAAAATAAAACTGCAACAAGATTTTTTTCCCTTAAACTTCTTGGCTAATATTTTAGGCAACACTTCTTTCCTCTTTTCTCAGTAGCAACCAAGTGCACATCTAATAACACATCTATTAATAGATGCCTTGTGACTATATTACTACATAATCAGCATCATCCTTTCACGGTTTTTGCCCCTGGCATCTACCTGATTCATGCTTTATGTATTAAATTTAGAAGCCACTAGTTTGGGACATTTTGCTTTGAACAATATTTACATAAGCAGTTTAATAATATGAAATATTGACCTTTAAAGTGGCATTTGTGAAATTTCAAAATATTCTGATATTTGTATAATACAAATTAAGCTGTAAATTATACAGCAGAGAAAATAAAATTCTCATTAGAGACAATTGCACTCCACTCTTAATGTTTTTCCTTATGGTAAAAGACGTTTTAAAGTGAAAGGCAAATTATCTTGCTGGCAATATAAATATATATTTAAAACAAGATTTCTATTGACTTCACTTCTTTTTAATTATTATTTTTAACATTTACTGCCACAATTTTTATTGCCGTATAATAAGCAGATAATCATTTACTTTACTCAAGTGTAGATGCATTTTCACTCTAATGTCCCTCTTAACATACTTCGTGTTGAAAGTTAAAGACCTGCTAATAAGTGCAAAATACGAAACTTAGTAGGAAGATCTGCCTAGAGGTATAATAAAAATCAAGATATAATGAATGTTTTAGATAGTGTTCTTTCTACCTCTCACACTTGCTTGAAGTCAAGAAAAATACGGAGTCTTTCTAAAGGTTAAATATTTTAGCATTTAGATGACTTTACAAGATTATTAATTTTGAGCCTTTCCAACCACCATGAACAATAGAGATTAACCTCTAAATGAACAAAGCTTTAGCTGCATTGCAGGAGCTGCAGAGATGAATACAAGCCCTAAAAAATTTTCACTGACGTCTAAATCATATGGAATGGTTTCAATTTTTTTTCATTTCTCATTAAGTCATGGTGGGTTTTTATTTCCTACATTTATGACAAAAGCAGTGATTAAGTTAATAATTACGGACTGGCTGAACTTCTAAAACCCTAATTTCATGATTCTTAGAAAAGAAAAAATGCAATGGAAAATCTTTAGGCACATATGTGTTGCACATTGAGGGCATAAGATTGGCTCCATACTGATACACCAAACTCATGCTAAAGAGATGAAACAACATTACAAATTTCATTGTGATACAGCAAAAAAATCAATCGATATTTTAAGGAACTAATTATAAAGACTTAATAACCAGAATTAACAAAGACAGATCTAAACCAACCTTTTATTTCTTCTGATTTACCTGAATTGTTAGAAATATTGATTTTCTTTAATAGGTACAATAGCCAAGAAAAAAGTGTCATTTGTCTTTATATTAGCTGTGGTAATATGTAGTTTTACCCTTGGGTCAGTACAGACTTAACGCTAACGTTCATAGTTTCAGTACACCCAAATCAGTCTTTAAACAAACACCTTTGAATGCAAGAGTGGATTTTTGCTTTGGCATTTTTTAGTGTGCATTATGGAATTATTATGAAATTTCCTTTCTGGTATGATCTGGTAATAAGTCAGGCTTAGGTCACCTGAACATATTTCTCTGGTTTAGTATTAATATTTCGTTTGGTACCCAAGGCAACTGCAACATAATTATAAAGAAGCCATAAAAGCTGTGAGACACCCTGAGGGAGAAGACTGCACGCAGACTATACAGTAAGGCACAGAGCTAAATCACAAGCATTATCGTGCTTTGTATACACTACACCCCTAAGCCAGGCATTTGCTACAGCAATAAGCCGCATCAGCTGCAAACAGAGCTGCACGTTGGTTTGTGCCTTAGGTGTGTCATGATTCATAAAGCTGATGATCGGAGATCCTCAGCCATCTAAGCAGCACACTAATAACCTATTTAGTTATACCTTACGGTTGCCAGTACAGTCAGATGAGGTTTGGGGATTTCAGAGGCCAAGACTCAGGAAACTTGTATTTAATTCCCACTAAATAAGTTTTCCTATACCTGTTGTTTAATCGGTTTGGACTGATATTTGCAAAGTGACTGTGACCTTTAAATGTCCACAATGAGTGACCCTGATCAGCTCCATAACTTTTAGAAAACAGCTTCTGCATTTCATACTCAACCACCTTCTGAAAGAGTCACTTTTGGTCCCCCCAGTTAAACATTTACCCCCAGTTACACATCTATCACTTTTAAAATTTCAAGACCAAACCCCACATATTTTACCTGACAATAAGATTTTTATGGCTAGAACTGTTTCTTCTTTTTACAAATCACAGTTATGTGTGATGATTTAATTTGGATTTTGTAGGTGTTATGATAATGGTAACAAATTTGCTGTACTTAAACTGAAGAAAAAAAAAAATTAAAGCTGTATTTTGAAGTTTTATCAATGTATTATTAACTTATAAACTCTAGTGTCACACCAATAGGAAGCTTTCTTCAGTCTTTTTAAGAAAATAGGTGATACTAATGGTTACATTCAAAAGTATGAAAGACAAAAATAATGAAAAAGTATTATGCCAATCTAGCTTTCCGTTACTTCAATGCAAAGAAAATATTTAACCTCTCAAGTAAGATTAGGTTATCTACAGGTGAATATTTTTTGTGTGTGATTTTATGTAAACATTTTATGCTAAACAGTTGTTACAAAAGCAATTACAGTGTCTGGAAGATGCTAACTGAAAAACAAATTACCTTGAATTAAATTACCATACAATTTTCAGAAAAGTTTAAAAATTCCTACTTACTTCCCTCAAAATTATGTGCAATCCAAAATAAATCATACCTTCTCATATGCTTTTTATGGAATAAATTGCAAGCACTCTTTTTTTAGATTTTTTTTCTTTCTGTAAAACTTAGCCTTACTGCATAATTGCAAAGCTGTTTTGAGTAATTAATGAAGTACTGGAACTTTCTTATTGAATAAAATTTACAATTTAATCTCCATCAGTCAGTATGAAGATTAAAAGAGATTTTGGTAAAATGTTTTTAACTTTCAAAAATTATTTAATGTTGAAAAAATAGTCTATACCATGTTATATGCAATTATCATAAGATATTATGATTTAATAGTATTTTTCCTTCTTAGGATCAGTGAAAATATTGCGCTTATCTAAAACTGATTGGTTGCTTAAGTAAAAATAATAACACTAATAATAGTAACACTTTACCTTGGTCAAGACAAATGGTTAAATATTAGACAAAGGGATAAGGGATAAAGATATAAGGGACAAGAACAAATACCAAAATATATCATACAAACTTTAAGAAGATGAGAGTTAATTGAGAATTCAAGACACTGGTGCCAGAATGCATGTATTCATTCCATTTATGCAAATTTCATGCTTTCTCTGCTTTTCAAGTGGCACCCACGTTAAGATGACATAGATGAATGTGACTGGATTTGCATTGCGTGTTAATCTTGGGTCAGAAAAAGATAAAGATCCAATAGCCTGTATCCTCTTTTCATTGATACACTCTTACACAAAAACATGCATCCCTTGTCCCAGTTCTGGAACCACTTGGCAACCACTGAAGCCTGTTTTTTATGCTGTGCTAGTGGACCTTCAGGATTTTTCTCAGGAATAAATGCAAAGAGCAAAAGGGAAAAAGTAAATTTCTAGCAGTACCACCATGCCGTTGGTCCCAGAAAACACATTCTAGGAACAAATGAGAGAAGAAAAGCTCTGGGACCAGACAAGCAACAACACTTGACTGGGGTTTCACTGGGCAGCAGTGATGCTTATGTACGCCTTCCTTGTGGACCCTGGCATGTGGCTGGGAATAAAACAGTAGAAGGATACAGTACCAAAACGCAGGACTCAAAGCCAGGGTTAGCATACAAATGCAGACTAAACTGTGCCTGAAGCTTTGAACTGTACTGCAAAGGAATAGTTTGGATAGGACAAATGTCTTTTTAGATCAACAGTGTTGATACATTCAGACAGATGACTTTGGGAGTTCAAAGATTTTGACAAATAAAAATAATGGTAAGGTGCTAATATGAAGCACCTTGTTCAGAACACTTTAAAAATGACTGGAATAAAAGCTCATGTTTCTTGATTTATTGGTTGTATTTGAGCCCTGGTATATTGAGTATAATAAGCAAGTTGTTTCGTGCTAACATGCTGTGCCTCCACTTGATGGTCTTCTTGAAGTCATACTGCTTCTATTTAAGAAAAGTTTATGACCAGGCCAGGCTGCATGGCACCTACAGCAGTTTCCTATGTAGTCTTCAGAAACTCCCTTCTTATGTGTAACAAAACCAATGTCATTTTATATTGGGATCAAATGAATTGTTAGTTACAGAACTTTTTTCCCTAAGTATATTGGACTAAAGTTTAAAACGGGTGTTTTTTCACTGATGCTAATGCCAGTTGATTTGAGAGAGTATTTTTATATCTTTTTGAACTCTACCATTTAGCTTCGGGTCCAAATAAAGTTCACTTGTGTATATAAGTTGCTTAGAAATGCTACCAGAAAAATGATATTTTAAAATATTCATTAAAACTTTTGGCAATAATTCCCTTCCATTTCTTAAACCTAGGCCTAACCATGTGTTGAGTGAGATTAAACAGTCTTATGGTGTTAGATTTTTTGTCACAGAGATGGAAAACTTTAGAAATGCCACCTCCTATATATAGAGCTACTGAATAAGTTGGTTGGGTTCATTGCAGAGGTAGTGATTTTTATTACTCTGTAAAAAAATATGCAACAGGTTTTTCTTTTTGGAGTCCTGTAGAAATATTTTTAGCAGAAGGAACATTTCCTTCTAATGGTTTCTGACGTGAATCAGAGTGCGAAAGAAGAGATATCTACACACTGCAGAAATACTGCCATGAAAAGAAGTGTGAACAAAAGTCACTTGATGTGTCCTATCCAAATTACTTTTATTACAGTGACAGATAAAGCACCACTGGGATTATACAAACATAAGGAGACTGCAGTCTTCTCCCTTTCCTTAGACTGGTATGTACTGCCAGAAAATAGAAAAATCTCCTAATTGGAAAAAACACTGAAGAAAACTCTCGTGTGCTGAACCTGTATCCTTGTTAACACATGACTTTTCAGACAATAACAAAAAAAACCCTGATTCTTTATCTTTATTCCTTGATTTGACCCTTTACTCTGCCATTTACTGTTTAATGACAAGGCATTGAATGGAACATAAGGGTAACAGAAAGAAGACATACCTAGCAGTGTCAAGACACAAGCCAATATTGCTATCAGGGCTCCAGTGCTAAGGCCTGCAGGTAAGATATATGCTTCTGCATTGCACGTCTGGGCAATACCATCTGCATCACAATCACACACCCTGATGGTGAGAGTATTAGTGCTACTAAGTGAAGGTGATCCACTGTCCACTATGAATATTGGCAAGTAGAAAACAGACTGTTCCTGTCTTCGAAACCCATTTCTTTTGGTTAATACTGTCGCCGTATTATCTACATAAAGGAATAAAAAAACAAATTATAAAATATGCAACTTTTCTAAAACACAAGTCTATAAATACTATAGCCTTCTACTTAAAGCCTTTGTAAACACATTAATATTATTTCAAGAAATTTATCTTTTCTGCTCACATATTTTTGAAGCTGCAGAGGTAGGATCAGCTGAGAAATTATAACCAACTAAACAAAAGATTTATATTTTTCACAAAAGAATATTTCAAAAATGCGGAGGTCTATTTGGTTTTAACTAACATCACAGTTTCATTCTCTTGTTAGACAGCTGAAGATGAGCTCATTATAAAAAAAGAAAAACATTACCCTTCAGTGATCAGATTAAGTATCTACATATATGCTTCCAGTTAATTTACAAGCATCTATTTCAATTATTTACATATACAGATATTAATGAAAGCAGTGACCATATTAATAGAATAGGTTCTGTATATCAACGAAACATTTTTTTGAATGTAAATAAAATATCCAGTCAGCACACAAATACAGGTAATTGTGCATGCAAAGAAGACATGCAATTGTTTTCAGTCTCTTCTGGGAATGAAGGTGACTATTATAATGAGTCTAAAATGTGTAGTTTGACACTGCTCTGAGTTTTGTGATTAAAAAGTCCACGTGTACAAGAAGATATGTGCAAAAGTCACTGTGTTCAATAGAGATTGACAGCTCTTTAGGAAGTTACAATTCCCAGGATATACAGAAAAGTTCATTAGGTTGATCTGCCTACCTATCTACTTACCTATCTATTCATAGACAGGTATGCTAGTAGTCAGGAATCTTATTGTGTCATCCATTATGATCTATCTGGCAAAATCTGCAAACACCTCTTGATATCACACGAGATATGTATAAAATTAACTAATGATGCATGAGGCAACTGTTGCTGTGTCTTGTAGCTCCACTGATTTTACTGACAAAAGTCTACTATTACTTTTAACAAATTATAATTTCTCTGGAAGAGGGTCTCTCTTTTCATTAAGTACTTTACAGTACACATGATGTTAGATTTCTGAATGGCCTTATTCTAATGCATTTTTATTATTTTGATCATTACTACTATTAAGAGTCTTGAGTTTCAAACAGCAAGCTGCTCCTATGAAGAAAATTAAGCATTTCAGTAACTACACGCAAGGTAAGGCAATGAAGACCTGTGTGAGAGAGCTTTATCAGGTCATGCATTGTGCTTACTGATTATTCAAAGTCTGTCTGTACAGTGTCCTTCAGTGAACCATATGTCTGTTTTTCTTGTTTTACTAATAAGATAACTTTGTAGCTCTGGGTTAGTACTGATCCATAAAAGAGCAATGCAAGAGCAATGTTGTGTCTATTTAGTTCTATTTGCCTTAGCTAATAACTAAACTGCCTGACATGTGCCCAGCTGCTGCACTGTGCAGTGCAACTAATGAAGGCACTAATTAGAAGTGTGTTCTCAGATTTTTTAGCTAATAGAAATATGATGTCAATGGGAGTCTTTGAGGAAAAAGTCATAAGAAGTCTGTGTAAATATTTCATTATCAAAAGGGTTCTTCAAAAGGGTATATACTTACTGAAAATATGTGTTTTTCTAAAAAAAAAACCAAAACAAAACACAAAAAGCAAAAAAACCCCACAAATCACAAAACCCCTCCATTTACTGTGCACTCATTTTTTATGCCCTGAGTTATATTAATAAGACATGAATTCCTGGACATTTTTCAGTCACTGCCCCAAGGCAAAATCTAATTTAGATAAAAACCTATAAATACAGGGGGAAAATGTGAAGAGTGACTGATGGGAAAAAAAAATAAAGATTTAAAGATTTGAAGCTGCTCTGTTTGGCTCAAGGCTTTAAATGATTCAAAAAACAGCTTAATTCCTTTGACAAATAGTCTACAGATAAAATTATTTTGCAGACTGACTGTAGTTTAATTTATGTCCTTACCAGAACCGAAGTTTATGTAGGTCATAATCAGCATGCTGCTTTGAAAAAGAAAGGTGCTAGTGGTGAATATTTACCAAAACAGAATTTTCTTACCTTTGTTGTCCTGCAATGTAAAATTGTGGTTATTTGCTGCCTCTGCTGTTAAACTGAAGTAGAACTGATGGCCGTTTGGTGGGTCATCTTTATCAATTGCACTAATTTTCTGGATCACCTGTTTTGAGATACATCAGGGTTTCACTGGAGCATAAGTACATGTACATAGCATGTTCCCTCTACTACCTATCAAAGTACCTACCCTTCCATGAGTCCTGATTGTCTTGCATTTTGGTTTTCTTATCTCCTAAGCATGTACAGACACTATTAAAATTAAAGTGTGACTCAGCTCTTTAGTTTACCTGTACCAAATTTTTTGGCCAAAGCAATGATCTGCAGGGCCTGGAATTAAGTTAGGTCCTGTCATTCGCCAGACCTTAGAGCATAAACTACGTAGCAGTGAAAGAAGTGTATTTTCTGGCTCTTCGTGTAGTCATCAGTGGCTGCAACCAATGTAAGCCTTCACAAGGAAACCATGATGTTTTTGAGCATTTGAGTTCACGTACTTTTAAAAAAAAGTATAATGAAAAACAGAATGCCATGTCATAAGTATATTAATATTTTCTGGAATTTCATTTTCATTATTTCTATTTTTTTTAAATTTAATGTTCTAAAATTCTGTTAAAATCTACCTTTAAAGAAAGTGTCACCACTGCTTAAAATCCATAAAAAATGAAAACTCCAATTCTCTGGTCCAATTCTGGCCAGAGCACAGAGAAAACAGACAGGTACAACAATAAGAGCATGAATTCTCTGTGTTTCTTATGAACACAAGCTAATAGTCATAGTATTTTTGTTAAGAATTTAACTTATGATGTGATTTTGTAATGTGCAATGAACAACATCTGCCACAGGAAGGACAATATGTGGGGAGAAGGTACAAAAGGGCAAAGTCTTCCAGGGAATATGTGGGACCTGTGCACATACAAGTCTGCTAGTTTTCTGGAAGCAAGAAAAGAGACTGAGAAAATATATGTATTTTGGGAGGTCTTACAAAATAGAGAGGAAAAGCCCAAATATGAAAGACATCAAGGATAAATGGCAGGAGTTAACTTTAGTTGAGTCTAGGACTACTTGGAAAGTATTTGTGTAGTTAAAAATACTTGGATTACATCTGCATTGTGAAACTTTGTCCTTGAGGTCCATACTTCCTTGGGGGAATAAAAGCGTGTACTCATTTTCGGAATGGTAGACCTTTAGTCTCAGCACAACCTTTGTCTTACAACTTCCCACTTCCTACCAAAATTAGGAAGTATGCATTCTTAATATTATTCAAATTAGGTGAGTTAAGAAAAATCTCTCAGTTATACAAGTAAGAAAGCCAGAGATTTTAACAGTACCTTCAATTAGTAATTTTTATACCTACACTTTTCTTACTATTTGCTTGTACTGCACTCAAAGCCTAATTTTTACTGTCTGTACATAAGCTGATATTTATTTATCTTAAGGCTGGAAGGCTTTCATTAGGAATGTCTGCCTACCCGATAAAAATAAACATAAAACCTATCAAGGCATACCTGACCAGGTTGAGCATTTTCACAGACAGTTGTCTCATATTCCATGGCAAACTCGGGGGCATTGTCATTGATGTCAAGTATAGTGATGGCTACATAACCTCTCCCAATCTGGGCTGGATTCTCTATAGGAAAAAATCCAACAAAACCATCAAGAAGAGTTCCTTGCAAGTTATTCATTGGGTCAGTATCTTTTTCATTTGCATTCTTCTTTTATATATCCATGTCAAATCAATTACAATCCCTCCCTCAAATATGAAGCTCTTGGGTTCATCTTCTGGACCAACATTTATGTGTTCCAATCACTTCAATTAAACAAAGATTTCACTTTCAGGAGCAAACTGAAAATCTAACTCACTAAACACAGCACTGACTCACATCACACAGAAGGATAAGAGCAAGATGATGTAAGACGATCATCAAGGTGCATAGATAGCCAGAACATCCCTGTTCATACTGGGAATATCATGATTACTATGGGTTAAATAATTATTTTTTAAACTGAAATTCAGATGGATCAGGCTATTAAGTTAAAAGCAGAATTTTATTAGCTACGTACAACAGAAAAATTTAGAAGGTTATGTTCTGAAGCAAGTCCCAAAGTATTTAAGTGCACACACATATAAGAATTACAATAGTGTCATTGACAGGTTGAACTCCTAAAATATGAATCACATTCTTAAACTGATGCACACCTCTAGCTAAAATATGAATATGTTCAGGGTCTAATGTCATAATTTAAACAGTAAATATATTTTGGACTAAGCATAAGGGACATCAGTGAATACAGTACTTTGCTTCTCTTTTGGAGTAGGAAAAAGAGATATTACATTACATTTTTACCACAAGAGATGATACTGGAGTTAGAGCAGGGCAAAATGAAAAACTGTACAAAACTTCATATATGTATCTATCTTTTTAGAGTGTATTGCAAACATATTTTAACAAATATTTTAAGTATTTAAAGCAATGCATCCAAATGTAAAGTGTTTTTGTTGGATCTGGTTTTTTATGCCACCTGTGAAATACCAGAGAAGTAAACAATTTTGACATCAAATTTTTCCTAAGCTTATTGAAAACCAAGCAGACATGAACATAAATTAAAGCAGTACAAGGTTTTACTTGTTCTCCTAGATTCTCACTTGTGTCAGATATGTCCCTTGTCTACCTCAATAGTTTTGTTACTACTCAAGAAAATTTGTATTTTCCATGTTGGTCTCCTGGACCAGAATTCTACATGTGATAATACAAGATAAATTCACAGACACTAGATGACAAATGTCAACTTTCAGGTTAAATGTTAAATTAAGCTCATTGAAATCAAGAAGTGATGATTTTTAAAACAACAGGCCGGAGAACTGATAACTCTTTTCTTATTGCAGCCCAACAGAGTAGTAATAAGGATAAAATCAGATTAAACAAATTCTTCAAATATAAAAGTAAAAATACATGGTTCTTCACAGAATGTATTCACAGCTGAACAAGTTTAAGTCTGAACTTGCATTAGCAGAATTCTAGTATGCATTTGAAGGGTTACATTTTTTAATACTTTGCAACTTACACCAGAAAAAGTTACCAAGTACAAAATAACCTCAACAGTGGTATCTTAGAGTCAGGAAAATGAAAACACATTAGCATTCATATCCTCTTTTCTTTGTGCCTTCTAAGAATGCTGTGGTTGACCAACAGCAATCAACTCTGAGTGCCCTCACTAAGATGAGGTAACCACTCTCTTCTATCTACTGCATCACTTTTCCTGTAATGACACTCGGTCTGAGACTGCTGACTTGACGTATTGAATCTTCCTTTGTACTTGATTTTCAGAAGTCTAAAGAATACACCAGGTATGAAGCTAACAACAGAGCAAATACCTAAGCAGCTGTGGTTCTTAATTTTTACCATATAGGTTTCTTTTGCATTAAGCAATAAGTTATTTTTATCTGCAATGTTTGGCAACTGCCAGAATTTCTCAGAATGAAGCTGATCACAACCAAGCCTGGAGTTTTACACACAAATGGTCGATAAAATCTTTCAATTGATACTTACGACTTTCCATGGCCAAAACTGTGATATTATGAACTGCATTAGTTTCCCTGTCCAAAGATTTGGCAGTTGTAATGACTCCACTGTTGGCATCAATATTGAAATACCTCTCCAGGTCCGTGTTTCTATCTATCGAATACCTAGGTAAAGGATGAAAGAAAACTTTTCACTTATGTTCAGTTACAGCTTGTAAAACTATTTCATTGATTTCTTATTAGAGGGAAAATGTTTCCACTGTTTCCTTAGTGTGAACATTGCTCAGCCCAGTTTCCCTGGGGCATTGAGAGAACTAAGCCATGTGCAAAGGTGAGAAAGTTACACAGTGACCTATAACTGACACTGGCAGGTTCCATTCACAGAGTGTCCCCTTAAGTGAGGCTATAGATGTTCCTCTGTCTTTTCTTTCTTCCTCTCTGCTGTTAAGGCAAACTCAGAAATTAATGAATTAGCACCCTCCTGAAAGCCTGCTAAGGAGAAGCTGAGTTGGAATTTGCTACAAGGCTGTGCCAGCTGGGTGCTGATCCCACAGGGTCTGGCAGTCTGGGCACAGAGCTTTCTAACACCAGCAGAAGTGCCCCGAGTCACCCAGAGCTGCCGGGGAAGGGGAAAAACAGAAAGATGATGCAGAGTAGGGTCAAGGGATTGCATGTCATTACTGTCAGCTCCTGATGCTTTACTGTCATTAGACAAACACAGTCTCATGCCCTTAACTCTTTGGTTTAACATATCTTTACCTCCCAATTTGTTTTAGGAAGGGGAAATGAGCTCCTTAGCAAACTGAAAATAGCATAAGAGAAAAGGTCAAAATGCCTGTGGGTGATTTGCTTATAACCCTTTTGAGAGAAGGGACAGTTGATTAGGCAGATTTAGATTTACAACTGGAATATTCTCGACATTAGATTTATTATTGGGTCATATTCGTGCACTCTCATTTAGGTCAAGTATGTACTCTAGAGCACCTCCCTGCACTCAGGATGAATTAAAATGTCTGAATCAGATCAAGTGTGATCATTACAATTACTGTCACACGGATGATATATTAAATTATTGATATAACATTAACCAAATCCTTTGAACAATGTGGAAATAAAGAATTATGGAAGGCAGTTAAAAAATGGGACTTCCTAGATATAATGATTTTACAAAACTGTTTGTTTGTTCTGCGTTATAATATGCATCTTCTTCTTTACTCTTTTACTACGTTTTTATCTATCCCTCTTGGCTGTATAGTCTAATTGTAGAAACTTGTTACATAATGAGAATTGTTTTACTGTATAATGTCACAGTGAGAGAGAGAACAACGAGTTGTAACAACAACAGTAACCGCAGTTTTCATGGATTACAGCTTTCCCTCTTTCACTTTTTCTTTTCTTCTTTCATTTTATGTTAACTGTAGGTCATGTTTCACTTTATTTCTTGCCAGCACTGTTGTTTATTTGGTCAGCAGTTCTCTACAGCTGTTTTGTGGCTGGCAAGTTTCCCCATGAGACTACACCTGTCACCTCTGCTATGTAGTCAATCTTGGCATGCCTCATAGCTGAGATTCAATCTCTTGCCAGATTTCCCTTAGAAATCCTTAGATTTCCAATTATTAACCCTATCACTATGCAACTTGAAGAGCCAAAGAAGAAGGAGAAGAAAAAGGAGAAGGAGAGATGAAGAGGTGAGAAAGATTTAAAAAAAGAAAAGAAAGGAAGAAAGCAGTAATAGGAGGGAGGGAGGAAAAGCAAACAAGTTATATAAATTGGATGACAGATTCTTATGAAACAAGAAGGAAAATAATTTTTATGCATAGGAAGCAAGCAGTATCCCTTAACTTATTTACAAGCATTGTATCTATACTCAAATTCTAAAAAAATTTTAAATACTTTTAATCCCTTAATTCCTTGCAGCCATTAATACTTGAAAATCTTTGAGCTGCAGGAGTTTTAAATCCTTTATTTAAGCTAGTTCAAACATCTATAGTTCTCTGGTCCATATGAGATAACCTCTTATTTTCAAAACATTTATTATTTTCCCTGGTCCCTGGTATTGTCAAGGTTTTGTGTCTGTTCTTGTAATTTCAACATTTTCTGAATTGTAACAAATCTAGTTTTTAATCAGTATCAATATAATCCAATGTTCAGAAGTTGGAATACTTATTTATAGATTAATAGTTTAAACTTCTTAAACAGATCATGAAATGTTTTATGCATTAATCCTCCTTAACACATTCCAATTTTAGGTGAATCTGGCTCTGATGTATCAAAGCAGATGTAGAACAGCTTTAAATTATATATCTTTCAGTATCTTCAACAATATACATAGCAGGTTCACAAACATATAGATAAATCCTCACTAGTCTTCTTTTTCCTCCCCCACAAATTTGAAACAGTTTTGAAGCAGAAGGAATGTTCAAGATGCTAGTTAAACTGGTGATATAGCTACTTTTTATGCTGAAATTGTAAAAATTAACCAGATCAAGGCAAATAAACTCATCTTTATGTTTACACAGGATTCAAAAGTATTATGAGCATGGCCTGCATTAATGGAACTGTGTTTAAGCCTATTCTCAATGATTCTGCTAAACCAGATATTATACACCAGATGCTAACATCACTGCCAGAAAACACTGCCACAGCAAAGAAGGAGTTCGGCAAAGATAAATTTCACAAATAAATCCATGCCAAACATCCATCCAGGACTTGTTTATACATGATAGGAATCAGCTATTTTGCATATGTTGCAAATATATGTTGAAAGAGACAGAACATTTGCATCACCTCTAGGAGTGAAACATATGCTTTATTTTTGCAACTTAAAATTGCTGCTTTAGAAATTACAGAGTTCCACTAGATTCCCAAGTTAATTTTCAATTCACAAATGTGAAAACGTAACATTACCAGAATAGGTGACATCCAAACAAGTACTGTACCTGCAAAGGTCTTTTCTATGCATGCCCTAAGTGAGCAATAGTAACAAATGAAACAAATCACTAACATTTATTTGTGCATGTGTTCCTCCTCCTGCAGATATTTAAATTCACAAAGTTCCTGAGTCATAACCATTACTCTCTAGAGCCTTTGCATGTTCCTTTGAGAATTAATATTACCACTCTGCATAAGAAAAATAACAAGCAGCTCATTACTGGTTTAACTTAGGTGGTGAGCCTTTGTCCTTGAGCTCTGACCTTAGATACAGGCAAACATAAGATTGGTAATTTGTGTTCTCTTATGGTTTCTTAATAATCTTGGACATTATATTGTGGAAGACCTGCACGTTCTTCAGAGAAAGTAAGAGGGCCTTGACAGTTAATGCACCTCTAGTGATCATATCTCTTCCCATTCCCATGGAAGCATTTGGCTGCAGCTAGACGTACAAAACCAAAATGTTATTGCCTTTAACCATCTGACTAGGACAGGATGACCCTTGTCCACTTCCCTCATGTAAAGGGTTTTTCTAATGTGTCCCTCTGTGGGACCTCAGCTCCAGTTTACCATGTGGGAGTCTGTGTCCCATTACATTCTTATTCCTAGTGCACACAGAATAGGAATCATTACTCACACACACATAGACACACACACATGCATGGATGTTAGACATATAATTTTTGATCCTGGATGATGTAAGAGAACATAACTTGTTAGAGATAATAATAGGCCCTTTTCAAGCTTAGAGAGTAATAAATATGACCGATATTTTGAGGTGGTTTTTTTTTCCTTTGGAATCCTGAAACTGTATCTTCTCTTCTTTGTTTCACAGAGATTTAAACATATTTTTTTTTCAAAGTTTCTGTAATTCAGGTTATAAAAGTCAAACCACGTAAACTCATAGAACATCTCAGTCTCCCTCTGCAAGGGAACAAAGCTTACTAATTACTTTCAGTGTAATTGAAGACCATCCCACAACGAGATGAACAACTTCAATACAAAGGCTAAATAAATAATTAAGACTTCTTACAATTACCTGACAGGACTATTTGAGGCATCTGGATCATGGGCCGCTACAGTTCCAATGATAGTGCCAACTTTTGCTGCTTCAGACACCACCATGGAGTATAAACGTGAAGTAAACACGGGTGGCTCATCAACATCTTCTACAATTATCTTCACTGTTGTCATGTCACTGAAGGGTCCCAGACTCAGGAAACGAGGGTCAACATGCATGTTGGCTGCTTCTATCCTCAAGGTATAGCTTGTCTTAGCTTCAAAGTCCAGCTCCTATACAGGTAAAGTTATTTGAAAGTTTTATTATTCAGTGATGTCAATGCAAAACTGTTTCACTTTCAACATTCAGTAAGCACAAAATGAACTTTGCCATTTGTACATAACCAGCACTTTTGACTGACAAAGTACAGCTGATGGCTCAGTTTTTCTCTTTCTCAAAACTGTTTGCAGTGTCTCACTAGTGAATATTCTGCAATTACTTTAACAGTAAAGATAAGAGTTCTAGCTTGTGAATGAAACAATTTTCTGAGATAATGGCAAAACTTTCTGAAACTTCTGTGAGGACAATATTCTCACTCATTATTTCACCATTGGGAATGAATACTTCTTTTTGTATTATTAGTACATTATCTAAGGTAATGGCAAATAAAATGTGTCATACTACCCAGATATAAGAACTCAATATAATATTTATAGGTTATTTCCAGTTGAAAAAAACTGATTCAGAAAATTGTGGGTGGGGTGTTTTTTTAAATTTTGATTTTCTTTGGAATTTTTTTCATAGCATTGGGATTGACTAAACAATTGTTGTTCCAAGCTCTGTATAAATTTGTGTAGAAAATATGGCAATTGCTTCAATGACACTGCTTATATGTCAGGATTTTGTACTGAAATGCAGCCAGGAGAATGGATTGTTTTGCTTTTCTTATTAAGAAAAATGCACATTATTTTTTTACACCTTCCTTCTGCTTCAATTTTCTTTCATTAAAGTACTGGTTTTTTTCAAATAAATACTGCATTAGAATCAAAAATTACTCCCCACAACTAATGAGATATCTATTATCTGGAGGACAGTCCCATAAAAAAAAATATTTTAGAGGAAAAAAATCGCAGGCAATTACTGAAAGAAAGCATCATGTTAATATTAGAACCATTTACCCTATATCTATAGGCTTAGTTTGATGGCTTGCACCAAATGTCCCGCTAACTATTCCTTTGCAATTCCAAGACTGATCATTAAAAACAGCAGCAAAAGACCCAAACACTTCTAAAGCTGCAGTCTGGTTACTCAACTATATCTTCAAACTGTAATTCCAAGTGTATAAAACAGATTAAAAATGGGTTTCTGCAGTTCTGCTATTGAATACATCATAGGGATCTGAGATGTTCTTGCAAATTAATCCTTCAACATCTGCAAAACATTCCAGTATTCACTCAGAGGAGCAGCAGAGGTGAAACACACATCTGTTGACCTACAAGGACCTGAGTTCTCCATCTAGTTACAGCAGGATAAATCCCAAATGAGCATCTTAAAGTCAGCGATTATGCTGATGCTATAATACAGCTGCAAACAGTCTCGATTTAAATATGAAAAATGAACTGCAGCACATCACATTCAGGAAGGCATTGAACTTTTACAAACTCTGTGTGGCAGCAAAAGGCTTCTCCGAATGGGAATACATGTGATTCTGACGTTATGCAAGTGCTTACTTTTTGCATTGAAACAAAGCTGTACTACCCACAGCTCTCAGGAAACAGATATGCCATAACAGAAAGGTTGTCTGGATCCTGGTCACTGTACTGGATACAACTAGTCAGTATTTATTACTAAAGCATGTTTAATAGTTTTTTATTTTCACTTTGATTTTATATTTAAAATACAATACCTGTGCTATGAAACAAACTCACAGCTGTAATGCAAATGCAACGTGATGTTAGAATGACAAAAAATACCTCAGAAACTATATTCTATGGTGATAACAATTAGGCAGCTGATATAACAAGATGAGTGGCAAGGTTAAAGAGAAGACAACCAAGCACACCGATATCTTAAGATGCCACATTATCCAATAAAAGCAAACTTAATTAAGAAATTATAACCTGAAAAACCAGCATATTAAATAAAGATAACCTGAAAAACCAGCATATTAAATAAAGATAACCTGAAAAAGACAGACCAACATTTTTGTCAGAGACAAAAGGTCAACATTTGTTGAACTAAAAAAAATACAAAACAAAACTGTCCCTCAATAAAACAAAAACACCAAGCTTTTTGTGAACAATATATTTTCAGTCAGAATATACAAAAGTATTTAGTGGAGAAAGGAAAGTTAATTTATCCTCATTAATCAGTGATATCTGTTGATATTGGTTCATTGAGATTACAGTGATATCTAATCAAACATGGAAATATATCAGGAGACTACAGACAAGATAGTTTCTTCTGATGTACTAATGTCAGCAGCACAGTCCTTCTGAGTAAAAAAGTTTATGAAATCTCTGATTGCATACACAAAGTGCATATAGCACAATATATGCAATTGCACAAATTATATAAATTTAAATATTAATAGGCTAGCAAAACAAGAAAGAAATGCTATTTACATTAAAGACACCCCCACATTTCTATATTGATTAAAGAAGACTAAGTTAGAACTTTGTTAACTGAAATCATAAAAAAGTGTTTTTTCACATTAATGTTTATAATGAGGGAGTGTTAGACTCATAGGGAATACACCAAAAATACACTTTCATTAGAAAAGTATTTCGTCTTAGAGAAGGATGCAAAACTAACAACGGTGTCGATGCATATTCTAGACAGCCTTGCTTACTAAGCACAGGTTCAAGCTTCTCTAACTTAGACATGTACGTCTAAGAAAATCACCATATGGTCCTTAGCGTGATTGTAGCTAAATTCTTCCAGGGGAGAAGTCAGCTGGTGTAGTTATGAATGACTGTTTTTCATCAGTCACTAGTAAGGGAGTCTCAATAACTGCAAGCGTCTGCTCTCAGCAACATGAATCCTACCCTAGGATTCCCTCAGATATATTCTGCTACCCAAGGCTGCCAACAGTAGCCAAAATCTATAATGATCTATGAGAATCCTTGTTAATGAAAAATAAATAAATAAATTAGAAAATCTAACCTTTGTACCTATACATAGAACATGGAGTTGTGGAGAACAACTGTTGTTTAGAAGAGGATAAGTATGGCTTGGCAAAGGGATTTTACAGTATCAAGTGTTATTGTGTTATGCAGCAGCAGTAAAGTTGTTTTATTTCAGTCCTTTCTAGCAGAGCCTGTCTCCTGTGGGGTGTGGCAGTGTCTAGAAAAGCAACAGTCATCATCCTCAATTTGTTGCTATAAATTGCATAGTCTCAGATCCTGTGGGGTATACAGAGGTATCAGGTTTTGAGGCAGAACATAATCTGGTAAAGCAAAGAAAACATCTAAGGTATAATTAATATGCAAGAGCTCTTGATCTGGCATAAATATTTCAGCATTTCTTAGCTAATATTATGAAGAAATTACATGCTCAAAGACACTAATGAAAGACTGAGAAAGTGAACTGAAAAGATTTTCTTTTGTTTCTTATCTAATTATCACTGATGTCTGTTACACAGAGAGCATTATTTAAATGGCCTTGAGATCATGCCTTCATTATTTCCTGCTATAACAGAAGCACAAGATTCCAGTAATGGAACACCAAGTTAACAGACTGCAAATCACTACATCTATGGTGAAGGTTAAATGGGCAATGTATACTTCAGACCTTCACCACAGTGAATAGAGCTTGACAGCTTCATTAATATCTCTGCATTACTATTATCTGATTAGATCTTGTGCAGGATCCATTAATCTTTCCTTTTGTGAGGTCTGTCTTTTTTTTTTTTTTTGTATTTCCTTTTAAGGGGTAAGAATTTTATCCTCTCTGAAGGAAATTCCAAAACAAGTCTTCTGTTTACAGAGGCTGGATATGAAGTTATAACTCATGAAAAGACCATTTTTATAAAGTTCATTGTTATTGTATGGTAACTTTGTAATAATGGACTTTTCAGAGGTGAAAATCCCATTTTTAAGCCCAGTTGAGGTTTTATATTGAAAAACTGCAGTACATCAAACAAATGCACACAATCTCTCAAAGGAACCATGGAAGACTCAAGTTCTTACATTGTAAATTCTGATACAGAATTGAAAGAAAAATTTCTAGCTGAAAAAAAAGAAATGTTAACAGTAATGGAAAGATAGCTTTTCACTCAAAAGCGTACGCATAAACCCTCTCCCCTCCCCACCCCCTATTTTATAATTGTCAGTATTGCTTTTAGAATGAACTCAGGTTTTAAAATAATCTCTTAGCAGTCAATTTCCATGAGAAAGTACTTTGCAACACTCTTTTTCCCTTTAACATTCAAACTGTTTGGTGATATCAGTTGTAGGGCTGTGCATTGAGGGTAGAAATGAAGACAAAATGAGCAAGAACTCTACCATGGGAAATCTTAATGCTTGTCACTTTCTGCAGTAAGACATTACAACCCTCACTCTACAGAGTCTTTAGGCGTCTTTTGGTCTTTTTTTTTTCTCTTAAGTCCACTAAAATTTCTCCATAGACTTCCAAATGGCTTGAATCAAGACTCACAACATTTCAAAAAGTCGCAAGTGATACATAAAATAAAAATATACCTTAGAGCTTTTTTTATTATTAAATTGCCATTACTACTTTAAGCATCAAATATTTGATAAAAATGTAGGTGGATACAGAGCATCATGTTTTTATCTTAAGATGTTCTCCTTCTAAGCTATTAATATTGCTGAAGTCTAACTTTAGCCTGCAACTTTGTGAATAAAGTGAAATCTGTACTTATAGGATGCTTATTTTAGTACACCATTTTTAGGAATAATGCTTTGGAAACCTCCAAAAATAAGGGTTTGTGTATGCATTTTGCTTAGAAAGTGAAGCCAAGACTCCATTCATGTGTATTAAAATCAGGACTGTGAAAAATCAACATGAATTCACTTCAAAATTCTACACAAGTTTGCATGGACACTTCAGAATTTGTTGTATTAAATGACTAAATCATCATTCACTTCCATAAATGTTTCTTCAATTCTAAGATTGCTACTGCGGAGACAAATCTGACACATTTTTTGAAACTTCAATATATGCAGAAAAATTACGCTTTTTCTCCAAACACCCTCACCACTGTGAAAGCAAGCTATGCAAATGATCTGAGTCCTTACTAATGGAGCATTGAGAGCAGTATGTAAATTACAAATGAAACCACAGGAAGGAATTGATCCTACTCTACAGATGGAGAACTGAGTCACAGTGTGAACCAAGAAAAAATTTTGAAATTCTTCTAAGAAATATAAATGCTCGATTCCTTTTAGTAAACTCTTTAACATTTACATTTTTCTGCAAAGATCACATAAGATGGATGTTTTCCTAAATCTGGCTTAAAGGTAACTTACACATCTAGTTTAGCTTTACTTTGGAATTGGCAGCCCAGGGCTTCAATAAGTGCACTCTTCACTGGGCTAAAAACTGGCTGACAGGCCAGGCTCAGAGAGGAATGGTGTTACATCCAGTCAGCAGCCTGTCACCAGTGGTGTTCCCCAGGGCTCAGTGTTGGGTCCAGTCCTGTTTGAAGTCTTTATCGATAATTTTGACAAGGGGAGGATCGAGTGCATCCTCAGTAAGTTTGTAGACGACAGTAAGCTGAGGGGACTGCTGATCTGCTGCAGGGTAGGGAGGCTCTGCAGAGGGATCTGGACAGGCTGGATCAATAGGCCAAGGACAATTGCGTGAGGTTCAAAAAGGTAAAGTGCTGGTTCCTGCACTTGGGTGACAACTAAGCCCCATGGTGCCACAGGCTGGGGGAAGAGTTGTTGGAAAGCTGTCTGGCAGAAAAGGACCTCGAGGTGCCGATTGACAGTGTCTGAACATGACCCAGAGTGTGCCCAGGTGGCCAAGAAGACCAATGGCATCCTGGCCTGTATCAAAAATAGTGTGACTGGAAGGATTAAGAAAGTGATCTTCCCCCTGTACTCAGCACTAGTGAGGCCGCACCTTGAGTCCTGTGTCCAGGTTTGGGCAGCCCACTAAAAGAAGGACATTGAGGTGCTGGAGTGTGGCCAGAGAAGGGCAATGGAGCTGGGGAAGGGTCTAGAGAGTAAGTTGTATAAGGAGTGGCTGGCTGAACTGGGGTTGTTCAGCCTGGAGAAAAGGAGGCTTAGAAGAGACCTTATTGTTCTGTATATCCACCTGAAAGGAGGTCATAGCCATGGTGGGGGATCAACATCTACTCCCAGGCAACTACTGACAGGATGAGAGGACAAAGCCACAAGCTGTGCCAGGAAAGGATTCAGCTTGGACATCATCAAGACTTTTTTTCATTGAAAGGGTACTTAAGTATTGGAAGAGACTGCCCAGAGAGGTTGTGGGATCACCATCCCTGGAAGTGTTCAAGAAATGACTGGATGTGACACTTAGTGCTATAGCCTACTTGACGTGGTGGTGTTCAGTCAAAGGTTGGACTTGATGACCATGGAGGTCTCTTCCAACCTTAATGATGCTATTCTATAATTCCTATTCTACTCTATTCTATTCTATTCTATTCTATTCTGTCTATTCTATTCTATTATATTCTACGATTCACTACAGAGTTTGTGCTACAGTGCAGAGATCAGCCAAACTCTCACACATTTTCTGACATCAGAATAGTAGCATTAACTGCTCTGCACAGGATAAAAATAAAAGAGATTTCTTCAGTTTCATTTGATAAGTGAGAGCTTTTAATTTATTTATTGGTATTATTTAACAAAAGAGAAAATGAATAAATAAAAATGTGGGAAGATTTCCACAGGGACTTGAAACTGCTAGGCAAGAAATTGTATGAATATAGCAGGTTACAAGAAGACACCCTTATTAGTTTTCCCACCATTTCCCCACCCTTCCTTTAAGATGAGAATACCACTGATGAGTCTCATTCACTTGTTATTTATAGTAGCTTCTGAAGATAGAAGACAAAGAAGAAGAAGAAAAGCAAAGTTTGTCAAAGATTGTCTTCTAGCATTTTTCATATCCTATTTCAGGTTGGGAAGAGACTATAGCATCCTAAAAATAACTTACACACTTTTATATACCATAGTAGATACATGCTGGATACATTTTTTCATATGAATTCAGTTAATGTATTGCAGAAGAGGGTAGATTTTATTTTTTAGTGCCAATAATCAGGTAAATGGTTCAATGCTGCTTTACTAGCTTCTGTCATTAGATGAACTTTTAGCTTCACTTATCTCATATAATCCAATTCTACCCATATATAACACACTGTTATTAAGAAATAAAAGCATAAATTTGTGAACAAACTTAGTCCTTGTACCAAATATTTTGAAAATGTTGGGTTGGGGGTTTTTTTAATTCTTTTTCATTTAGTTGTTTGTTGCTTAGGTTATTTTTCGGTGGCAGGAGGGGATTTTTTCTTTAGCATAAACTTATACAACTTCCTGTAATGGAATATGTAAATTTCACACCTCATTCATTTAATTTTGATTCAACTATCCTAACTGGAACTAAAGAAAATAAGGTGTGATTAGTATGTGAAAAACCATATCGCAGCAAAAACTGCACAGTGGTACAGCACACATGCTTCCTATTTGTGCTGCATAAGGTAGCACAATCCTACTCTTTACTCTTTGAAAGTATAAAAAACAAGTGGATAAAAACGCAGGGAAAGCATTCCTCCCTTTTCTGATTCCATATGGTCAAGGCAGTTATTACCAGAGTGCCAGACTATTGCCAAAATGTTATTTTTAACTGAGATTTAGTCTAGTAGCTAATATACACTGACTTTAGGCACTAGGTAGCAATAGTACTAGCATATCCAGGAACATGTGATTCCTAGTCCTACCATGGCTATAAAAACTATGAGCGGAACTACCACTACTATTCAGAAAACAACACTGTTCTCAAAGTGGTTAGAGAAAAATCCATCCTGAATAAACTCTGCGTGCCAAGGAGATATCTGGGTTTAGCAATGCAGAGGAGCTTTAAAGGAAGGAATAATACACTCCATACATTTTAATGAATATCACTGTTAAGAGTAAAACCACAAATTTTTTTTTTCCACTGACTTTTCATATTTTGAAGTCTCTGTGTTACAGGGTACCGAGAAGAAATATGTTCCAACATGCACATAAAACAATCCAAAATGAACCAAAACTTCAACACACACAAATCTTATTCACCAATTTTGTCACCTTTCAAATCAATGCATGTATAAAACAAATCCATTACATGCAAGCCATCTTGAGATGCACCTAACCATGTAAAATTTTTCTTTCTAATACCATGATACTTGGTATCTCTGTTTAAAACAGATCATTTTCCTGCAATTTTTCCTCATTCTTGGGCTTTTTTTTTTTTTTAATTCCATAACATGAATATTTTGGAATAAAAATAAAAGAGAGCATAAAAATCCTGCTTTGCTCAGTGAATTCTTAAATCTCACTTCTCTTCCTACAGGCTTTTTTTCCTTTCTCACAAAGACTCTTTTCTTTTTACTTAATGCTACTTATGTGTTAAAAGAAGTGTTAGTTTAGAGTGAGGAAGTCAACTTTCAAAATTGTCTTAAAGTGTTTATCCTTCTAAAAACAGAATGCAAAATCCTCAGTTTGTGTGTGGAACTCGGATAACCAGGTGCCAAACTTTCTCCACAACACCCAGCACAAAAATGAATGGAGAAGTGCCTTCAGCTGCTCAGAGTTACTGCCGGTGATTTTCATGCCCAGCCTGCTGAGCTTTATGTATGACTGCAGCAGAAGTATGCAAAACTAAAGCACCCATTTGCATTTAGAACCAAAGCGTGCCTTTTTATAAGTCTTTGCCTTGGCATTCTACTGCTTGATGTGCACACAGACATGTCATCTGAGCATATCAACACTCACGAGCTGAAAAGGATAGGCACGTATTTTGAGGCTGAGCTGTTTCTCAATACCTCAGCTGATTTCAGGGCATGGAAAGGAGAGAGGTAATTGCATTCAGAGGAGTATAGAACATCAAGTGCTGGACAGTAAAATGTTTAGGCAGGTTCCAGGCTACAAAATTTCCTCCCCGATTCTTACTAACAAGAATATATTATAATGCAGCCATAAACTCTGCCTGACTCCGTAGTGATCTGGCAAGTAAAGCTCAGTGATTGAAGCCCACTTAACCTGCATGCACTGTTATTAATGGTCTTCTATGGATCTGTTGTTCAGAAGAAGGTGCAGTTGCCTGGTAGCCACTGTGCTTCAGCTCTTCACCTACTTCTATCCTGTCCCTGTATTGGCAGGGAGGCTCTTTCAGCCCTGGGCAAGGCACTAGGTTCTCTGGAGTCAAAATGAAGACCTAAGGACTTCCAGAGGTTTGGGAGGTGCCCTGCAGGATAGGGAATCACCTTTGGGTATGGCAGAGTATATCAGGTCTGGATGAAGTGCAGTCGATTTTCCCCACAGCTGCCCTCACAGTGCTGTGCTTTGCATTTGCAGCTGGAAAGGTGCTGACAACACGCCAGTTCCTTGGCTTCTGCCAAGCAGTGCTGGCAGAGCACCACTGCCGTCTCTCCAGCCTTCCCCACACACACCAGTAAGCTGGTGGGCAAGCTCTTGGGAGGGAACACAGCCAGGACAGCTTATCCAAACTGACCAAAGAGATATTCATGTCACAGGGGGTCTGCTCAGATATATAAGCTAAGAGAAAGGTGGGGGAATGAAGGGCACATTCATTATTTACAATATTTGCCTTTCGAAGCAACTGCTACTTGAATTGCAGCTCTGCTTCCCAGGAAATGGAAGCATATTGCCGTAAGAAATAAGATTTTCTGCTTTTATTCCTTTGCTTGGCATGCATGTTATCTTCATTTTTGCTTTTTTAAACTGCTCTTATGTTGACCCACAAGGATTTTTCCATCTTATTTTCTTGCCCCATCCTGCTGAAAAGGAGGATGATAGAGTGGCTTGGCAGGCATCTGGCACTAGCCAAGGACAATCCACCACACAGAGGAAAGTAAGTCAATAACAGTAGGAAAAGTAGAGAAAACATCTAATGCTGCAGAGAAAAAAGTCTGCATTCCTGTGTCAAAATATGGCAGCACCTACATTTAAAAATTATTACCAGATTAGACCATTTCATCAGGTCAACAATTTATAACTTCTTTAGCACAGTCCAACAGCTATTTCATAGAGCACTTCTCAGGACAGATGTTCAGTAGTGGAAAGTCGAGTTCAGCTCCCTCGCAAAAATGGTTATAGAAATAATAAATGGCAATTATTTGGTCCACTGTATAGCACCATACTAAAAACTGAAATGAACTCACCAGTTCTCATATTATCACTGAGGACCCTGGCTGATTCAGTGTTGCTCATTGTGGCACTGGTAAATGTTCTCCCTCAAGGTTAGGCACATTTCTCCCAAAATCTTTGCTCAAAAACCTTAAATGAGCAAACTGAAGGAGCCACATTGAATTTGGCCACTGAACAAAGCGACAACTAACTTTTCATCACTTGTATTTCAAACATGCTAAGCAGAAGCTAGTACAGCTCGCAAGAAGCCTAAGACGGGTGTTTTTTCCTTGAGAAAAGATGATTCACATTACATATATTAGAGCCTGATCTTTTAAGGGTGCTGAATATGCTCCATTTGTTGTGACTTCTATGGATGATTACCAGCTCTCAACAGGTGTTAAGGACATCAAACAGTTAGCCCATTGCTTTGCAGTACCATGCAGTCTTAGCTTCTATCAAAGGAGGAATATTACCGAAGCTTTATATTACTTTAAGAAGAATTTGATGCAACAAAGGGGAAAAACCCCAACCCAACAAGACAAAATAAAATTGCTCTAGCAGAGTTTAGACCATAGATTCAGTATGGTAATTGCCAAGCATTTACACAGATTAAGAGTAGGAAATTATATGACATATTCTTCTAAGGTGCAGGATTTCTTTTCCTGTTCACAAAATTTAAATTTTGTTGGAAAATATTTCAGCACATTTTTATTTTTATGAGGATAGTCTAAAACACGTTGCAGCAAGGTAAGGAAGCTGAGTTTTAGTACATTTATATAAACATGATTTTTCAATTTTAAAATATTTTCTAATTGCACATATAGAAAGCTATGAAGAAAAAACTCTTATTTAAAAATTTTCAATTTTATAGAAATAATATTTTTATTAATATATAATCTTGTAAGCCAGCTACTTTTACTGTTACTTTACTTTAAAGTTAATAATATATGTTTTCTGAATAGAACCACCTCAGTCAAAGATATTTAGAGAATTATTTTTAAATTTAATTTCAGGATCTGTTTCTTATGTGGGGCTTGCATTTTTACTGTAAGATATATTTTCATATTTTCTATGTAATACAAAGACAAATCTTAGACTTAAGTTTAGATTCCCATTGAAATGTGGGCCCTTAAAATACATTCTTCTCATAACAACACAGCTCTTGTCAAAGAAAATGCAATATATGTTTCAGTGTAGGTCACTAAAAACCTCAAAATCACACAGTGAAGTCAGGGTGAAAAATACCCATGGAAACCTTCACAGCAGACAAGGTTCTTAGAAACAAAAGCTCATATTCTTTTTACCTGCCCTCATCTTGCAGAGTTCCAAACAGAATCAGTGGGTAAAATCAGTCTCACCTTCTGAATTGTTATGATTCCCTCCTGGGTGTCTTTGTCAACAGAAATTTTGAATACTCCCAAACCATCACCATCCACTATCTTGTACTCCATTTCAGCATTAGGTCCCACATCTGCATCTGCAGCTTTTATTCTGGCCACCACAGAAGCCACTGGCAAAGACTCTGGGACATTATACTGATATGATCCTGCAAAATTAAAAAAATTAATGATTTCAGAGTCTTCTGGGACTGAAGGTGAAAAAAAAGATATCTAGTTTTCTTAAATCTACCTTCCTTTAAATCATGTGCCTGAACATTTACTCAGGTTACAAGAATATATTCTTCAGTCTTGAAATAGAATTGACCTTTTTGTTAGGTTTTCTTTGTGATAAACTCAATTTTAAGCATAATTTCTTCACATGACAAGAGAAGTATAAGGCAAAGATGCAAAAATGTAATTCAAAACTTAACTGCAAATCATGATATGAATTCCTGATAATGCAGAGAAGGTTTTATTTTGTTTTCCAGAAAAGAGGAGAAAAAGTAAGTAAAATAATATCAATATGAAATCATGTTATTTTATAGCTGTGTATCTTGATTAGGCAATTCACAGTCTGAACATATCTAGAAACTGATATTCATTTCTTTAACAGCAAGTGCACCATCTTGAAAATTCTAGCTTTTTTACTCAAGTACAAAATGATATATATGCTGTCAAAAGGGTATCAGAGTGCATTCTGTAGCCAATAACACCCTCACCTTCAAAAATAACTTCAGTTATTCTATTATTATTTCAAGCAGTTGGTGGCTTGAAATAACAGGAAATCTATTATGTACACATCTATTTTTTTCCATCATTGGAAGTGAGGATGGAATCAACACAAATATATCCTTCACATTATTTTAATTCTACTTTAGCAAGTAATTTTTTTACTATTAAGAAAAAAGCACCCCAGACTGAATGCTACGAATAAATTGAGGTCTTCAGGTTTGAGTGTACAACTGTGTGCTCCTTTCTTTGGTTAAGATTAGAGCCACCTTGGTCAAAGTAAGCAAAAGGAGAGAAGGTGACTTTCCAGCTCTTTTGTGATTAACTATTTAGGAAACACTGTAAGCACATGAGAAATCCTGTTAAAATGCCAAAAGGATACAAATGATTAACACTCAAGTTAAAGAATCCTGAAGTCGAGCTGGCAAGAGCTAAGTATCCATTATGATTTTTTTTGTCATTTTATTCATGGAGAGGAAATAAAATACATTAATAAATGTCCCTGCTGTACACCACCTCATTTTAATTGATCTGGTATGTATTAGATAAAGAAAAACAATTCTTACTAAATAATAATAATAATAATAATAGTAATAAACAACTTGCAGTCAGTGATTATCAGAGTACATAACATGGAAACTAAGCACTTTTTGTTTAGAAATGTCACAGTGTGTAAAGAAAATAGCAATGTTTAGGAATAATATCAGAAGTCAGGTATTTACAAAGCAACTTACTGCGTGGGAAGCGGGGCGGGTTGTCATTGACATCAGTCAGGGTGACGGTTACAGATGTAGTCCCTGACAATCCACCATTCTGCCCAACCATGTCCTTTGCTTGGATAACCAAGAGGTATTGGTCCTTGGCTTCTCTGTCCATATTCGGAAGGGCAGTCTTGATAACACCTGCAGAAAGATGAGGTGTCAATGACTGCACAAGCAAATACACTACTCTGAAAGCTGAGTTTGCCTCGAAAAGGGAACAGAAGATCAGTGATTGCAACTAGAGTGGAATGAATTAATTTCTACACTTATATCACGGGTTTCGACTACGAGTTGAACTGACATACTATAAGCTTATTTTAAGTAGTCACCAAAACCCACCAGTTTTTATTTAGTACTAGATTCACTGGATAATGCTTTGCATGACTCTGTTTTCCGAATATCTCTTCTCTGAACTAGAGAACGTAATGTCTTGGGTAACATTCCCTTTCCTGGAGGATGTCATCTTCTGTATTTGATCCCCCATCCTTTTAGAGCTAGGAAGAACAGAATGTTCTGCATTCATTTTTAAGATTCTAAGGTCAAGATTAATTTCACCATCTTTTGAATGGTCATTCACCACATTAACTCTTACTAATACTGATAACATGCCACACTTTGCAGATGTATGAAATTATCTTATTTTACCATATGCTGGATTTAACAGTATCCTCTTCTAAAGAATTAGAGAATTAAGAGATTTTTGATTGAATACTTCAATATCTGAAGTAGTTTTCTTATGTCCATTTGATGATCTGCATAATTAATTTATTAATTTGTAATTAATTGATTTAAAATGAAAACTAGAACAAAATTCCATGTTTCATCCTTTCAGTTATTCTGATATAGACCAAAAAATAAATATGCCTTCTCAAAATATGATGATTTATGAATATTTCATGCTTGGTACACAGTACAGCTGCTAACTCTGATTTCCAGAGAGGCAGCCATTTACTCCACCAGCACTTAGTGTCAGCAGTAAACGAAACATAAACAAACTAAATAAAGAAGAGGCACATTGGGACACATATCTCTTCATCTGCTATTTGTTGAATGTTTCCTTAGAGTTTTATTTCTTTCTTCCCTTATGAATTCTGGACCTGCCATTAATCACCTCTGGGTTGAAACATTTATTTCACAAACAGACTGCTTGGCACTATTTCACCCATTTAAAAAAGACAGGTTAAAATACAACTGATATATAATTTCACAGTGTTAATTTTTCTACCTTGTTTTTCTTGGCCTGCTTGTTTTTCTGTCATAGTTAAATTACCAGAGAATGTTACCCAATCATTTGGAAGCTAACTGTCATGTACACAGGAAATCTGAGTACCACATCAAAGTGAAAATGTATGAAAACATTTCAGTCTGAATTCTTCAAGATTTTGATTTAGCAGAAAACACCATATTATTGTTCAAGGGCTGTCTGCAGTCATTATGACAATATACATTGTTCATACATACACATGGAGAGAGAGAGAGAGAGAAACAGGGAGAAATCCACTATAAATCATACTCATTGGAGGGAAAAAGACACTGCTATATATCCCTACCGAGCATGGACCTGATGGAACATGAAGATAGTTATAGAACTTATTTCTGCAAATTTTGATGTTGCTAAATAGAGGTGTGACCTTTTCATCATAGTATTGGGATTCAGGTCTGATTCACAACATAACTGTTTATGATAAAAAAGGTAAATATTTTTTTTCTCTTTTGTCTCAACTTCACTACCTCCAAAATGAAGATTATAACTCTTCTCCTTGTTGGTGTAAGTGAAGGCTCAGGCTCCAAATGAGCAGAGCGAGAACCTATTTTCCTGGTTTAAGAAATGATACAGCAGAATGGGTAATACTTATTAAACCAACAGAGGACTAAAAGTTGCATTTGCTTGTAGCTTAAAAATATTCACAAAATTTCATGAAAATTGTAAAAACAAAGTTTCATCAGTAATATGTTTTGAAAGTGGCAGCAAAATGTTATATCAGGTAAGCATAGCAAGAACAGTATTTTCTTCTTCAAACTAATAAAGAAGAGATTGATTTCCCAGAAAAAAACTTCCGTTTAAAAAGTAGACTGGAGAATAATCGTGCATTACATCTATTCTTACAGAAACTGGTTATGTGACATTTAGATATTTCAAAAAAAGTCTGCAAAAAAAAATAGTTCACAGTATCTTGAAATTTTCATTGACCATGGAGATGGAAATGGGCAGCAGACCAGGCAGCTGGTAGATTGACAAGAATTTCCATTCCAGCAAAATCTGTTTATTACATACCTCAGATGTGTGGTTTTCATAATCTATTCTAAAGAATTAAAAAATCAACAAAACCCAAATGTATTCAATTATCAAGGGGTCACACTAATATGTTCGTAGCAGTATTAATGCACATTTTCCTTTTTTTCCTCAGCATTACAGCAAGGAGTTTATGTAAAGTTACCTGTTTTTGGCTCCACAGAGAAGTAAGGTTGTCCTTGCAATATGCTGTATACCACTCGAGCACTGTTGCCATAAGTAGGATCATCTGCATCAGTGGCTGTGACTTGAACCACAGACGTACCTGCAAAATGTTTAAGGGACAATTGTACATGAAAGATACAAAAATCTGAACTAACACTTACTCAATATGCTGTGCCAATATATATCTGGAACAGTGTGAGGTGGCTTTTTCACAACTGTTCATTTCCATCCTGACTGCTTTGTGTATAAGGTTCTCTTTGTAAACTAGCAGTATCAGCTATTACAGAGTTCCATCTTCCCAAATAGTCTGAGGCTTTGACTCACAGCAATAAAAACCATTTCAGTAGCTCCCCTCCCACTATAATCTGCAGTACTAATTTTCTTCAATATATCTGCCATATCAGTTGTGGTAATCTACTGCATAAAGACTCCGTGAGCAAGAAATGTCTCTATGTTGACAGGAATAAGAAAGAAAAATTTCTAATTGGCTAGCAAGAAGGGTATATTTTGTGAGGACCTCATTCTGCGTCCAGCTCCTATCATTATGTTCTCCAGGTCAGTTCCCAATTGTTTAGTTCTATACAACAGGTTCCATGGCGTATGCTGATAGCAGAATAAAATAACACTCAGGAGCCAAGGCCTTGGCCATAGTCAACACCCTTTGATAGACAGAAAGGATAATTTTTTCTCACTGGCACATTGTCTGGAACATTCAGACCTTCCATTCAACACCCCAGAAACCCACTGGGAGGTTAGATTGCAAATTAATATTGCAGGAATTTGGCAGAAGCCCAGTAAAAGTCTTCAAGAAATTATCAGATTGCTTCATAGACTGGATTTAGACACAAAATTAGAAAAAATAATTTGTTAAATAAAGTGTTCATTTTCTGAAAAAACATGTTTTTGACATGTGAAAATGAGAGCAGTAGGTCTTGAAATTACTTTTTAAGAACAAACTACAATAACAAGTGTCCAGAGTGAATTTAACATAAGTTGTATTCTGGTCAGTTTTATTCGGATTTTTTCAGGAAGTGGTGGGAGAGAGTTCTGAAATTATTCGTACTGATATAGTATATCCCCCATCCATTTTCCTCATCTTTTAAATTCTCAGTTAAGCAGAATGTCATAAATGTATCCTGGGACTAGATTGAAGGTTTGGAGAGAGGATTGAGTGCAGCCCTCCACAAAATGGAACAGATTACAAAGGATGGGACCTGCTTGAAAGAATTCTGATCAGAAATGATCATCCATAAGATAAATTTATTCACTTAGGCTATGACCTAGCTAGCCCATGTTTCTGATCTCTATTCCTGAAGTATCCATGACAAAGTAGTATGATTGCAATTCTATTTAAGTGCAATTTTTCTCTCTTGTGGCCTGTCTAATATTTTTGGACAGGGATAAGGTTATTCTCAACCTGAAATTTCACATGCAACTATTAAGTAGATAGAAAGTTTAAAAAGAAAATTGGTAGTTAATCCATCAAGTCATTTATCAGTTATGGGACTTAAAATACATCAATTTTCTGTTCACCAGTAACTAAGAGCTTTGATTCAGTATGTCAAACTGATTTTATAGATTACTCTATAATGTAATTTCATACAGGAACCTATTTTAAACTTGCCAAAGTAGCTCTAGCTTTTGAGAACACGGGTATCATAATGACTATTTGACATTCTGTGTTCTTTGAGAAAGCCAGGCTTACCACATTTACAAAGTCCCTAAGCCCTGCCAATGAAGCTTACAATGTCTGCAAATATTGGCAAAAGTGCTTATAAACCTCACACACAGTTACGTCTTTGCCCCCTGCTCTTGCTGCTTTCAAGGACTCCAGACCAATACAAGATCAAAGAAATTACAAGCTCTGCAATCTCAGCACAGACGTTTTGGAAATGTTGCAAGCTTAGAAGTGCTTGTTTGCTGTAAAAATCTATTGATGTAGCAAACAAACCCTCCACATTCCATGAGACGAATAAAGTCATTATCTGAATCTAATTGTCTCCTAAAACACATGGATGCTTCAGAAAAGGGTGGTTTTTAAGTAAAAATTGTAACACTAAATCTTCCTGCGATAATCCCACTTAAATGTAATCAGTAGCTAAAAAGCAATAATACTTTTCTAGTCCCTTTGTGTTAATCAACTTCTCCTAAACATCAATGGGGGAAAGATCTTAAACCCTTGCTATTGTCATTATTTCTTTACTAATTGCACACAAAAAAATTGAGCTTCTGAAGTCCCATGCTGAGAGGGAGATTTCTGCACAATGCATTTTTTAAAAAGAATATGCAAGAAAGTATTCTAACTATGTGAAAAGTCCTATGTTTAGGAAATCTGTTCCAAGGAAACATAATGTGCAGAGAGATCTGTATGTGAGGATTTCCAGATTTTTACAGAAGAAGCAGATTGCTCTTGAAGAACAGGAATTCCTTCAGAAGATGATCATTGCAATGCACAGCTGTCCAAATCTTTCTGCAATGGATGGATCTAAAATTGAAATACTTACTTCCCTTTAAAAACTCACAAAATACAAAGCTGTAGGGATAGGCATGGATAGTAAATAAATATGTAGGTTGAGGAAAAATGGGTAGTTGCATCGTAGTTCCAACTACATCACCTTAGAAGAGTTTGTGTTCCTGCACTGAATTTAAGTATCTTGTATTTCTGAACTATTTACCTTATCTTCTAACAGTCAACCGTCATACATGCATCCAAGATTAGGACTTGCAGGTAACATTGACAGTCAACAAACAGTATCACACCTTTACTCCATCCAACAAAACGAGTGTGCCAGTAAATCTTGCTGATGTCAGCACTGTTCAGAGCCCTGGAGTGCAAGTGTAGGTGGAACACTGACTCTACCTCAAAGTTTCATTAGTTACTTAATATAAACCGCAACTTTACAACTATAACTTAAAATATTACTTGCAGTTTGTGTATCTGATACAGGATGAAAAAATAATTAGGGGTTATTTATTTAAAAAGTGTATTTTTTTCTTTGATACGGATTCCTTCACAATTATTTTTCTCTACAGTTGTGTCTTTGTAACAAAGCTTGAATATCAGTTCATTAAGGAAAACTCTACATGTCATAAACTTTTTCAGCAACTGTAGCAACTACTGAGGAAAAATCTGTGCTCCTTATCAAAGTGTTCCAAGTATTTCTTTTTTTATTGTAGCTAGTCACACACTTAATTCTGTGTGACTGGCACAGATTTCTGGTTTTATTTTCCAGAATGTTTAAGATAGTTTTAAGCACAATCTTTAATAGATATTGGTAGATATTGGAAAATTACAGTTGTCTGAGAACCTGACCTACTTATACTGATATTAGGACAAATGGAAGGGAGGATATTTGCAGAGAGAACCTTGAATTTAGAATGTTATTTGTACTTAAATGTACCCAAGTCAAGACTCAACAATGTTCTTGACATGCTGAAGAGATCAATATTTTCTGTGATAGGAACAGAGAAAGCTAAACTGGATACTGAAGTTTAGTTTTAGTTGGAGATCCTTCAAAAGGATCCTTTTTGAATCTCCAGGTGTATTGTTTTAGAAACCTCTGCAGAGTTTTTTAAAAAGCTTGCTAGTAACTTGTGTGCATTTTACCCAACATTTGAAATAATTTTATGTGAGAATTTCTTGTGTAACTTCTATTTTAGTGTTGGTGAGGTCATTTAAAGAAAAAGTAATTTTTGAAGCTAGATGAACATAACAAATGCTTAATTTTGAAACTGCACAAACTTTTATCAATTGAATTTTAGCTACATTAACTAACTAAAAATAGACCTTTACGCACTCAGTTTTTAAAAGTATTAATTGATACCAAATAATGATATGTAATATGTCTAACATGCAAAACAATTCCACAATGGCATAACATTTCTATGCAGTATCAGCTGCTACTGGAAACATTAAGCACCTTTACTATCAAATTATCCATAATTCCTGCTTAATCCTTACCTGCAACAATCCTGCCTGGTTCTGCTCAATGCCATCTGGTATTTCTGTGCTCCTACCACTGGCCCTCACCCCCAGCTGATGCAGGAATACCTTCACAGACTTTCCCGTCCAGGAGTATGAAGGGAGAGAGACAGAACCCTCTTTACTTCCTCCCTCCCCTCCCACAGCCTTGCTAGACCACCTTCACTTGGGGACAAAACTCAAGACTGGTCCCAGCTAAGCAGCAAGGTCAGATAAAGGGAAGCACACGTGGCTTGTGCCTGGAGAGACGCATTTCCTCTTCATTCAGGCTCTCAAAACCCACTACACTCTAGTATCAAAGATTTAAGCACGATACAATGCTTTTGCTTTCTTTTCTTTGCTATAAAATTTGAATGTTTCTATCAATCCCAATTAGGGATAATAAACACGGGAAGAGAAATATTTTTTTGTGCTGGGTAACAAGCAAAGCAATAGATATGGCTGGAGAGCAGAGGAGATTAAACAAAAACTGAGTGTTGGAATTCTCATCCCCACTTCCCTTTCTTCTAAGTCAAACAGACCAGTATCTCACATCACCTATTTTTCTGGTGAACATCACAGAAACATTCTTTTAACTCTAAGTTGCAAACTTTTTGTTTGAACTATAACACTGTTAGATTTTTTAAGTATGAGACACCCTTTAAAAAAACCCAAAACAACAAACCCTTATGATTTTCAGATAAGCCATACCTTTGGGGGTTTGCCATGAATAGGTTTATAAGACATCAAGATATTTACCCTATTCAGGATAATCAATATAATTGGGCCTGAACCAAATACAATTTGAACCTGACCCGAAGTCATTTCAAATAAATGAAAAGATTGACTTCAATTAGCCTTAGATAATGTCCAAAAATATTTGTCAAATAAAATATAGAATCATTATACTTGCATAACCACCCTGTAGGTTAAAGGTTAGAATTTTCCTAGCTTTATAGTAAATTTGGTTTTATAATCCTGTGATCTCTTTCATTTACCTTAATATCCAATTAAAAATCCTTGTCATGGATATAATTTTAAACAAAATAGGAGAGACACACTTTGTATCTCCTTAATATTTCATGGATGCTCTAGGTGATTAATTAAAAATTATGTTACATGAATAAACTATGAATTGCTGTAACTATGTAAGACAAGTGCGACAAACTCTGTAACGATGCAGTATTTGGCAGTGGTGAGATACTAACAATGAAGACATTTAAAATATGCAATTTCAGGAAGTTCATGAATCTGAAACCATCTTTAGTTGATACAAATTGCAAAGAGTGCACAAGTTTCAGTTAAAAATTTTGCACAATATTTCGCCTGATTTGAAAATACCTTTGATGTTGCGTGGTCCATATGGGAGAGAACTCCTTTAACTCATTTGTGACATAAAGATTCAACAAAATATGCAAAAGCAGCTCATTTTGAAAAATAGTCCCTATATTCTCCACTGCACACAGTACACTCCCCACAGAATGATTTCCAATAGTTTTTTGGAACAAATGGAGCATGGGTGAGGAGTAGAGGTATGGATTTGTACAGGTAGGTAAACTTCATATATCTCTAGTAGTTGTCCATACATCAGTGTGCCAATATAAGAAAAGACAGAGGTAATTCACACAAAAAAGAAATATGGAGATAATTTGTTTTCAGGGCATGAGGCAAAAGTAGAAAAAAAATCTAATCACTTCTTCATGTTATATTTTACTTAAATAATCTAATTCCTAAATAAAACAGCAACTTCATTAAAAAAATATTTTAACATAGTTTTGAAGTGGATTATTTAAGTTTTACAGTTTTAGATTATCTACTAATCTCTGTTTTTTCAAAGTTCAGAAGTAAAAAGTTCTCAGCAATGTATCACGACTTCATCTCCTCCCTCATACTCCGCAAAAGGAATCTCTTCCAAGGCTACTGTTGCCTCTTCATCCATCCACATAGTGTTCGAGTGACAATGAACAAATATCAAGTATCAATGAGTAATGGTGTCTATGCTCACTGCTTAGTAAAATAAATATATAGAAAATTCATTAGTAAGGTTTTACTTATCTCCTACTGACTCCTAAGCTGACTTTCAAATATAAAAGCAACGTTTACTACCGAATGCTGCAGGGCATTTAGGTAGGGAGGATTCTTTTTCTCTCTCTCATCCAATTTAGATGCATTGTTTAACATTCAAAAACACAGGAGATTATACTGAGGAAACTATAGCAAATTTTATATGCACAGTCTTACTGTAAGAGTACCAAATTTTAATATGGTTTAAAATCAGTCAAGCAAAGAAAATCTTTATTTCAATCACCATAGAACCCTCTCAAGCTGAAGTGAGCCTTCCCATATACATATTTCCAGAAAAGTAAATTAAAAGTTCTTCTGCTTTTCTTTTTTTTTCTTCATGCTTGGAATTTTAAGTGTATTTATAATTTCATCTTAAAGTAAAATCTACCAAAACTTCTCTGGTCCCAGCCTCCATTTGGTCTGAAAGAGTCAGATTTCAAAGGAGCACTGGCACCTGACAACTGATGAGAATTTAAAGTGAAGAGATAGTGGATTTGATTTTGAAATTCTTCCCTAATTCAAACTCAGCAAAAATCAGCATTTCTTATTTTCCAACAGAAGGTCTGAAGCTGCTGAAACCCATTCTTCACTGGAACTTTGAAACCACCTCAAGTTGTACCCAAGTTCCTACTGGGGATTTCAGTGTTAGAAAAATTATCCAGCAAACTATATGTGCAAAACTTGCCAAAAAGCTATGCTACGCACTAGCGGAAATCTGAAGAGTTTGCTACGAACAGATCTTATCTGAGCGAAATTATAAATTATCACCTCCGAGTACCATAACATAGGTGTGAAACTTATTACTGTTAATGGGAATTATAAAACAAAGCCTCTGGGCACTGGAATGAGAAATACACCATAAAATGGTTATCTGAATACTTGCATAGATATTTGAGTTTCACAACATTTTTGAAAGGGTAAATACTTAATCTAGCATGTTATTTCCGTTTAAGTCTTGAAATATCTAACTGTTGCAGGTGCCTCATAGATAATTAAGTAGCTTAGTGTGAAACAGTAAAAAATAATGAAACTTTTAAAAAGGCAATAGGAGCAAACTTCCCACAACACCAAGAGTGTATTTTGCACTTACCCACAGGAGACATCTCAGGAACTCCAGCAGTGTAGGGACCATCCAGAAATTTTGGCTCATTGTCATTGATGTCCTGAATCTTAATGACGAACTCAGACTCTGGTTCCACAGGTTTATTAGTCAGCCTATCTAGAGCTTGTGCTCGGAGCGTGTAGTAGGCCTGCTCTTCTCGATCCAGCCTCTTTGTAGCATGAATATCCCCCGTGTTCTCATCAATAATGAAAATGGAACTTGCCCCTTCGCCTGACAAGATGTATTTGATGGAACCATCTCCTTTATCAACATCAGAGTGAAGCTGGTGAAAAATTGATGAGAGATGAGATTAACTTACAAGAGAGTCAGTGGCATGGAGATATGTAAAAATAATTTCTATGTTGAGCAGTAGTACATGAAATTTTATTGTTCTTGGAAAGATAAGCTGAATGTTTATCACGCACAGCATATGAGGGACCATTAGCGTCTGTCAGTTTGCTCTTTTAAGCAAGAAAACTGCATTCTGTCATGCAAACAATCTCATTCTTCTCATACCAGAGTTTTACATAGCCACACATATGCACACATATAACCGTGACTTTATTCCTACCTGAACTTAACTGCATTGTTTTCTTTGGTTTACTATCCTACTAAAGGGTGAGACTTCAAACAAATGTCAGTATAAACTTACTGTCAGTGTGTACTTGCTGCTGTGTTTATTTATGTATTTTCTCAGTGTTTACTGTGCAGAACAGTAAAACATATCAAATATTCCTCACTAAGGGAAGCAGAGAGGCAGATATTGATCTCTTCACTCTCGTGACCAGTGACAGGATTTAAGGCAATGGCATGAAGCTGAGGCAGGGGAGGTTTAGGTTGGATACGTGGAAAGTTTTTCACCCAGAGCGGGGGTTGAGCACTGGAACAGCCTTCCCAGGGAAGTGGTCACAGCACCAAGCCTGGCAGAGCTCAAGAAGGATTTGGAGAATCCTCTTGGGAACCTGGTATGATTCTTGGAGATGGGGTTGTGCAGGATCAGGAGTTGGATTTGCTTATCCTGATGGGTCCCTTCCAGCTCAGCATATATTATGATTCTATATAATAAAGTAAAATGCACTGGTGGCTAAATTGCTCACTACTATCTGATGGGCCGGTAACTTCACTTCTTCACTTCCATATCTTGCTTTCCATTATTTAATTTCAGAAAAATGCATACTCTGAGAAAGATCAAGGTATCCTGGCACTGCTGGAAGTATACTTCATTGAAAACCAGGTGTGGTTTCCCTGGGACTACTTGTAGCAGGCACACAACAAATATACCTCAGTAAGTCGAAATGTATCTTTCATTAGAATGACAAAACAGATTTACAGAAAGAATATTTTTCCTTATCACTCAACCTATTTTAACTTACAGAGCAAGATTGCACAGATTTTCTAGCTCTTTTATGTCCATGAAGTTTCATCTTCCTGTTACAGACACAGACTCAAACACTTCTTACATACTTCTCAAACTTGTATCAAGAATGCAATTGATCTGGATATTATGTCAAAATAACACGTACATATGATATATTTAATATTGTACAAGTGAAAAGAATATCAGCAAAATTTAAGGTACTTCAGGTTTGTTAAAAGTGGATTAATACTTGTAAATAGCTGAAGACAATGTTAAATATGCTTGGATTTTTCTATCTCATATCTTCTTTGCACCTGTCCTAACTCCATGTCATCTTGAGTTTGGAGGTAAGTCCACTGTCATCATCATCATCATCACCATTTCCTTCACTAACTTTCTTTTTCTCTCTGTTAGGAGCATCACTGAGACAGTAATCACTTCCAGAATACATGCAGAAAATTGCTATCTCAGGCATAACTTAGCACAGCTGCAAAACCTTTTCCTATTTCAGCAGGGGAGTATTCGTGATCAGTTTTGAATTTTCCAGCTGGATAAAAAGCTGCCTATTTCTTATACATTATTTCACTTACACTGTTTGGATATCTCATACTTATGCAATTACAGTACACTCCTCTCTTTTAAGGCAGAAATGGAATCTGGAGCTTTGGACTAGAAAAGCAAACTAAGGTATCTAAATCAGATTAGCTACATTATTTCAAAATATGTCTTATCCTCATTCTGCTGCTACTTAAATCCAGAGACACCTAAACAAGCCTGAGATTTCTCTGGTGGAGTTCCCTGAACATTTAGAGCCTTACTTCTCCGCACACTCAGGAATAATTAATACTGACACTGTGAGCAGGTCAAGGTAAAATGTCTCTCACATTCAGGCTCCTTCAAAATCCACAGCACTGTGTATTCCTCAGTCCCAATGGGTGGGCTTTATTGAACAAATCATACCTCTGTTCATCTCACAAATCTGGCTGCTGCGCCTCTTGCTGCTTTTTCAAACTTGACTGTAAGAAGTATCTATCTCCCCTACAGAGGAGCAGTGGCCTGTGCAAATAATTATCTGTCTAGCTTGTCTTTGATTTTAAATTTTTTTCCTTTCCTCTTTTCTTTCTCAAAGAACTACTTCAGGGTGCATAAGTCTCCTGTATGCCACAGAGGCACTGTGTGGGTTTCCCAACACATCCAGAATCCTACAGTCTAGACTGAAATGCTGAGCATCACATTATACAAGAACTGAGGTTATGGGATACAAAGATTCAATGCCTTTGTCTTAAGTGATTTTGTTTTCTCCATACCACACATTCTAGCAGAGCACTGGTCTTTCTCTGGTGGCTGAGGTGCTCACATTCCCCCTGTAAAGGCTACTCCACTTTTTTGGCATACTTAAGGATGTGCTGGATGAGAGAAAAGCAGATGACACCAGCATACCCAGCAATTCATCAGGCAGAGCAGTTTTCTGAAGGTTAGAGATGTACAAGTAGATCTCTTCAGGCAGAGAAAGGAAGGCTTCCATGCCTCAGTTGCTGACAGCAGCATAGTTCTGCCCCATAGGGATGAATCCGGCTCGGATCATCAGCACACTACAGTGGTCTCATGCTGCAGGGCTGCACAGCCTACCTTTCACATTTTATTTAGATACAGCCCTATCCTAAATAACTAACTAGCAATGTTTTGGAAGAAAAGAGACCTTAAGGGAAGAAGCCAGTAAATCCTGGAAGATGCCCTGAGTAAGGTTTTCACATCCCAGGGAAAGAAGAAATTCTGTAGCTTCAGCATTTCCAGTTTGCTCACTCAGTGGCTTACTGATTAACAACACATTGCTCTTTAAGGAGTCACACTTTGAGGTCCATAAATCTCCTCAGGGATTACACTACAGTGGCTGGTGACCTGGAGTGAAAGGCTGAACAGAAGCCACTTTTTGGAATGATGCCTTGATCAGAAAACTGCTACAGCATGGATTAGTAAAGTGATTAGTGAGGACCTTTGTTATTCCAAGGTTAAGGCTCTGGAAGTGCAAACTTCTTTGTATATTTTACTAAAACTCTGTTCTACTAAGTATTTAAAAACTATGCTGACCCATGCTCAAATTCGTAATGCACCATTTTCTACCTACTTAACACCAGGAAGGTGATATAGTTCAAGATTTAGTTTATCTTTGGCACTATAGAACAATCAATTCAGTGTAAAGCACTCTGAAGAGCTTTTTTCAACTCTTTTATATGCATTTTAGAGGTGGGATCTGAGATAATTTAAAAGTACCACACAAGAAAACAATGCAAAAAAAAAAAAGTAATATGCTGAAAATACTGAGAAGTATGGTGTAGTTTTTACTTATATTCCAGTTTCACACAATACAATTCTTCCAAACAGTGATCTTCAAAGTCATTAACGCAGAAGCATAAATGATTTGCAACTACGAACAAAATTTTTAATGCCCTGTACCAAATTTACAGCTTTGCTACTACCAAACATGACTTCAAACTATCTGTGGTTCCAGGCGTTTACTTTAACATTGTAGGAAGTGAGAGGTACAATTTTCCTTATAATGTTGGCTTTAGAAAACATATTGCACATTTTTTGTTGTTGTCAGGTTTTCTTGTTTGGTTTTGTTGCTGCTGTTTAGGGGGGAATTTTGCCCCTTTTTATATTAAGAAATAGATTAAGGACTACATTAAGGAATAAGACCCGGGATTTGTTCTTGTTATTAATTTGACAACAATTACATAGAATGGTATTAGTCCTCAGGACACTTGTACTTTACAGGAAGCTTCCAGAAAGCATCTGTGGGGGTGCCATGTGCTGGCTGGGTTTTCACTCCACCCACTTTCTACAGAGACATTCACGTAGGAGACAGAGCTGCAGCTCAGTCTGTAGCTGCATGTGGGGATGATGACTTTAGCAGCAGAGAGGATCAAGAAGAAGGCAGTTTCAAACTCTTGTTTCAAGAGACATGAAGGATTTACTAGGGAAATCTTATCTGAACCCTTTATGGGTCAGTCCAGATAATTTTTCTTTCAGAATCAGTTTGCAATAGATATTGTAATCAAAACTCCCTGTTTTCAGAAAGAGAAATGATACAGTCAGTTGTATGCTTCCAATTCATTTCATCCACTGCCATCTCCACACAATATCCATGATGGTAACTCTCCTGTCTGCCTTGGCTGTCAAGCTACCTTATTTTCAGTTTAAGTTTCATGATCTAATTCTTATATGCTGATTCTATTGCTTCTTAGTTACATTCTCATACATTTAACATGAAGATTTTAGGAGTTCTGGTCTTGAGTGTTCCCTGAATTATACCATATACAATAAAGAGTACACGAGAACCGGAAAGGGAAGCAGCGATCCTCTACAAAGAGATGATGCATTTTTTAACAGGAGGATAACTTTTGATGTGCTAGGAAAGTTAACATACAGTGAATAGATCTAACAAAAAAGCCACACAAGCCTTGTGGAGGCAAAGAGGGACAGTGCGTGTAAGAACCTCACTTTTCCTTGTTTTTTAGAAGATAACTTATTGAGCGCCCTCTGTTTTCTCTGAACTCAACCTAAAAAAAAGAGGCTCCTTAACCTTCTTAGGCCCAGCTCCTAAGAGTTCTCTCAGTTTTAGAAAAAGCTTCTGTGGATATGTGCGAGAAAAGGAAGCAGTCAGCTTCACTAAATAGCAAAGGCATTATTACCCTAACTCTTTTAATAAACCAAATTTTGTTCTTACATTTTTTGGCCCCACAGCAATCTAGCTTAGTATAGGTTCTCGTCTAATGCATTTATGTCTATGTGGACCTTCCGGGTGATGGTGAGTCTAGGGAAACCTAAATAAAGCATTTCTTTCAAAATTCTTAATACTCAGTAGTTTCTGGATATTGCCTACTTGTACATTATGATCTGTACAACTAAAGATGACATCATTTTGTTTCACCTGCCTTTAAAGTATACTACTGCAGTATTTCCAATGGAGAAGGACATTTATTTTTCCCAGCAAGAAGAGATACTGCGCTGCATTATTAAAAGCATTTAAAGTATTAAGAGCAGCTTATCTGACCACCACTGATCTGTCTTATGTCTGAATGGGAGGTTTGCTCTTTTTCTGATTTTCAGTTCAGGCTCCTTTAAAGCAGATGCAATGTTCATATACCTCTCTTCTCTTCTTTTTCTTTCCCAAAGATCTCTCTTTGCAGTTGTTTCTCCCCATGCCAGCATGGTTAATGATTTATTGCAGAGTTTATAGTTATCAATGAAGAAAAAAATCAAAGGGAGAACATGAGGAGCTGATGGGTTTTTGACACCAGCAGGATCACAGAAGTAATGGAGATAAAGAGATGGACAGGGCAAACATGAGATGCTTCAATACAATCTAGCTCCAAAGTTCCCTGAGACTACAGGAAATGCGCACTCCTTTGCAGAACAACCCGAAAGTTTTGTCAGGAGGAGTTACCTTGTCTGCACACCTTCCTTTCTCTCTATGAAGTAGCTAGAGAGCGGGGAAAGAAATGAAAGCTGCCTCCTCATGCCCTGTGCAGGCATCCATAGTTATTGGTGATATAGAACTGACACAACTGCAGCTTTACTCCTGTGTTCTCACTAAAGGCAAGGAGGCACTAGGAACTAAGAACAATAACAGAAAAAGAAAACAGAACTCCAAGCCAGAAGCAATCTCCTTGTCCATTTTATAAACACAATTTACTACCACAAAACAACTGAGAACTGATTGTGGGAGGAAGACACTCCTGTCTTCATGCCACCTTCTCCCCCTCCTACTCTCTGGGGAGACTTAAAAAGGATGTATAAAGACTAAACATGTCATTTCCAGATGATGAAAGAAACCTGATGATTTGAAACAAAGATGTAATTTGACTATTTCTATTAAATTTTGGTCATCATAATAATCAGGTTCCTAAAACTGCTTTTCTTGGATTTACCATTTACTCCATTCTTAGATTCAATAATTACTATGTTTGCACATAGAAAGTTTTGAAATCCCCTTCCCCCTCTTATTATCACTGTTAGTATGTGTTTTGTGATGACTCATAAAGTACAAGACATTTACAGGGGTTTTTTTTCTTCTTCTTTTATTCTTAATTTAACAGTATATTTCTCAACTATCAGGATAACTAGGGGCTCAGTGTTGCTGTATTGGAACAATTTCAATTAAAATAATATCTAATATCTAAAATTCAGCATAGACAAAGGACAACATTTCAGTAAAAGCTAATGTGCACACATACCACATTTCTTGCAATGTCCAAGGGCTTCACACACATTAGTTTCTAATATGATCATTGTTTTCAGAGGGAGCCATGAAACTACCATTCTTGTAAACTGAAACCATATTTCAGTATTAACAGCTTAAGACATCTTTTAAAATTTATCTTTCAGTCTCATTACAGAAATCATGTGGGAAAGAAAAAGATTCCTCAACATTTTATTGATGTCAGCAAAGGCTTGTGATTCATATAATTGACTTCATACCCAGGCACCAGTGAAAGTATTATTCAGCAGGTAATGATTTTCTTATAAAACTCTATTCTCCAAGAAATGTTGAGAAAGTGATAAAGGAGCTCCTGGAGGGCTTTGGTTTGCTTTTGGTTTTATTAATTTATGTAAAACTATAGTACAGGCCTAGGCTCAGAAAGAAATATGCTGGTCTACGTTCTGTGCTTTCAGCATAACAGATAATACTGAGAACAAGAGATCAAGTCAATATAAACGGCTATACCCAAAACTCCAACACTTTTAATTAGAGTTTGAACATAAGGAATATGCTTGTAATGCTGCCAGAGTTTCCTTGTCTCACCAGTGTTGTCAGTATAGTAGGGAACCAGCAGAGACAACTGTGTCACAGTGGCACAATTTGCCATGTTGACGTACTGGCAATTTCATGCACTGTTTTGTTGCCCTCAGACTTGCTCTTTGTCAGGCAAGTGCAGAGATAGTCATGTGGGAATACAACAAGGTCTCATGCTGCAGACCACAGTATAATCACATTATCTAACACAAACCCTGGTGACAGGGTTACTAAAAAGCCAGTCAGCCCAACCAGGACTTCTGTTCTGTGTTGATTTAAAATACCCAAAACAGTATCTGGAGTGCTCAGAGCTGAACAAAGACCTAAGAGCTTCTGAGACAACTGAGGTCCAAGACATTCCCGAGATCTCTTCACATTCAGCACTGAACTTACAGGCTGCCTGAACTCAGACTCTCTCTGAATCATCTTTTGTTTTGCCACAGGTAATACTAGAGTCCACAAGACAGATATATATTTCCAAGGATCACCACAAATGCAATGAGGTAATGAGGAGTTACCTATCAAATGAGCACATTTCACATTTAAGGTAAAACCATGACACATCCCTTTGGAAGTACCAGTTGTCATCCCACAGTTTATCCTTAATAGTCCTCCTGCAGTTGAAATGTATAACATTTGGTGTTATTTGAAACTCCAAGACCTTCATATTCAACAGTACAAAAAGCCAGTGAGAACAAAGCTCCACCTTCTATAAAGGTATTCATGCTTGATTAAGAAAGCACAGGATAAGAGATAAAATTAAGAATGATCAACAAGGAAGAAAGGAAAGCAACATGTTAAAAAAAAAAAAGAAAAAAAAGGTAAAAATATTCACAAATCAATAACCAAAGTGAATGAGAATATGGACAGGTCTGAAGCACCAAGAGACAACTGGAATGGAAACAGACTGATGAAAGACCTCAATTTAATGTCATAAGGCAGAGGAGAAAGGGCAATAGGAAGACAAAAGGAGATAGGTAAGAGGAAGTTGAGATGGGAGGAGAGAGCAAGGAAAAATAAAAAATACAAATGAAAAAACTACTGAAGTACTAAGTGGAGCTGATCTCAAGTGATTGATGAGTGTTAGGCAAGAATAGAATTTGAGAGTAATGCTGTATAACTTTATCAGTATCTTCTTTTCATACTCTGCTTAATGCAACAGGAATTTAAAAAGTTGATTACTCGACTCTGGTTAAGTGTCATTTTGCGGAGGGTGTGTAATACTACTACTCCAGCTGTACCAAAATAACCAACCCTACACTGGAGTGGGATAAAAACAAAAGAGGTTGCAATTTGAATTGTCATTGATTTTAAAGTCCTGAAATGAGAGGAGCAATCAAAACAAACATGACTGATGGGCAGGGAGAGTAGCATAACTGTCAGCTTGCTTTGAGACAACTGTGTTAAAAAAAAAAGAAATCAAAAAACAAGCCTTATTTGTCATTAATGAACTTTCTGAAGTCTTTTTGTTCTGTTACAGAATGCATGTTTCTGTGCATAAAAAGTTAATAAGAATTTGCATTAATTTACTTATTCTCTCCCACCATCAAACTTGACATAAGCAGTTAGGTTTTTATATTTCCTCCTTCCTCTGTACTGTTTCCACAATAAAAGGTTCAGAAATATTGGAGAAAGCGTTTAGTGAAAAGTTATATAGCCCTTATACTTTTAAGTGCTGGATCAGTGCTCCAGGTGGATAATAACCTTATCACCTCAGCCTCATGAAGTGAAGTGAATGTTTAATTTTGCCAACCTTTTGAAAATGGGGGTTAAACAGGAAAGAGAACAGTGAAACTTCTATATTTCCTTGATGGTTACTGTTCAAACAAAATTCAAATTAAAAGTACTAAAACTCTAAAACTTCCACTTCATAACATTCCAGTTAGTATCTAAGTAAGCCCTCAAGGCTTCTAAGTTGAAGACAAAGTTCAGATGAAATGTTCCTCTAGGAATAACTGATACTGTCATCTAAAGGCTAGTGAGTTGAATAATTAATAGGAAATACTGAAAACTTGATATGATAAGAGCAACTATGTCACATTTTTGCAATTTTTTTTCTCTTAATAATAATTGTGTTTGTAGTGTTCTGTCTCCCTGCGTATACTTATATAACATAGCTCTTTATATAGATAGTGCTTGTGTATATATATATGTTTATATACACATTTAAGTGCATGTATGCATACACATATGCACACACACACACACACAAGTACCCTTCCTTATTCTGTCCTCTTTTCCAGTCTCTGCAGATGCTATACTAACAAATCTGTGCCTTCTCCTCTCCCCAGTTTTAATAAGAACATGAAATGCCCTGTGGCGACAGGGAATTGTGCAGCCAGCCCATTAAGTTTACTGCAGCTACAGGAGGAACTCAGAAGCAGCTGCTGCTGTGGATGGAGCTGAGTGGGCATATGTAGCTGGCTGAGTATTCTTAAGGAGTTTTAATGGGCCATCATCATGACATGTCACTCTCCAAAATGACTATTTGTCATTCACACTCTTAAAAAGACAGTTTGGCAGCTTTGGGAGTTAAAAACCATCTGTATACTGTGCATCATCTTGTACTAATTGCATAATATTTATTGGGGGTGGGGGGAGAGCAATACTGTATTGTAGCACCACCAAGAGCCTATAGACAACATAACATGTACATAACTGGAACTAGAAGAAAAAAAAACCTGCTTTCCCCTCACAGAAACTTCAAACTTTTCAGAAATCAGTTTCCTAGGATGGAAACAGACCACAGTGTTTGCAAAGAATATGCACTTTGGAATCCTTATGGACCTGTTCAATATTCAGTTTTGGGCTTTTTTTTTTTTTTAGTTTGTTTAGTTTTTTGAGGGTTTGGGGGTTTTTTTGGTGGTGGTGGCATCTGGGGTTTTTTTCACATACCACTCCTAGTCTCAGTATTTATTCCTTGGAGTACTGATTCTGAGTATCTCAGTAACAAAACTGCATCATTGTCGAACCAAACCACAGAATAGTGGATTTTTGTATGGACTTACCACACAAAAATGGATTTACCATACAAAAATCTGTTTTTACTCAAATAGATTTAATTTTTGATTAAAGACACCAGTGACTCAAACCTCATTTATAAAAGTGCCTAAAACAATTAAATCGTGTGTAAATACCACTGGAGTGAAACTCTATTTACAAATTCCTGCATGTTTATTCTTACCAGCTTTATTTTAGATCTTATTCTCCAGAAAGGGTCTAAGTTCCCTTCCACACATACCAACAGTATTTTCACATGATCCATATCTATTCATAATGTACCATACAACTTGCTGTTATATACTAAACCAACGTATTTGCTGGTCCAGCGATTTGATTTATTTTGTTGCCAAGAATCACTGAAGCTGTAAGACAAAATTCTCTTAAAGTCACTACTCTCTATTTCACCAGTATAATAGAATTGTGTTAAGGATGCTTTCTCCCTTCATTCCCCACATATGGCTTCTATGAAATTGTTCAGGCTTAAAGAATATAGGATGGCAAACAAATACCAAAGACCCTACTATACTTCATAGAAGAGTATCTCCGGGCTAGCAGATGTCCATGGGCTTGGAAATTTTAGGTACATGTAGCAGCTTGCAGAAAACAGAACCTTCAAGAAACTTCACTCATTCTTCTTCTCAAATTACTTCCTCACTATACATGAAACCATCTCTGCTTGCTCAATATTAATACACATATAGTGAAGAACAGTTTCTTGAGCATGCATTCTTCTTGAATGAAACATATAGAGATGAATAAAAATATTTATATTGATATGAATATTTTAGCTTTTTATACTACTGTACATCTGTTAATTATTTATTATTTCAATGTCATTTATGTTTTTTATTTAGTTAGTTATCATGACCAAATGAATGAATGCACTTTCTTTAAGGCACAGAAAGAAGGGAAAGAGGGAGGATGAAACACGAAAGGCAGTAACAGAATTTATATACGCGCAATAATGAAAAATTAATGCTTTTGGTTTTTTACCTGTTATTGAAAACAGAAATAGGTAATTAGAACACAAATATGGTGATTGGAAAGTTGTTTCTCCCATAATGATTTTTCTAATCAGCCATAATAATTTGGACCTAGGATTTCAACCATGGAAAATGAGAACATATTAGAGGATTTGTTTTTTCATCTCTAACCCTGTAATATAAAGAATTATCTGTAACAGCACTGTGCAGGAAAAATAATCATACACACTTCTAGTTTGACTACCATTTCAATAATACTATATTTACAAAAAAAAATCATTTGGTATTAAAGTATTTTCTGAGATAAGATATGTACTTATACTGAATGTATTTATTTTAGAGTGGAAATTATACCTCCCATATTGTCTCTTCTTTGTCAAACTACTGATCTATAGTTTAGAGTGATTATCCTCTTTCTGCTCCAACTATCCAAAATAGCTTGCAGCGTTGCTTGGTTGATAATGATTTTTCTCATAGGAACCTGCTTCCAAAGAACATTAGTACCGAGGAATAGACACCCAGAGGGTGTAGAGCTTTTTTAATTTGTTTTCATTTTGGTTTTATGTTGTATCAATTCCTCACATTAATTTTTTTGAAAGTTTAATGGTACTAAAGAGGCCTCACAGTCTTACCTTGTGTGTTAGTGGGAAGTGCTGAAACCCTGACAGACTGGAAGGCAAAGGTAAAATACATAACTGTAAAGTAGTTGAAGTAATTAGGGTTATGTGTCTGTAGAAGCTTATAAAGTACTGGACTACAGAACAGAGTATGATCTGATCATTTTAATGATGAAAGACTCACCATACAGAAAAAATATAGTTAACTGGGTCCACATACTCACTAACCCCTTTCCTGAAAACAGCTATGGACTTCTTAATTAATATTTACAAAACTGTTGAAACAAAGTAGAATTCATATGTTCATCTAAATATTAATTTTAACTTTTAACAAAAATGATATTACAGATGTCAGGATAACAGTGTTATTGTGTTTTACTTCTTAAAAACTAAATTCCCATTGTCTTTTTTAATAAAGTTTTATATATTTGGAAAAATGCAATACTTGGTGCTGACTTTCCTGAAAGATATATAGTCAACTTTAAATTGACAATTCTCCATATGAACAAATTGATTCTATGTTACAAAATATTTTACACCACCCAGGTATTTCCCAAAGTATTTTCACAAATCTAATGTCTTCTCACTAAGATCAATGGGACTACTCCTAGACTTAAAGTTCAAAATTAATATTTTGACACAATGCCCACATCAGATATAATTAGTACCTCAGAAAGCATGTTGTGGAGAAAGTCACAACGGCTGAGAGCTGACAGTGGTCAAGGAAAGAAGTCAAGAACAGAGAGTTTGAAAACAAAATTCTACTATAACATTTTAATATGAGTGAATTATTTCATATGAAAAGGGCAGCAATGAATATCTGTAGCAGAGCATTATAGCTGCATTGCTGGTATGACCATGTAACGTGAAAACCCAATGCATGACCAAAGAAAGTGGAGTATTAGAGAATTTCCTGTAGACACTTATCTCGTGTCTTAAAATGAGTTCACTTCAAAAAGAGCAGAAGAACCCCTTGTTTGATTTATTATGGTAAAACACAGGTTATTGTTGCTAGTGTGTTTACATTTCTTTTAGAAACTCTTTTAGAGTCTGGCTTGATCAAACACCCTAACACTTGTGTAGTGCTTTCCATTAACTACTATGACCAATTTCTAACTGCAGTAAAGGTAAAAGTAGAGGTAAAACACTGAATGACAAGTGAGATGCTCTTTTTTCAGTAGACTCCAGGATTTTCCTTTTTTTTTCCTTACTATTATGTATTTCACTGAAAATACTTTATCATATTGATTTTTACTCAAAAGTGTTTCTCAAATCCACTCGTCCATCCATATATACTGGCTAATTAATTCACACCCCATTGTTCAAAATTCACTTCAAAACTGAGGGAAATTTAACCCTGTGCTACATCAAATTAAATAGCTGTTTCAGAATTTCCTAGGTTAGGAAATCATCCTTATCCATGTACATTGTGTCAGGACTTGCTTAACTGTCATTAAGGTTGGTACTAAGCATACGCCCAAGTACCTTTCTGAAATGAAGCCTTAACCCCTGTTCAAAGAGGAAGGTTGCTTTAATGAACATGTGTGTCACATATGCCTAATTATAAGAAGCAGCATTGAAAGATTAAGTGATTCCATTACATACATTCACACTGTAACTGTTCAGTATTCAGAACAAGCTGAAACAGGGTGTGCACAGTAAATATGGACACTTGAAAGTCTGCTTTAAACTGTTCCATTTAAAGTGATCCTTTGTGAAAAGATACTTTAAAAGGTTTGATTTTTCCTTAGCTTTTTTTTAACCATTCAAATTTGCAGGTCTGCAAGGGCTTTCAGATATAGCCAGGCTGATCTCAAGACAGTAATTCATATCTTGATAGGCATTTAAACTCCATAGGATTAAGGGCTGGAAAGTAAATGCTTTTAATGCCCATGTTTTCTGCTTGTTTTCAAAAAATATTTGAGGGGGAGGATAATGTGTTAGTATTTCAAACCCATAACAAACTGCCTTACCATGAACAATACTAGGTTAATTGTAAAACCTCCCAGCTTAGAAGGATTTTCACAGTTCTTTGTAAGGGGCAGTGCTCTCCTTTTTCTATGCTGGTGTGTGCAATGAGTGTTTAACAACGACAATCTCATACAATTCCTATGCAGTCATTAGGCTTTATTTCCTTAAATCACTTTTAGACATTCCAAATGATATGAGAAGATATTTATGAGTTAAGATTGAACTCCACTTGTATTTAAAAAAAAAAATCCATGGATATGAGATTTGCCATGTACAATTCTGATTCTAACCCAAGATTTTTTCATCTGTTATTCATGTTTTCACCATAACATATTCTTGCTGTGTTTCTTACTCATTGCCTTTAAATGCTGGCAATACAGTCAATGTATGCACATTGATAAACAAATTTTGAGAAAAAAATGAAATGGCAGGTGTTATTTTGGTCATGTATACTTGCTGAATCTACATTAAAATTCAAATTGTGCAGACCTGTTTCTAATTCTGAAAACTATCTCAATTCTACTGAAAATTTCAATGTGTTCCTTCAAAACTCATTTCTGGAGGTTCCAGTACTTCACATATATTGGGAATTTTCAATTCATGTAAAGACTCTTCTGATTATTTTAAACATGTCCTTTTGACACTATAAAAGACACTGAAAAAGGTACATAATTCAAATTTTAGGTGGTCTCTGATGAAATGACAGCACTTCCATCTAATGATCATTTTCCTGTTGTTCCCCTTCTGAGTGAGCTCCGGTTCAATGAAAACAGTGCACACAGTGAGCTCCTTATGAGAACACTCCCTGCTTCCGAAGCATTGTGGTGAGCATGGAGGTACAGGAGCTGTAATTGTGCATTCTGTTAGCTGCAAACAAGATCAGTCCTCTGAATTTTCTCTCACCTACCTCAAACATTTCAACTCAAATGACTGCTACTAATTTGTCTGTCACACTTCTTATGTGTACCATCAAACATCTCCTTAAGGGATCTTTTATTATAGTATCTGATTGTTTTATTATAGTATCTGATCCATTTTATAACTAAATCTGAAAACAATGAATTACTCTTGGAGATTAGAGTCTAAATCACTATAATACTTGCCCCCAGCATCCAAGACTGATCTTTGCTAAGTTTCACTTGACACAGCATGTAAACTTCTCTACCAGATTGTCTGAGCGCTCTCTAAGCTTAATTGATCCAATTTGCATGTCTCATCCTGGCAGAATAGTGCATCATTTCTATCCTCTTGGACTAAGTGATCACAGTCTAATCACTTTGTATACAAAGCAGATGGAAAGTTTCCAGCTCCTTTGCTATCCCCTTGCATGCATCCATATTAAAGCAATTCTAATTCGACAAGCAATCTGATCTTTCTGTATTTTTATAGGATTACTGTCTCCTTGATAGGCCTTCTGTCACCAATTGTAATGTTCAGAACTTTATAGTCAAGGCATTTTCACTTTTGTCTCACACCTTCTGTGTGGTCCATTAAAATGATCATTTCATTTAACAAACTTCCCTTAGGGAAGTTTTATACAGCCTGATGTAAATCAGCATAGCTCTGTGCACCGGAAGAAGGGTACAATTTCTATTAATTGAGAATCCTGTAGTTTTAAGGGAAATTAAATAATTAATTATATCGCTATTCATAAAGTTCTGAGCCTTGTACATTAGCAAACAGTGCCAAAACTTTGGCATCTTTTAAAAGGAAAATGTTATTTTAAATTCAGTAAATCTTTTCCAAATAGTAACTGCTTCTCTACATGAAACAAAAATCTCTTATTTATGTTATCTTGCTGCACATTTTCCCTTCAAAAACGTGCAGATTGTCATTTAAACACAATGGCAGTTTAGTAAAAGTTATGTTGTTCACAAATAGATGAAAAGCACCTTGTGAAAATAACACAAACAGCTTCTGCAAAAAGTCACAAGCAGATTAGTTGACTTAATGAAGGATCTAAAAATTTCAAATATCACTAAAATAAAACTTTCTGAAGTGAACAAAAACTTGTTTACTAATCTCCTTTGTGATTCTTTGATGGAATTTATATGCCCCACCTGTATCTAGTTTATATACATCTTTAAAGGTCATTGTGCTTCTTCAACCACACTCTTTCCACATATTCCTACTAGATGAATTCATTGTCCCACAGTACTTTTGCTCTTCTTGGAGTTTGTGGTTGGCTAATATTGGTTTATTTTTTTGCTACATACATTCTTTTCATCACTTTTTCCACTTTTGTTCTCTCCATTAATCTCTATCTATATTTCTCAATAAAATTTATGAGAAGACAAAGAGATTGTTCAAGGATTTTTAAAATTTGTTTTCAGTGAAGAATACATGAGAAACTCTGCAGCATATTGTTGACAGGAGTCATCACTCACTGGTGGTCAGTGTTCATGACAGCACAAGATAAGGAATACCCTTCAGTCTACTCTGCAGCTAGTTTTGAAACTCATGCAAGACTGGAAGGTAAAATAAGCAGCTATATAAGAGATCAAAGGAACCAGAACACACTATTAAATTCTGTACTAATTTTTGTCAAAGGTAAAGCCTGCCAATTCAGTAAAACAACCACACTTTTGTGTCCATATATACACAAAAACAGTGATATAAGTGGAAGCAGCTGCTCAATAGCAAATCTAGTGAATTCAATGTTAACTGGTAAAGAACAAAATTAATTAATCAACAAAACCAATTTAATAATTTTAACAAGGTATTAAACAGACTTTCTCTTAGTGTGCTGCATGATGAAAAGTGGTTAGTATAAAACCAGCAACACCTTTCTTTCACTTGCATTTCAAATAGACTTAGTGGAAAAGATGTGTGTAAGCTGTTCATATTGCAATCTTGGCTGAGTCTTATGCCACTAGTTACACAAGGATTTAAAACCCCTGCTATCTTCAGGTTCTGTTCTCATTTTTAAAGTGCATGGTCCCAGAGCTTACAACTGGGTTTTGCAGGTGTAAGTCAGTGAAACATAACAAACAAGGCTGTGGATGACACTCAGTTTGCTGTCTCTCAGCTGTGTTAGCTCAGCAGGACTAATAGCAATAACAAGTAGGAAAAAAATTATCATCAGAACAGACAGGTGTGACTCACACGTAGAATTCATCTACTGAGTAACACAGTATAATTTTATACAGTCACTTTTAGGATCAAATTTTCTTCCAGTCTTTAAACAACCAGACACATATTAAACCATTGTATTGTTTTTAGTGAAGACACATAGATTTTCTAAGACTCAGGGCCCTGAGCAGCCTTTCCCATGTGACAACCTGCAGCTTCTTCTGACACTTCATCCTGAAGGTATTTAAATATTGAGCTAAAAAATTTAACAGTATTGAGTATTTTTGTTGAGCCCAACCTTACAGTAAAACATGGGGGAGGGTCTACTTATTACTGAGACAAACAACTTCAGGAATATGTACAGAATAAATTTTACTTTACCTTAAAAAATATCATTTATAAAGTAATGTTATCCTCTGACAAACATTATGAAATAGTACCTTCGCATTTAAGAAAATCTATCTTATTTTATTGCATTACTTCTGTTGCCATCAATAAAGCAAAAAATGTACTCTGATTTTGAGAATAACTGAATGTAATGCTCACCCTCAGTTGTAATTATATTTTCACCAGATAAAAGTTATTATAGTGGAAAAAAAATTTGGTTTCACCCCATGACTCTCTACTATGTCACTCGTATCATTTCTATTGGAGTTCTGTTATGAGTAAAGGTTATTTACAGGTACAGGAAAGTTTGACTCCAGGAAAATTTGTGATATTGCAGATCATTTTGTTCACTGTAATAAACTTAACTCTTCTAGCCTTGATAGTTAAGCCGCAGCATGTCTCCCTTTTATCTTGCTAATTATTTTAAAAAGTAATTTTCCACAGAATTTAATCTGAGACACAACCTGCTAGTGCATCCTGCTACAGCTCAAAACGGTGTTCCAAAATGATATTTGCAGAATAATACAAAGCATGCATCAAATGGTCAGAACTTGAAGGTGAGCCACTATCTAATACACAAATGACAACATAATTTCAGAAGGAAAGGTAAATATCTCACTTTTTAATTAGTATGCAGATGCAGACCCTTATAACTCTAAAGGTATCAGAAGGATCTGTCACCAAGGTGGACATCTTAATCTTTCCATCTTCCTCACAGCCTCATTGCCTGTTTGGCAGGTATTTTGGAAGCATGACAAAGCACCTGGGCCCTCAGTCTGTATCATCCCACACAAAAAGCAGTCATTGACTTCACGTTCTGCTACTAGAAGTAAAATTGTCAAAAAAAAACCCCCAAAAACCAAACCTCCTGAAAAATGATTTTGCCATCAGACTAGCAGAATGGACTGTCATCTTCTACCCATCCCTACTAACTAAACTAAGAGATGAATGGAAATTGTTGAATGTGATACTATGACTTTCATAGTATAGAACTTATTTTGACAGGACATTGAAATTAGTCTGTATGAAAAACTTCTCATGCAGCCTGCAAACAGATGGGAGGAAATATAGTTACATGAAATGATGAATGTCAAAATACCAGTCTAGAAGGAAAGGTGTCTACTGAGGTTCTGAAAACCATGGGTGTCACTAATTTATCCCTTTAATTCCCAAGAAAAAATTGCTTTGTAAGGTGTGAGTTGCCTTCTTTAGGGGTAGACCAGAGAACTCATAATTTTGATTTTTGACTCTTAATTTGGAAACAGTCTGGACATGGCCCAGTTGCTTCCCTGACAGATGTATATATTTGCATCTTTCCATCCTTCTGCTGAGAGCTCAGACTAGCTGGGAGTCCTTCAGATCTTCATGTTGCTTTTTTGCTTATCCACCCTTAATCTTGACCCAGTAATTCTTGGAACCTCTATGTATGGAATGCTATTCTGTCTTGTCCTATGCTCTTTGGTGCTCTACTGCTCGTGTTATAGACTTTTTTAGAACAAATTCCAAATTCTCTAGCCCTTGCCGGCAATGTTTTATAAGAAATATTTACACCTTTCATTTTCTACCCATTGCTTTCTTGTTCCCATTAAAAAAGAATAAAACCTAGTTCTACTAGTTTTTGTCTTGATTGCTTTTCCTGTCTTGCATCACAGATTACCTTGCTGCACATGGCATCTTTCTATTTTAATTAAAAATGAACTTTACTTACCTTTTTGTCCCTTTCAAAAACCCTTGCTAGTTAACAGGACTAGTCCCTGGCACATTTCTCAAACCTGGGTGTTACTGGATAGCTGGCTAGATGCCCTCCTTTTCCATCTGTGCTAACATAACCAAGTCAGGCCTTCTTTGTAGACTCGTGTGGTGGATTGATGTGACTTAAACCAATGTGTGACCCAAGCAGCTTCATAGAGCTTCTTCAGCACGGAGCATGGGGAATCAAGGCCTATGCATAAGGTGAGCCTCAACTCAATCCCTGGCCTCATTCTGCAGGCTACCTCTATCCACATGGATGGCAAAGAAGGTGACCAAAAGTAGTCAGCATGGATTCACTAATGGTATATCGTGCCGGACCAACCTGATTGCCTTCTATGGTGAAACAACTACCTGGATGAATGAGGGGACAGCAGTGGATATTGTCTACCTTGATTTCAGCAAGGCTTTCAACACTGTGTCGCATAGCATCCTCATAAACTCAGGAAGTGTGGACTGGGTAAGTGGACAGTGAGGTGGATTGAGAAGTGGCTGAACATCAGATCCCAGAGGGTCATAATCAGTGGCACAGTGCCCGGTTGGAGGCCTGTCACTAGTGGTGTCCCCAGGGGTCGATGCTGGGCCGAGTATTGTTTGACTTGTGTATCAACGACTTTGGTGAAGGGGACGATGCCGCCCCAGCAAGTGCCCGCACAGCGCAAAGCTGGGAGGAGTAGGTGATACCCCAGAGGGCTGTGTAGCCCTTCAGGAGGACCTCAACAGGTTGGAGAGACGGGCAGAGAAGAACTTTTTGAAATTCAACAAAGGCAAATGCAGGATCCAAGGAACAACCCCATGCACCAAGACAGGCTGGGAGCTGACCTGCTGGAAAGCAGCTCTGCAGAGAAGGACCTGGGGATTCTGGAGGACAACAAGCTATCCATGAGCTGACAGGGGGTCTTCTGTCCAACAAGGCCAATGGTATCCTGGGATGCATTAGGAAGAGCATTGCCAGCAGGTCAAGGGAGGTGATCCTACCCCTCCACTTAGCCCTGGTGAGGCCACATCTGGAGTGCAGTGTCCAGTTCTGGGCTCCTTAGTACAAGAGAGACCTGGAGCTCCTGGAGCAGGTCCAACAGAGGGCAGAAAAGGTGATTAGGGGACTGGAGAATCTCTCTCACAAGGACAGGCTGAGGGAACTGGACGTATTCATCCTCAAGAAAAGACAAATGAGAGGGGACCACATCAATGTCTATAGGGGTCTGAAACCAGGATGCCAAGAGGATGGATTCAGGTTCTTCTCAGTGGTGCCAAGCAATAGGACAAGAGGCAACAGGCAGACCTTGAAGCACAGGAACTTCTACCTGAACACAAGAAAGAACTTCTTTATTGTGCAGATGACTAAGCACTGGAGTAGATTGTCCAGAGAAGTTGTGGAGTTTCCCTCACTGAAGATATTCAAGAACCATCTGGACACAATCCTGTGCCATGTGCTCTAGAATGACCCTACTTGAGCAGGGAGACTGGAGATGACCCACTATGGGCTCTTCCAACCTGATTCATTCTGTGATTGGATTGTTACACCTTAATCTAAATTTTTATTTTTATTTTTATTTATGGTTTTGGTAAGTTATTTTCAGTTTTACGTCAGGTTCCAGAGTGAGAAAAACAAAATCAAATGCTTCATCGTGATCTTTCCCTTCTCACACTTGCTCTTTGGGATACTTTTTCTTCTCTTCAACTTTTTCAATCTCTATTTTTCTGTACTAAAACCACTAAGGCTAGAACTTTTACATTTTCTCTGAATCTTAAGATAAAACTGAATTGAATAAATGTGTCATTACAAGTAGGAATTATTCCTCAATGTGAGGTCCCTCCATTGTTTCCTAGACAAATATACCCACAGACACATTTATGTATATGCTTCATCACTGCTATAATTCTAATTCCTGCATGTTTGCTCCATAAAATCTTGTTTGACATGGCTTAATTTGGTTTATAAGTCAGACAAATTGAAACAGCTTTTCAAACAACTAATATTTCCTTTGCTTTGGTACTGATAGTCACTCAAGAGTACACTTGATTCAGCATAAAGAAAAAACCAGAAAAGCAATAAGGCTGTAAATCCTCAGAGTGGTAGTGGACAAGAACTTGAAAAGAAAGAAACAGACATGAATAGTACAATTTGAATCATACAATGAGAAAGGAAGTAACAGTTTCACTTGGCTTATTTCCTGTTTAGATGAAGGTATAATAGAATGCTTTTGTTCACAGCTTTTCACTGTCAAGAAGATATTCAAGAAAAGGAGAGGATGAATAAAAGAGCAGTATGGATGAACACAAGACTGCAGTGCTGACTCAAAAGGAAAACCTTTTAAAAAGTATTGCTTGGCTAAGCAACAGTTAAGTGGTAAAGAGTGAAAGATGAGTGGGGAGGATAACATATGCATGAAGATTGTGAACATCCAGGAGCAAGTGGAATTATTTAACAGTTTTTAATATATAGACTATGAAGCATTATAGCCCTGCAAGTTACAAAAGAAACATAAAAATATGCCAAGTACTTTTCCAAATACCTACTCTGCCCATATAAAGTGTATAAATTGCGTAAGGAAGACAAGTATTTTGCTAATTTATGGCGTTACATTTATACCATGATTATGGAAACTTAAGAAATGACCATCTGCTTTTCCCAGCTGTGTCTGAAAACTTTGCATTGTTACAGGATAACAAGCTAAACTTTGCCTAATACAGCACCTGCCTACCTTGTAAGGAAAATGAATTGCCTGATTGCCAAGTCAGCAGGGTTACAATTTGGTACCTCAGTATGAAATGTTTAAGCAGCTTATCATCCTTACCCATGTATCCAAATACCAGATTTTCCATATTTTGGAAGCATTTCAAATGGAAAATAAGTTTGTGGGTTCAATTCTTCTCACAAATACTCCACAGCAACAGAATTGCATGTCTCTCTAATCCTTAAGATAATTTCTCTTTTCTCAAAAACAGGAAAACTAGAGACAGTATGACTATGGCAGCATTTTGTGGAATTCATGCAGCGAAATCTCTTTATATCACCTGGAATATTAAATTTCTTTCTACTCAGAGAGGGCCAAAGAATTTCCTGTGATGTAACTAGAATATTATGCCAGACTGTCCTTAGTTGTTCTTAGCATTCACTCTTTCACACATATGAAACACAATGAAGGCCTTCGGTGCTTTAACACTATATGACTACATGAAAGGAAGGCATTATTTTTTCACTGTCAAAATGTGGAATATGTTGATACCTGTTGCAAGTCAGTGCTCAGTATTCCTCTTTTACTAACCCACAGAATAAAATATCAGTTAAAAATTCAATTTTAAAATGACCAGATAATCGTATTTCAACATTAATATTCTCAAATGGTCTCCTAGGGTCAATAAAACAGATCTCAGGATTCTGGATTAAATCTTCAGTTACTCTATGAACAACATAACTTAATAATCAAAACATATTAAAAAATTTTTGCCTTCCTCTTGAGTGTTTAGAATTACCTTCTTCTCCCAGGGGAGCACTCTGAAAAAGACAGCTTGAGATTAAGCCAGCAAGGCATATTTTGTGTTTTCTGGTACATGAGTAATTGCACATGAACTGCTGTATGCAATAGAGCTATATTTGTCTTGGTATTCCTATTTATTTGAAATAAAAAAATAATGTTTATTCTTTGCTATGTTTATGACTTGTAGAGTGCCACTGCCATGCTATGTGCCTTACATCTACGTAAATAACAATATTACTTTTGCAGCAGCATGGGGCCTTAATATCAGCAAATAGTTGTACATTGACTGAACTATTAATGGTAGCAATTTTTAGCAGAGTCTAAAATATCTGCAAGAATCAATCTTATATATATTCTTGAATTTTATGAACATACTGATTGATTTTGGTGATCCATGTCTGTTGTCAATGAGCTTCTTTATTAGCTAAGTTTACAATTGCCTGGGAGGTTAAGGGGGTTCCCATTTATACACTGAGGTCAACTGATATATAGTTAGGTGTTCACAACATTTATTTATATTAAGTAAACAACCCCCTTCCCTGTTTTGAACTGGCTAATACTTCTTCTTACAGCCTTGAAGTGATGAGAGATTAAGCCTTATGACATCCTCAAACTTCTGCTCTTGGTACTCAAACCATGACCATGGTTTGGAGAGTTGGGTCAGAATTAGAGTCCTCCTAGAGCACATACTCCAGTGCCTTTTCTAAGAGCTATTTGTCTCTAATGTGACAACATGAGTCTCTTTGTGTGCAAAAATGACAGAGAAGATGCTGGTAGCATAAGGTAGCTAATAGTTATTCTAAAAGAACTGAGCAACCTAGTGTATTAACATCTTTCTTCTCTCAGCAGTTCCACAATAAGCACTTAGGTCAGCTATCTCTTTCAAGGAAATGCACAATGTTGAGAGAAAAAGATTGTACTGAAGAGATTTTCAGTAGTTATCACCAATATATTTATGTAAAAGACAGCTTATTGCACACAAAGGAACCATTCTCTCATTTTTTTCAGAATCTTTAAATATGTTGTCCCTGGTCCTCCCTTTAACTGGTTAAAGTTAGCACTGAAACATTGATGTAAGTACATAGGTGCTATTTTATTAAGAGATTACTGAAAAAGACAGAAAAAGAACTTAAGGAATGCAGTATAACATAAAAAAAAAAAAGTGGAGCAAAGAAGAAATTCAGCAGAAGAATCAGAAGAATTATGACAAGGCAGGAACAGTCCTGGCAGCACTTTTAGACTGTGACACTTGGAAAATACTTGATACATGAAATGAATGCCCAATGAGTCTGTAGACAGACACTTATGGCTAACAGAAGATGTATAAGAAAAAAAGGCAACATGAAAAAGGTAGTGTGACAGCAGGCTACAAGATGTAAAACTTTAAAGCATATGCAGTTTGATATTTTGAAAGCAATTGAAAAAAAAATCCTTTATCTTTACTGGTCTGAAAGAAGATGTAGCCTTGTACTGACACAGATATTAAATAGGTCTGCACTTAGGAATTTCAACCAACTTGTCATCCATAAAGGCTGGGAAGTAAAGGCAGGAAAAAACTCTCTGTTATCTGTTCGTAATGTTTTAAAATGTTGCAAGAGTCTCACTTTCAGAAAAAATAGTATTCTATATTCATAGCAAACAACACTAGTAACCTACTGTTCTCAAACTATTTTCAGATGTTGACTAACACCATACTTCTCTGAATTCTGTCATTGCTTCTTATTCTGCTATTGCTTCTTGCCTTATGAGACCATTGCCTCAGAGCAGGGGTTACATTTGTACTATACCTAGACAATAATTCAGGAATGGACTTCCTTAGTCTTAGAATAACGCAAATGCTGAAAGTTCTTGATAGCCATAGTTTTACAGTGCTGTATTTCCAATGTTGTCAACACAACTGTGAGACTAGAGGACGGACATAGAACTGGGTATTGAATGGCAGCCAATAGCAAGAAATAGGGGATCAAGAACAACCTCAGAAGATGAAAAGGAGAGGAGATGGCAGAACATCACTAAAAATGTCAGCTGAAGCAGCATCAGCTTGACTGACATTAGAACTGTAAATCTCATGATGTCCTGAAAATAAGTTTTTTTCTGATAACCAGCCAAGCCTACAGGAGCCTCCCATCTACATATCATTGCAAAATTAGCTTTTACTCTTGATTTTCTATTTTGCCAGAGACTCATAAAATATAGTTTTAAATAATGCCCAAATCACATTCAGAGCAGAGCACTGCAGGTAGAGCCTCTCAGTCTACTGAAATACTGAACTGTTACATAAATAGCATGGCTGTGCCTCTGAACAAAAAACTGCAGTAAGGGCTGCTTAATTTACGGATGTTGTCATCACCTTCACTAACCTTCCTCTTCTGTAATGGCACATGTTAAGGATCAATGTTCTATATTATACTAAGAGATGAAAAAGCTACATGTTCTGGTTCAGTATCCAACTGTAAGTCTCTCGACTCTATTATCACTTCTAATAATGAAATTACATACAAATTGTCTTTTAGTGCTTGGGCATGTGAAATTGTCACCACTTTAAATCCCCAGAATAAAACCTTCTCCTGTATCCATTCATCTATGTGAGAAGAGGGCTTCCTGTGAAGAGGGAAAGAGTGAATTACACTATATCTGTACAGGCTGATGAAATCAACCAGGAAAAAGCAGTAGATTTTAGGTTATCCTTTTGTATAATTCTTCCTGTGTGCCTTAATCTCACCATTTTCCCCAGAGACACTTTAGCTCTGCATACTAAGGAGGAAACATTCAGATTAACAGTCAGCTCTCAGTTATTTGGGGTAATCCACATAAACTATAGTATGGAATAACACAAAGTGACTATCCAGTGAAGAAAAGTGACTGGACAGAACAGTTGAGATGGTAAATTCATACCACTCCTGTACAAGTGAAGCATCCCTTCCCTAAGACCTACTCAATCCATAAAGCAAGTAAGCAGGACTTAACTATTTTTTCTGTTCATTTGTTGCATTTGCAGCATTCGTGGTAGAAAGATATTTAACAGGAATGGCAGGTCCCATTTTACTTAAAAGGTTAACTTATCAATTTTCATAGCACATAAAACAAAAGATTTCCTGAGAGGGATAAATATCAGAAATATAGCAGATTTGCTTTTTCCCTTTCATACATGGCCTTTTGGGAGTATATAAAACAACAGTGCTTCAAAGATTATTATAAAAGTAAGGATAACACAAATAGAAAAGGAGGAAAAAAAATAACAAAGGGGAAATTTCTTTCTGAGTTATTATGCCATCTTTGTTTTCCACATAGAGGTCACAAAGACAGATGAAAAATAGTTGGTTTGAGTTTACTTTGTTTGGATTTTTTTTCCCAAAACTACTTGGTGTGGAAAAAGAAGAAAAAAAAAAAAATCTCTGCAGAGCTGTAGGTACTCTCAGCTGGAAGTGTACTTGCAGAGCAGACACGAACATTTACCTTGCACAGGATGCCTGGGGGGACAAGACCCCAAGCTGAAGCTGAGCGGAGAGCCCTAGTCCCTGTGGGTGCCTCTAGAAGTAGCAGAAAGGTCAGATCCCTCCAGGGAATTGCACCTGACCCACATCCTCCTTCACTATCTGCAAGTGAGGCATCCCAGCCTTTTTAACCTATATTTAGCCTTTGTAATATCACCCCATCTCTCCTCCATTTCCCAAAATGCCAGTAATATTCCCAGAGATCAGTCTGAGTTTGCCTGAGTGGCCAGCACTCCCACAGTACTCACTGCCTTAAAGTGTTTTAGCAAAAACACTCATTATCCAGCTCAGTCAAAATTCATCAGCCACATCTGAAATTGTCAGGCTATGGTTCCATGAAAATAGCCCTGCTGCTGACTGTATCTGTATGGCTTGATATAAGGTCACAGCACAGATAAATATAGTATGTGAATAATTCTGTCACCCTATCAACACATTCACCAACACCTTTGAAAAACAAAAAAATTAACTCAAAATGCCAGTATCCTCCCCTGTCCAGCCTCCTCTCTCCACAATGAGGAGACTGGAAAGAAACTACCCACTCTCTATGCTAACAATATCATACACTTCTTGTTATTTTGCTGCTTTAAAAACCCTTTCCCCACCCTGCCTGTAAGTCCTCTTAAGACTTGTAAAACCTGCAAATCCTCTTAAATGACCTAATTTTATAGGAAAAACTTAAGTTCACTGCATTTTTTTATGCTTCTCTTATTCTGTATTACTCCAGAAAATAATGATGCAAATATTAGCTTTCATGCACTTCTGTCCATGTTTGAAAATTGAATCTGACAGGTTTATTTATCTTAGAACAGTTAGAAGAAAAACAAAGAGGTAAGTAAAATTGTATTGGAAGGCAATGATTGTGAGCTCTAGGAAACTATAAGCTCTTAGGTCACTCATTTAACCCTTTTTCTTGATTTTACAATACAGAAAATGCAGGTTAGAATTAAGCTTTACTTTCCTTTACCTTATAAATAAAAACCACATGCAGGGCATATTACAAGTTCCAAATGTTGTTTTTGAGAATTACCAGGGAGCATTTCAAAATTACATGTAAACTTCTTGGGTTTGTGCTCAGTCAAAAGCCTGTGTCTATTATTTTCAGTCCTTCATATGTTAGTGAGATCTCAGGGGAAAAAGAGAGTTCAACTCAGCAAAAAGCTTGAAACTGCCCTGTAACTATACCTAAATTTAGAGCCATTGGAAAAGGAGGATTGGTTTGGATCCAAAAGAAAACAGTGAAGCCAGCCATCAATCAGCATCTCACATGGAGTTAACAGCCTTATTTCACTTCAGGTTTTCTTGTGGCCTCTCTTGTTTTGTTTTTCTAACATTTTAATAAGAAAAATGAAAGTAATACTGGCAGAGATTTTGTGTCATTATATTGCTTTTGACAAGACTGACCCTCTTGCAGCAAAACACATTAAAAGAAATAATAATTAAAAAAAAAAAATTACCAAACAAACAAAAAAAAAACCTCCAAACACTGCATGTCTGATAGTTATGTAACAAAACCAAAAAAGGATCAACAAAATTTTCAAGTCCTACTTTAACCGCACCCCTTTTTGCCAATGTGTACCCATAGAGACTTCAATTACAAGACTGTATACAGCTTTTCAAATATTCAACATAATAGCATACACTTTCTCCTAATTTTAGGTGTTTATGTTTTGAATCATTTAAAACTGCTCTATACTATTATTTTTATGCCCAAAGAGATTCCATTAAAGTAATTTATATGGAAAATATAGAGTAAAGCATTTCACAAAACATATTACCAAGCAATATTAAACATTTTCCAGAAAACAGAAGCCAACTATGCTTCTATCTCAATTAGCATCACAGTTAACTGCCTCATCTCCTGCATGGCTTGTCTGGAAGAGAACAGTGTTTATCCAAACAGGTTAATGAGTTAAACAGTTAAATGCTTCAGCCCTTCAAGTGAACATAACCTATGCTGTGCTGACTGACAGAAAGGAATTGTATATGGTTCAGTCCACATTCTGATTGCATGTTAAGCACCTCCCAAGAGGTACTCAGAATTACATCCAAGATTATTAAAATTCATACCATAGAGAGGAAAGACCTACATTAAAAAAAAAAAAAAAAAAAA